>JAGFMF010011403.1:374862-675950 GCA_019455555.1 Galemys pyrenaicus
AGGTGATGGTGCACTGGTGAGATGGTGATGGGGAATACATGGGGATTACAATTAATGGCAAGTACATGTAAATTTTAAAATATTTTAATAAAAAAAAGGAAAAAAAATTAAATTCTGGAGGCTACAATCTAAAATCAAGGTGTTGTCAGGGCCATGCTCCCTCCAAAGCCTGTAAGGGAAGATTCTTTCTTGTCTCTTCCAGCTTCCAGTGGCCCCAGCTGCTCATTGCCCATGGCAGCATAAGGCCGATCTGTGCCTCCGTCTTCCTCAGGCATCTTCCCTCAATCTGTTTTCACATGGTGCTCTCTTGTGTGTCGGTATCTAAATGTCTCTCTTCTCATCAGGGCAGTGGTCATGTTGCACCAATGACCTTCTCTTAGTCACATCTGCAAAGACTCTTATCTCCAAATAAGGTCATCTTCATAGTCCTGGGGGTTAAGGCTTCAATATATCTTTTGGGGAGAAACTTGTCAACTCATAAGAATCCTTCAAGGGAGATAATGTTGTCCCCATTTCAGACAAAGAAACAGATATGGAGTGGTTAACCCTGCGGCCCAAGGCAAAGCAGCTGACAAATATAGGGCAGTTCTGTTGAATTCAAAATCTAGCCCTGTTCTTTTGCGTTTGTAACTAGGGAAAGAACTGCACTAACCTCAGGGTCCTGGTGACCTGGTTTGCTGTTCTAACATCTAATGAAGAATCTCTGAAAGAAATTGTAAGGACCAGAAAGAACAGTCACATTCACCAAACTGCAGATGAAATGCTAAGGGCTGGCCCTCCTTGAGTCCTTACCAAGTGCCAGTTACTGCTCTTAGCCCTTCACAGATATTAAATTCTTTAGTTTCCTCAGTAACGCAGGTAGAGGTACTCATACCCATTTTGCAAGTGAAGAAACTGAGACAGAGTGGCTCTATAAACTGCCCCAGATCACACTGTACAGAAGTTCACTCAGGATCAAACTGAGGAAATCTGACGTTGAAGTCTGACTATCTGTCATGAAGCCTGCATGGGGTTTCTGGACATCCTCTTTTTCCAGTCCTCAAAAAAATACATATATAATATGTATTACGTTTTACCTCCTTTTCTGGAATGTAAATGAGAAATATACCCTTGTGGAGAACAAAATTGATGCTTTATGCTACCATGTCCCTTCTCAACCTGAGATAGCATGCTGGGCTTCTCGGTAGCGTTTCAGTCCTGGATGAAACCGAAGGCGAGGGCACACACAACCTGCGGCCATTTCGGCAGGGCTGTTAGAATGGATTAGGCTGAATGCCGGGAACGCAGCTGAGGGTCCTGGCAAAAGGATCCTTCCCGCTTCCCACAAAAGGCTCACAGTCCACCAGTGAAACTGTTTTTGTGCTCTCAAAATATGTACAAACCCAGGAATGGGGAAAAAATCAAGGAGCAGTGCCCCCTTAGGATTTGGTCAGACTTGACACAGCTGAACAAATCTGCCGAGAGAAGTGTTCCCTCTGCAGTGAAGTTCTCTCAAGAGGTGTCTAGCTGTTTGGCGCTGAGGTCTATCTTGAGCAGAAGATCAAGACCTCATTCAATACCATCGTTAGCACAGAGCTGCAAATCCTAGATCTATCATAACAACTGACTCTTACTGGGGGCCCGAAACTCATTTGAAAATAGTGCCAAAAGAGGTGAGATGCCACAGATTTTTCCCTTGCATCCACCCTGTGAAAATTCTAAATAATCTAAGAAGAAAGCCTGCCAGTCCCATTTTGGAGGTCTTAGAAACCATGCTGTTCAAGTCTTCCACTGGGCCGCCTCCGGCCTTGGAAAACAGCCAGCTTCTCTCTAGGCTGGAGTGTGTACGCAACTTCAACCCTGGGTGCCCGTGGAAGAAGAGAATGCCCTGCTCGGCGCTATATGTGGATGTGTAAATTACAGCAGATGATGCACTTAGCAATTATGTTCTTTGCATACATAAGCAGGAACAACAGCTCCCAAACTGCCAATATCCTTCTCAATTCTCACAGAATGACTATGTGTCACACGGTCATGCAGCAGGGGGCCTGGAAATGAGATGAAGGAATGGCACAGTATGAAGTTTCAATTTTGGAGAAGCACCCCTCCTGTGGTAGTGAACAAGCAAACAAGAAAAGCCTCGGAAGGCACGGTGGCCTGGCTGCTCGCCCCAGCCGTCCTGAGTGGGGAGATGGCACGCTGGAGGGAGGGAGGCGAGAGCCAGTGGCTCAGGCTCTCCTGCACCGGGTGCAGCTGTGTGGGTATCTGAGCAGCCAGAGCGTGTTGCTGACTAGTTGGGAACTGGGTGGGAGTTTTTAATGAAAGAGCTGAAGCTACATTGTGAATTCAGATGCCGGAATGGGACAGGCAGGTAGCATGATGGGACAGGCAGGTAGCATAATGGAGGAAATTGATTTTGATGGGGACTCTGGGGAACTCTTGAGGATTCACATGCCCCAGCTAAAGGTAGCTCTACTCCACCTCAAGTGCTAACTCTTCTCATTCTTTAGGAAAAGCTGAAAATCCTTGGTTGGGAGAGGTGGGGATGTGTGTATGTGAAACCTGCCTCGCTTGTAAACTTTGGCAACACTTTAAATAATTTTAAAACAATGTCAAGGTTTGAGTCATGCATCCATGCGGACAACCTCTAAGCTAGTCGTTAACCAGATAACTGCTTCGTTCACCAGATAACTGCTTCGTTCTGCTTGTGACTGTGGGTGCTTCATTCTACTTGTGACTGTGGGTCAGGTATTTGAGAAGGGCTCTGCTGATTCACTTTTGATCCGCGGGGCATCCATGGAGGCAGCTGGGGCTGGTGGAGCCACTTTCAAAATGATGGCTCTTCCCACATAGCTAAGCTTCAGCCTCTCTGTATCTGCCTCCTCAGAGCCACTCCAAGTGCTGGTCTCTCACACTGCACAGGGCTCAGGAAGTTGTCATTGACTTCCAAGAGGCAGCGAACAGAAACTTCAGGCTAGTTAAGGACCATCCTTCTGCGGCATCACTTGTACTCTGTTGTCAGGCCAGTCGTAGAGACAGAGAAATGGCCACTGTCTGCTCCTGAGAAAGGTCATACCACACAAGAGCAGATGGATTGAGAGATGTGGTTTCATGCATCTTTGGAAAATACATTTTGTCTCAAAGTCAAACAAAACACAAGTGAAGTTACTATGGCCTGAAGACCACCAGTTTGTAATCTTTCAAACAAAGGGCACTTACTAGTATAGTTATGAGGTGATGGCTAAGGGCATGTGTTCTAGAACCTTTCTGGATTCAAATCCTAGCTCTGCTACTTATTCTCAGATATCTCAGATGATTTATTTAACTTCTGTGCATCTTATTTTCTTCTTTTGGGATACCACCTCCCTTATGAAGATTTTATTAGACTAAATAAATTGATACCTCTAAAGTAATTAGAATAGAACCTCATACAGATTTAAGTGTTCAATAAGTAGTAGTGTATTCATTTGCTAGGATTAACATAACACAGTACCCCAAACCAGTGACTCGATTTAGATAGTAAATTTCTCTCACATTCTAGAAACTGGAAATATAAGACCAATATGTTGACTTGGCTCATTCTAAGACCTTGAGGAAGGACTGATAGATAGCTGTCTTCCTCCTTCTGTGCATGTGTGTCTATATTTCCCCTTCTTACAAGGACATCAGCAATATTGGATTAGGGCCACCCTAACAACTTCATTTAACCTGAATGCTTCTGTGAAGACTGACCCTGTCTCCAAGTAAAGCTATTTTTTAAAGGGAAAAAAATTAACCCATAATAGACAAAATTGCTCTGTTTCATTCACCATTTCTGGCATGGCTATCAGATGTAGACTGCACAATCCAGGGCAGACAGACTCAAGATGGACAGACAGAGAGATAGGTACGTGGATAACTTTTGTTCTCATGGAGGTAGGAGAGAAGACACACAGAAAATATTTACTAGCATTGCAGAGGCATAAGGGATCCAATGCCATGTGAATGCTACTGAGAACAAGCACACTGGCGAAGTGAGAAGAAGAGAGCGATCTATTGTCTGATGCCCAGTGAGACCCATCATGTCGCACAAGTGGACCTGAGAAGAGCTCCCTGCCCTGCAAAATACCTTGCACCCTCTGCTCTAGAATGGACGTTGCTTGACTCCTCAGGATTCAGGCTTAGCTCTAGAAGAGCCCTCCGAGTGTCTCACACGCCACAGTATCTGACCTAGAGATGGGGTCCCCACGCTGACCCAGGCACTGCCTCCTGGACCACAGATAAGGCTTCAGTCAGATCTCCCCAGAGGTGAGTCTCCACCCTGTCTGGCCAAGTCCCAGTCACGTGTGAACTGGGGTGCTCAGGCTAGGTTATACAGGTGAGGTGGAATTCTAAGGCGCTCCTAAAGATTTTAGAAGATTCCCTCTCAGGGTCCCCATTAGAAGGAACAGCCAGTGGCTTTCTAGGACCTGGGGAAATATGTTTGCAGACTGACAGGGAGGCTTTGTTTAGACGTCAGAATTAGAAGAGCCCACCCCACTGCTAGAGGGCGAACTCTGACCCTACTTGTCATTGCTAATGCTCTGCCTCAATATCCTCTCTCCTACCTGCTTCCCCCTTCCACCCAAACAGCTGCTTTTGTATGATGAGTCCTTAATAATAAGAACCACAGACAGAGAGAGCAGCCGACTGGCGCCATTGAGAATCATTACTCTGTTCAACTCACCACGTACCTCTGGGTGCTGGACCAGTGCTTCTGGAAACAGGGAAATCCTCTCTGTTCTTCCTTAGGCCTGCAGTGTCTGTCTCAGATGCCCCACCTCAGCATGCCACACCAGTGTGATACAGAACAGAGTGCAAGCGAGTTGAACAGCGAACATTGCCTTTCCTCTAGAACTGTGGCTTCCCATTCATGTGAGAGTCAGCGGCCTGTGTCCCGAGAACACCTTGTCCCCTCTTGCCTCTGAATGCGAGATGGGAACAGCATGGCGAGTGACCTCAGAGCAGATACCTGGGTCAACCTCTTACCAACGGTGGGTCTTGGAACAAGGTGACTTTCTAGGTCTCTTTTTCCTGGTCTGTAAATTTGAAATCATGACAGTATATATCTGCTGTGCTTCAGTATAAACAAACAAGCTGTGTAAGAACTAAGAACTGTATAAGCAAACACATAAAGAGCCTCATGTAAATACTACCTGCAGCAGTGTGTAAACCACATTTCCTCAAGTGCAGGTTTGAAAATTCCAAAAATCTGAGAACTTTGTCAGGAGAGGAAACCCTCCCCATGCAGAAAACCAGGATTTTAAAATACATGGTAATCAACTTCCCATTTAATTTCCCCAAAGGAATCCAGATGGGATGCCAGAAAGATGGACCCCTATCTGTCCTGCTCTCTAAGAAAGAAGAGAATCGGGGATTTGTCACGGGGCCAACCAAGTAAGCACCCGACTTTAAGAAACTGAAGACTCTGGGGGTAAACTGATGAGCAGTGAGCTGCTCCAGTCATCAAATCCTCCCTCTGCCTGAGGGTCCCTGCATCTCCTCAAAAGTGACATCATCAGGACTGAAAGCAAAGGGACTCAAGGAATGCAGCTGTGGAGACACCTGAATGAGACCTCCCTACTGAGCCACATACAGCACGTATCTGCGGATAGAAAGGGTCTGCTAGCTCCACGTGTGTTCTGTGTACACACGTACAAGCATAGTGCCACACGTGCATGCGCGCGCACACACACACACACACACAGGCAGTGCTGGGTGTGTTTCTTAATACCTTCATTATTTGTCCAGACTGCATCTCTTACCCTCCCAAATAGTGCTTTAAAAAAAAAAAAAGAACAACAACAACAACTGTAATTGATTCTGCAGGGAGCTTAATATGGTCTAGAATTACTGATAACCTAGATAGATATTAAGTCAAGCCTGGGAAGTAAGATATTGAGATAATGCACACCATATTCAAAGCAAAACAAACAAGCCACCAGTAATGCTTTATTTATCAAATCTCTAGAATGGGGTAGGAATAATTTGGAAACTGTTATCTTGCGAGCAAAAAGAAAAAAAAATCAGGACTAGACAGAGAGCACAAAGGGCACATACTACAGAATTTTAGAATAAGGGCATAGTTTTAACCTCCTATTCCACTTGTTTGGCCCTTAGCATCCTATCCCATTTCTTTTCAACACCACTGCAGACCTGAGAAAAAGATCTTGGCTTAAGTTGCATGTGAAAATGAATTTGTAGGTCTCAACCCGGCTCTTGCGACTGAGTGTAGCTCTGCATAATTTGACAGGATTCAGCCTGATTGACAGCGAGAAGCAGACTGCAAAATCTCACAGGTCAGGACAGAAAAGGGGCTTGGCACAAGGACCCCAGAGCATGTTGGGTAGCAGCCTGCCCTTGATCGTGCTCTCCCCACATGAAGCAAAGCGATGGCCTCATACAAGAGACCTTGGGTGTCTATAAAGAAGCAAGGGGAAAGTACATTCCAGCAGGTCAAGGGGAGGTCTCTCACGCCTGATGAAATTGGAGCAGGGGTAGAATCCCCTAGGGAGAAAAAGCCCCCAGAGAGATGGAGCTTCACCTGCTGTGTGTTCACAGACAGGAAAGCATGAGTGTTCTGACAGCCCCAAAGATCCTTTCACCGCCAGCCCATCTTCATTGTGATTGGAGCCATCTGTGCAGCTCCATCCATACTTGCTCTCGGCCTGTCACTCGCCTCCAAAAACCTAATGATTTTTAGGGTAGATTGAATTTATTGGCAGGCATCCTTGACTCTGAGCTTTCCAAAGTCATTATCATTTGACAGATAATGCATGCCCAATTAGCAGATACCATTGGGTACCTGTCCCTTCCATTTGGTCACGAGACACCTTTCTCCAGCGTGACCATGTGTGCTGGGAAGTGACCTTACCCCTGGCTCAAGAACAAACACTGATTAGTCTGAACCACTCTTGTTATTGCCATTCTCCCAGCCAACTCTTTGCTTGGAGAAGGACCTGGGACACTGAGCAATGGGATTTGCAAGGAAGACTTCTGGGAAAACTGGAAAGCGGTCCTCAGACATAGGGAAAGCAGATCTCTTCTCTTCCTGTTGGTGTTGTCATGTCTGTGCTGTTGGGTTTTGAGATTAGACTGTAACTGAGATACCATTAGGATGAAGCACCCATTTGCACTGAAGGTAATCTGAGCCCCCTCATGAGGCACCATCAGGGCACCTCCTAAAATTGGCAGCTCCACAACATTTAGAGTGAGAGTGTGAAGGAAAAGGAGTATTTTGGAAACATCATTTCTTCAGAGAGACTTGTTGCCATGCTTTGGTTTCCTCTCCCTCCAGAGGAAACAGGAAAGGGCATCAGGTGCTTCACTTCAAATCTGGAAAAAGGTTGAGCTTTCTTTACTATCCTTGCACTGGGGAGAAGCTGTAGAGTTAGGTTCTTGCCTCTTGAGTGCATGATAAGGACTAACAGCTGGGAAAGATCTGGTACTGGCCATCTTCTCTGAGTTTGTCGAGTGAAAGACATATGATTCCCAAGTACTAGCCGTTGGCCATGCAGAGAGGAAGCGCCACAGCACCCTGCAGCCAGCTGCGGGGGCAGACGGTCCCCAATAGCTACAACCTGGAGGTGACCCTTACTCTCCTGAGGGCTGAAGAAGGAGTCATAACTGATCATCCAAAAAAGGTAAGAAAACTGCTGGCACGTGACCCCATTAATGGGCGTGTCCTAGGAGCCCCAGGTGTCTTGGATGAGTCAGTTTTAAATAGCATCAAGAAGTAAATAAGAATTATGAGTACATAACCAAACAGACAAAGAGATAGTGGTATGAGACCGTTCCTGTGCCCCTACCATCCCCTCTGTAACCAGTTCCCCTGGTTAGCACATAAGGAGGGTGGTAAACACAGCCCTTTCCCAAGAGTGTATGAGGGAGGGGCAGGGGGAACAGCTCCACCACAGGAGCAGGCAAGTAAGGGGTGTGTTGCCTTTGGAGAATTTTAGAACAGTGATAATACTGACTAAAAGTCCATCTGCTTTTCATTATCACTGTGCATCCACAATTCCCAACAATGCCAGCGGTAACACACCCTTCCCTCAGGGGAGAGCACCACCACCACCACAGCCTGCCCCTGGGTACTTGGCTGCCCTTACTCACAGGACTCTTGTCTTGTTTTAGCAACTGTGTGTCTTTTTTCCTGCTACTTGCAGTAAAAGACACTGAGTTAGACACAAAGCAAGTTGTTCGCCATCAAGATATTTCGAATTTAATTAAGCCAAGTATGGACAAACAGAAGTGTTTTCTGGGGTGGATGTCATACTTAAGCACTGTTATCAGTCAGTCATTTATTGCAGACAGGAAAAACTCTTGGAGCTGTTAATGTGACAAAAGAATCTCAGAGAAGGGCAAGAAAGATTTCTCTCCACTTATAAGCACATTGTAGGTAATAAAGCATGAAATTTCCAGCTCATGTGGACTGGAAGGCTACATTAAGTCAGTCAACAAACCAGGCATAGGCAGGGATCACCCTGTTCTTAACCACACAAATGCTTTTTACTTTCTTTTCCTTCTTCCCACACCTCATACCAGTCCTGTTTATTGTCAAGTAAGTTGACAATCATTCAACAAACTCCTGTGGAGACTCGGGTAGACTCCTGGCACCGTGCTAAACACTGGATCACATATCTAGATAAAACAGTTTGCCAGAAGATCCTGCGGGGGAGGAAATTGAGCTTCAAAATAGCTAAGTGGGGTTCAAAGCAAGCTCGGTCCAACTTGAAAGTTCACGATCTTCCTACTAATTTGTTCAGCTTCTTAGAAGCATAACGACATAAAACTCAGTCCCTCCTTCACTGAGCCCATTTCCAGAAATCTATACAATAGAGAAAAGAAAGAGGAATTTATGGATGATAGTTATTGCTTAAACATGTTAGATGATGAAGAGACTGGATACCGCTAGGAGATAACAAAAAAGTATGTCTTGTCCCTGGGTAAATGCTCCTGGATTTCAGCTCTGATGGCCAAATACATTATTTGAGCTTCATTTTAGCAAAATAATATAGAAATGACATTGATTCCCTGATGGGGCCTTTTCACAGGGCCATTTACAGTAAGCCCTGCTGACAGAGCGCTCCCTTGAGGTTCATCTTTTTTTTCTTCTTAGTGATATTTTCATTTTGAAGGAATAAATTCTTAGGGAAAAATTTGTTGGCAGTGGAGGAGATGAGCTACTTTCAAGCAGGGACTTTTCCTGATGTCTTCCAACTTAATGCTAAGTCTAGCCCAGTTGTTCCTAAGACTCTCTATCAAGGGAAGTAAAAACGCTAAAGAATATATTAAGCCATTTTGATGTTTTCTTGAGTGCATGAGTGAAATGGAAATGGTTTAACTAAAATATATGTAATACATTGATAATATAAATGGTATAAATAAAATGTATTTATTTTATATGGACTCAGGCTAATCGTCTAAATTTGTATCACCCTAGATTCTTAGCTGTCTTCTTCCACTTAATTGTGAACATTTCTACAGAGAAAAACATGGCCAGGATTTGAAGTTCTTTTTGTTTTATTGATAGCATATGTATGTAAATAGAATATTCGGTAGGAAGATAGAAGGCATTTTGTATTATCATAAGTTATTCTCTTGTTACTATTTTTCTGTGTTTCCATCGTAAATATGTTCAGGGTAGTGTTCACCCATTCTGTTCAGAAGACAGATCTGTGTTGACTGGCATTGTCCTCCACAGACTCAATCTCAATGTTTAGAAGGAAAATGCATAAGAAGTTTTCCCAGACTCCAGATAAATATCGATATACCTTCTAAAAATAACCCCAATCTTTGCTTGAAAACTTCCAATGACTAAGGTAGTCTTTTGGGAAAGGGCAGAATTTCCTAATAATGAGAACTAACAAAATGTTTCCTCTTTTGTTTTGCTTCTATACTTTAACAAATGGACATCCTCTCCCCTCTTTTCCATGACAGATATTTAGATATTTAAGCATAAATCACATGTCTTCTTTTAAGTCCAAGTCTTCTTTTCCCCCAAGATAAACATATTCTATTCGGAAAACCGTATTCTCCATCTGCCATAATTTTGTCCTGGTCCATAAAGCAGGAATTTTCACTCTGGAAGTACTAAGGAATGTTTCACTTGTTGCCTTCATCATCTTCCAAGGGCTGTCCTTATCTAACTGGGGAAAATAATTTAAGTCCTGAGAATATGAGGCTGAGCCCCCAACTAGAGAGAAAAGTATTTTCATCCCTGCTGCTGATTCGGTGTGGTAAGACCTGGGTCAGAGCCCAGTACTGCCTTCTGCTAGCGTCGTGTCTGGGGAACTCTCTCTGTCCTCATGCTCTGTGTTCGTGGCTACAAGGCAGGCCACAGATTCTCCTTGATATGGACTGGGTCAGCTCAATCCTTGCAAGCCAACCCCACATCTACATGCTGCGGGCTCGGTGCGCACCCATGAGATGCAGTTTTGCCAGCTTGCTACTTTGAGTTCCTCCATTTAATTTTTCAGTTGCATCCAAACCTGAATGGAGAAGGAAGCAGTTATCACCCACAGAGAAAGACCACAAACTTAGGACTTTTAACCTCAAATACCATGGTTTCTGGTCTTCTAAACATACTTCAGTTGAAACATCCTATCAAAGAGTGATTCCCAAAATGAAACCAAACACAATCAATTGTAGTCTGACAGCATGGAAAGTTCCAAATGCCCTGAGCACTAAAGCTTGTTAACTGAGTCACAGACACCTTAACACAATCTCACTATTTTACCTAGATACCATCTTTTGCTTAGCTAGAATTTCCCCAGGCAAACTGGGAATATGTGCTTCTCTAGAAATCCAGGGGAGGTGAGAAACGACTTCCTTTCTATCCTGGCACTGTGAAATATGGGCTTTTCAGTCACAAAAGCCAGGTACCAACAGGGCTTGGGGTTTTCCCCTGTAGAGACCTGAACACTGGAGAGCCCTGAAAAATATCATTCACTTCCCTGCCCAAGTGAAGGATCCCATCATATCCTGTGACCTCTCTTTCCCAGAGGCTGAGCCTTGAGTTCTTTCTGATTCTAGATGGTTGGATGGAAGAATTTCATTTTCGGTCCACAGGGACTTGGAGTTTTGAGGATGCTGACTACCCTGTGGGTTACCAGTCCCATCGTTGTGTTTTCTGGGCTCCCAGTAATAAGGACAGTAATCTTTACTCAGAGAGCTGGTCTTCTCAGTTAGTTACTGACTTGATTAAAATACATCTTGTGGAATCCTTCAGCCTCAGAATTCCTTTAATAATAAGGCCAAAACAAAACAAAACAAAAAAAACAAAACATGTGGTCAAAGAAAAGGTCCGGCTCCTTTTAACCAAGGAATGCTCTGTGATATATATAAAATCCCCAGGCTCTAGATGGAGAGTCTGCATCTCATTTAGAGTCCCCTCCTTCCGTGTTTTCCTGGGAAGTCTTTTGTCTTGAGGCTGCCTGCTTCCATCACAGTCCAAGAGTACATGTGTTCCTTTTGCAAAGTCATCTTCATTTGGCTTCTCCCAAATGCAGAGTCTGTGACAAGGACATGGGTGTGGTTAGTCCCCTGGGGAGGTGAGTGTATGTGAGAGATTGGGAAAGAGAAAAGCCAATAAAAGTGGATTATGAGTGAATTACTCTGAGAACACCTCAGGCTCAATCCTACTGGGTAACTTCTAGGTAAAACTCGCCTCTGAATTCAGGCTGGACATTTGCACACTGACTCCTACCCCACAACTGACTCCTACTTACACAACGATGGGACTGGTAACCCACAGGGTAGTCAGGAATTAAATCCTCAGCTTGTGCCTTGTTGAGTGGAACATGTTCCCTTGATGTTAGAGAAAAGCCTCAGTGGAGAGGAAGAGAGAAGCAGAAATCTGACGGGAGGCTGTCAGCGCTAATAGCAAGTAGGTCTAGTGGAGATGGGGTGTTACTGCGTCTGGAGTGTAAAGACAAACCCTTTCTCACCTTCCATTTGCCCAGATGAAAGCAACTGCTGGTTAAAAACCTAATACTTCCAAATGCTAAGACTTAATAAGAAACGAAAGAAAGAAAAACAGCTAATATGAAGCAATATACCAGATCACGTCTCAAAATAGAGGTCACTGATTGCCATGCTGCCCACCTCCCTCTAAGCGCTAGTGTCAGTCCCCACAGTAAATGCACCCTACCTCCTGCCACACAGCAGTGGCCTGCCGGGTTCTCATGGGCTTTAATACCAAGATCAAGAGAACCATAGCAGCTTCCTTCCTTGGCTGGATTTCATGTCTGAGAATTTATGCATATTTTCACTCTGAGAATCTATGATAGTACCATCATTAGCTCCGTGATCTCCAGAGCTAGACCCCATTGGTTTGAATCCTAACTCTTGACAAATTATGTGATGCCTTAAGCAAGTTCCTTAATTGCTTTATGCCTCAGTTTCTTCATCTGCCTAACAGATGTAATAAAAGAGGATGATCATAGGATTGTGAAGCTTTAACAGGTTAAGACAGAGATGATGACTGGCACAGGAAAGCTCTCGGTGAATGTTTGATGGGATTATTGTCGTTAGGCAAGAATCCACACGTAGGGCACCATTTCCCTCTTTCAGTCCAGGGTCATGAAGTGACCTTCCATTTCAGAGTCCTTCTGTAACGCCATGACTCAGTGGGCACAATGTGCAGTGAGGACCAAGACATCCACAGCAGTAAGAAGGTCTTCCTAATAGCAAGGTCCTCTTCTAGGCTGGAGTGAATTGGGAGTGTCCCATCTCCTGTGTAATGGCTTTGAATTTGGTCAAGTTTAACAGAAACTTTTCTGGTCTTTCCTAACACCTTTAAATCAGAAGGCAGATTCTCATCAACTCAAGACTAGCGTTACTACCATAAGCAGAAATTCCCATCTTAAATAGAATTGAAGCGCCAAGTGTCCCAAACTAGGGTCTTTTCTTGGAGTCTCTCAAGGAGTGTGCTATGAGATACTTCTTTTTTTATTAGGCCATGGGTTTTGTTTTTTTTTTTTCATTCTGTGTATCTTATGGAATTTGCTGGTATATGCATTAGGAAAAAAAGGATAAAAAAAAACTTTATTAGTTTGGTTGCTTATTGCAACAAAAGTCTGAATGTAACAATTTCTGGATGACTAAAGAGCATTGCCTATTTCTGTGACCTCTCATATATAAGTAATTGAGTATTTAAATTTGTCTGCAGTCATGAAGCTATCCTATACCTTTCTTTCTCTCTAGACTTCTATTTGTGGAAAATTACCCCAAAGGTGTAAGGTAGCAAGAAGTTGCTTTAAGTTCACAGTGAGAACCCAAAACTTGGGTTGTTCTATATGGGTGTCACTGATATGGAGAATACTGTAAGTAAGAATAGGATATCTCAAATTTGCATTGACCTAAGTCTTGCCTCCTCTGTCCTACCTCCTCTTAATTACAAAACACAAATCACTCTACCTCCTCTGGTGCAAAACAACTTGACCTCTACCCCCCTCTGGTGGATCATTAGAGTATGCTGGGCGAGTCACTTCTGAAGTCACCACTTGAGCCCTTAAGGCTTATGAAATCAAGGGCCAGTTCTCTGGAGTCTTCCATGTTCTAATTCAGTGTACTGATTATTTAGAACTGAAAAATAATTTAGCACCAAACTGGTATTCTTTGCCTGTGTGTTCCAAGTTGTTCTCTTCTTATTCAAAAATGGGATTCTTTATTCTAATTGCCTGGTTACTTGTCTGTCTCCCCAAATAGACTGTAAACAACGAAACCCAATAATGCTAAGTGATTTTCTTGAGGCCACATAATAAGGAGAGAATCCCAATGTAGAAATCAGTCTTCCTTATTCATGGTCTGTTGTGCTGTTCATTAGTAGCAATGTTTTGTGTTCTGAAATCACCCCTTCTCAGAAGGAACACTGAGACAGCAGCACATCAGGGCTCAGAAACGGAGACTCTGCTCTTTGACTCTGACGTGCTCTCCTAGGCCCCAGTGTTTCTGTGAGGGTGGCAGCTTCTTCAGATGAGTATGAAGGCCTTATCCAACTGTAAATATCTGCAATTCTGTTGGAAAGGACTGTCTTGCATTTACAGCTCTATGAAAAAGGTAGAGGGAGGAATGATCATTCACATGATATTCACAACCAGGTACACATTTGATCAAAATGTACATACATCTGCCTTTGGACAGCTTACGGCTTCATCTCAGGAGGGCCAACATCTCTCGCTGATGATTGTGGATAGTGAGAAACATCATCACCATATTCTTTTTTGAAGGATTCGTGTGTGTGTGTGTTGGGGTAGGTGGGAGAGAGAGTGCTGGTGAGAATTGTCACATTCAAAGCTACCATGGCTCAAACTCCTGAAACAACAACAAAAAAGATTGGGTATGTCTAGTGCAGGTGCCCCCTTCCTGTCAATGTGTACTTTCCCAGATCAAGCCACTGTTGCCCTCTCCCACCAAGATGCCAACAGGAATGCCCAATTAGTGCCGATTTGTTTCTTGTAACATGGACACCTGTCACCAAAGAACTTGACAAAAATAACCAACATGGTCACTGAAGATCCAAAATGGGCTCTAACTGATCACCTAGAGGTAAATAGGAAGGCTTCAAATCCCACTGCAAATCCTCCACGGGAGCCAGTCCCTCAGCCTGTGGACAGATTTATGGTGTATTTCTGACTGATAGCAAGGCACCGAGTGGCAATTGATTATTTTTTCTTTAAATGCAAGTTATGAGCCTTTCCTTCTAGTCAGCTGCAGGCTTCCCCCTGGCAGTTCAAGGCTCATAGTGATAATGGATTGTTGTTTCTTTTAATAGCAAACCACCTTCCACGGAGATGGAATGAAAGTTGTGGGAGAATGAGGACAGATTTCACCAAGAAGTCCTTTAACTCTCTTCAGGAAACACCTCTAGTTCAAGTGTTAAAAAAAATAATAACCTTTAAAAACTAACCAGGTTTCTGCTGTGTGGTTGAGCCAGCCACGAGGGCTGTGCTGGTTACATCTGAATTAGCCCTGCTTGACAGTCACTTTTAAACCCTGTTCTACTTCATGCCAGCAGTTGCGCTCCCTGGGTGTGCAGTCGTTCAGGCCAGATGCCTTCGAAGGAGCAATCGGACCTGGATTAAGAACACATAATATACAATAAGCAAATGAGCAGGCAAGACATTTTTACAAAATCACCTAGGAAGGAAAACCAGCACGTCCTGCTCTTCAATAGCAGGCCCGTGTAACCTACTGCTTTATGAAGAACAGAAATGTCTGGAATCTAAATCTGCCAC
The DNA here is from genome assembly GCA_019455555.1 of Galemys pyrenaicus. Lineage (NCBI taxonomy): Eukaryota > Metazoa > Chordata > Mammalia > Eulipotyphla > Talpidae > Galemys > Galemys pyrenaicus. Next base: position 390,099 of record JAGFMF010011403.1, read on the forward strand.
AGGAGGGTTTTCTTTGCCTCCTTGCAATGCCGTGAGCTGAATGGCAGATTTCATCACCTCCATTGTAAGGCACTTCTCATTATGAGAAACCAAACACAGGGCCTGGCTCCTAACTGGAGTATTAATAATGAAAATGGATTATGTGCGTCCTGTTTGCTAAGCAATTATCCCAAGGCAAGGATTGAGTCCAGATTTTTTGCCTCACTGCCTGAGTGGCAGGACATGAATAGATAGACAGGTATTTGCATGCAGTGTCTTTGACCTGGAGAAAATGTCAGAAGCTTGAGAGGCTACAAGGAAAACTGTGGATGCATATTCTTTTGAGTCATAGCTGGATTTTGCAGTCTATTATTGGAAAAAGCAAAGAAAGGGGGAAAGAATTTGGATTTGCTGTCACTGTTTAAAGATATCCTCCTTAGTCAAGGTGAGACCATTTTTACTTTGCCCACCTTAAGTTTTTCATTAACTGGAAGTGACTCCTGCTCCTGTCTTCTCAAGGAGAAGAAATGAGTTTTGTATAGTTGATGGTGAATGTGACTTTCCCTGGATTTTTATAAAACCTAGATCTGGTCTGCTTAACCTAGGCACTTTTTAATGAGAGGAGGCATTTCTCTAACGCCCAGGATCTAAATTTTCTTCTGCTCTTTCTCTTGCTGTGCTCATGCAAGGTACCAACTAGCTTCCTTCTTCTGATGCCCATGCACCATTTCAGACCTGTGCTTTCAGACTCAAATGAGCCTGCACTGAGGATATGCATTCCTCTAGGATCCTTCAAAGCAAACCACTTCTGGCTTCCCCTTACACATCTTCCTCCCCCTTTATAATGTGACTGAGAGGTTGCAGTAAAAATTCATACCAACAAGCATCGTTATTGTCTCAGGACCAGAAAGAGTAGCCTGAGAAGATAGAAGGTAATAATAGCAGGGCCAACACATCCCCATGGAAGGACCACTTATCCGCAGTTTTTTTCACTGGATTAAAATTGACTGGGAAGCAGAAGAACATCTGTGATAGATTCATATGGTGGAATACTACTCTGCAATAAAAAAGAAATGAACTCATGATGCATACAACACTATGAACAGATCTCTAATTCATTATTCTAAGTGGAGGAAATCAAGTACAAAATCCATGTATGTATGATTCCATACTGGAAAAAATTAAAACTATACAGATCAAAACCAGATCAAGAGTTTCCAGGGTTAGGGACAGAGGACGAGTTTGATTTAAAAAGGTTGATGAATGATCCCAATCTGCTTGGATTGTCCTATGAATTCTCCATCTCTCAAAACCTCTTAATTACAGACAAATTGAGAGTTGGTCACCCTAGAATTTGACAAAGGTACACAAGGAAAAATATTAGGAAAGTGAAACTGCATTTCTCACAACTAGAAACTTAAAAGGTAAATTTTACTTTAAGTAAGTCATCCTTTAACTAATGCCTGGGAAAGGATTGTGAAGTCTCTCATCTGTCTCTCATTGGATAATGAACTCTGTGTGCAGGAACTGATTGATTGATAGATTGATTATCTCCCATGCCATTGCCCCCTTAGCACCCAGCATTAGCCCTAACATGCCATAATTTTCTAAAGGCAAACATTATGCTTTTTTCTTAGAGGCTACCTAACATATCTCCACCCATAGAGTTTTTAAACAATCCAGCAGTCTCTAAACACAGCATTTTCTCCATGGAAATACGGAAAGTAAGATTCTCTTTTTTTTTCCAGAAAGAGTTAAGAGTCATTTTCTCAAGATGAGACAAATACATTAATCAGTGCTTTTCTAAATATACTGAGCATAACACACTCCTAGAGTGTTTTTTTATTCTTTTTAAATTCAGCCCTCAAAACCCTAGTCAGAGCTCCCAAATCCAAATTTCCAGGGGAATGTCCTTGGATTCTGTATGTCATCAGTGTCTCCGATGATTCTTACACTCAAGATGGAGAGCAGAAAGACAGAAAAGCTGGTGTCAGAAAACCTGCCCTCAGGCCTGGTCATGTCTTGCTCCCCTTCCTTCACTTGTGATCTTTCCACTAGAATCTTTTTGTTAAAGATTTATTCATATATGCATACAAGCACTGGGGTACAGGCCAAAGGTGTGGGGGGTCAGAGGACCCACTAGAGACAGATTGAGGAACAGAACAGGCAGATCGACTGAAACACACTGCTGAGGGGAGCAGCAGCAGGCGAGGCAGGACAGGTCTGCTGCGCCATGTGGGTCCCCTCCCCAGCCAGCGGCAGGGATCGAACTCATGCTACAGTGGCTGCATTTTGCTTCATAGTGTATTGCTTAACCCATTGTACCACCAGGGAGGCCCCACCACTGGAATCTTTCTCTTGATGAAATGCTTATTCACTGATACTATTGAGAAATATTTTATTGAGCACCTATTCTGCTCTAGGACTGTAGCAGTGAAAACAAGACAAGTAAAAGATACATTCACCACAACAGGTGATATAAAGGGTGACCAGGTGACATGGGTGTGCCAGGCCAGGGTTACATACACAGCACATTTAGGGAGGACTGAGTCTTTGTTGATTGTGGCTCTAACCCTGAGCAGGTTTCTCACAGGGAGCATAATTGGAAAGCCACACACACAAGTTCTAGTCACAGATTGTCATAAGCAGCTGCCACCAGCTAGCCTCAGTGTCCTCATCTGTAAAATAAAGGGTAGCTCTAGATATTGTCTCTAAGGCTCCTTCAAGGCCTGACGTTCAGTTTCTGGAGTTTTTTATTATAATCAAATGAAACAAATCTGATACATATTTAATGATATACATAATTGTTATTGTACTGCATGATAATTAGCTATCAGTGGTAAGCAGTTCACATAAATGACTGTAATTACTGTTTCCTATACACAGCCAACCCAAGTTTTTGGTTCTTCTCTCTCCTCACTTCATTTTTCTGTAATTAGCATTAGGGTCCTCTGTTCTTTTATGTGAAGTCTCATTCCATAATAATACACCTCTTTCTCTCTCACACACCATGTAGCGATACCAAACCTAAGAGTGCTGTATTCCCTGCCACCACCAAGGGGCATCCCAGATGCTTCTGCTCTTGGCCCCCTCTTCTGCTGTCAAGGTGGTGGGAGGACTATAAGAAAACAGCAAAAAGTTAAGACTATTGGAACTTTCTAAAGGGATGGGGAAACCAGTAAAGGTGATAGTACATGAAAATAGAGCCAATATTTCCAGCTTCTGAGACTGGTAGCAGAAAGCCTATTAGTTTTCTGGGGCTATTACTGAAAAATAGTACAATATAGGTGTCTTAGTCAGTAAAACTTTTATTTTCTCACATTTCTGGAGTCCACAAGTCCAAGATCAAGATGTCAGGAGATTTGGTTTCTCCTGTGGCCTCTCTCTTTGGTTGCAGGTCCAGTTTCCCCCTGGGTCCTCAAATGGTGTTTTCTCTCTGTGTATACATGTTTTTGGTTTCTCTCTCTTTCTGTGTCCAAATTTTTCCTTCTTCTTCTAGAGACATCAGTCAGATTGATGTCTAGACTGGGTCTAGACAGGGTCAAATCTAGAGATCCCATTTTAATTTAATCAATTATTTAAAGATCTTAACTCCAAGTACTGAGGTACTTGCTATTATAGAGATGAACTTATTAATTTTTAGAACACAGTCCGGCCATAGTAGAAGGGAAACTGAGAAAGAGCTAACTCTCCAAATACACAAAACCAGGAAAGCAGATTTCCTCCAGGGCTTTCAATTTCCAGAACATCTTTTCCCAGACTCCTCAACCATCATAGCCCAGCCCTCGCCAATGCCAAGCACCTGACACACCTTGAACAAAGTTCCCCTTTCCACAAGCAAGAATCAAAGTCCTAAAAGATGTGTAAATACTTGGGAAAGCAAGTCCTCTCTTTGGAAAGAATTTCTGGCAACTTGTCAAAGTTCTTCCCAGTTTTGATAAGGAAAGGGCAGAAAACTGAGGGTGAACTTGGCCAACTTCGCAGTTGGCCACGTCCTGTTGATCCCCTAGGCTGGCAGGTTTATGGCTAGGCAGACAGGAGCCTGGTCAGCTGAGTGAGTTGGCATGTAGGGTCCCAGCAGGCACTCCCGCTCCCTCCCACACTCTCTGATCTTGTCCCAGGACCCCCTGCCTCCCATGAGGCAAACTAATTCCAGTGGTAAGATCTAAAGACAGAATCTCCAGGATGAGAGAAGCTCGCTAAGCAAAGCATTTATAACAGCAGCAATGAAGAAAGAAACCCAAATCGCCCAAAACAATTTTCAAAGGGCCAAAAGCAACAACCTATAGTTCTAAAAGACCAAGTGGATTTCTCTAATTCTGCCTTGCCCTTCGCACAACATATTGCTTTATTGTAACACATTGTCACGCACAAAAATAGCAATAGAAGCAAAGAAAAGTAGATCTAGACAAAATAAAAAAGGGATGACTATGTAATACTGGAAAAGTATTTTATGTTAATTTGGTGTTATAATATTATAGCCTCTTACTCCTCCCCAACCCCATCACTCTGCTTCTCTCTATATGGTTTCTGTGGAAACCTGGATATCCATCTTCTTGCTCTGTTGTTGTGTCAGTTAACTAGTCTTGTAACCTCATTACACATGGTTTCTGAAGCCTTAGCTTGATGGGATTATACATTGCTATCTTTGTGATCATGCACTCAGCTCATGCAAATATATGTTGACAAAATAAAAATTGATCCAATGAATGAGTAAAGCAAAATTTAGATAGTATTGTACCTTTTTTTGTGAAATGTCTCAACTCACTTATAGATACTAAAATATCACATTCTGTTTCTGATGAAACCCATGATTACTTGTCTATAAAAAGGGTATAAAGTCTGTCTCACTTGATTTTCTGAGGATTAAATTAAATAAAAGCTGTAAATGAGAAAACTATGCATAGCAGATAAGTAAATGTTAGTTCTTGTTAACCCTGGTAACCCCCTCAGTCCCCGGCTTCGTTGGTGTACCGTAAATATTTGACAGATTGTGAAAGTTGGGTAGAAACACCACTCTAGTAAGAAACCTAGTACACATACAGACCAAAAAGACAAAAGTGTGCCAAATGAAGTGACAATGCAGTTGTCTATGCTCTTCCTATAGTACAAAGCCCCATACCTGAGCAAAACAAACCCAAGATTTCCACGTGCTTAAATCTCCAACTGTCATGTTTCAGTGTATTTTTGGAGTGGGTTAGTGAGCCACTAGACAACATGATTTGGGAAGGGCCAAGACCTAGAAAAGACAGTCAGTGATTGTCAGTAATCACCCAGAGTCCAGGTGTGTTCAAAGGGGCGGGCAGAATGGTGTGATCAGCCACAGCACATAATCATTATTTTTGAGTCCTTGAAAAGTTATTTCACTGTTTCAACACAGTTGTCCAAAGGGTATTAATTCCCATTAGTTTATAAAGGAATAGTTGCCACAGAGCTAGTGAATGAATGGTAGATGCTTAATGTGAATACAAGTTGCCCTTTCTCTAAAGTCCTTGTATGTGTAGTATGCTATCCTACTATGATGGGTAGTCCGGGAGTGGATAGTCATCAGGATTAGAGACTTACATTAGGGAATTATCACCCAGATGGTCCTGGGTGATAAAAGCACTAATGAAATCAAGACAAAACTGCAGAGTTGTGAGGAGGGTCAGGCAAGACCATGAAGGATTTCCTGACAGATTACAAAGCCAGGATCTTGTTTCTAAGCACAAGGAAGGGTTCCCAAGTTAAAAACAGGACAGAAGGCAGAAACTTTATTGTTAGAGTTATGATAAAATGCTTAAGGCAAATTAGCAACCAGAATGACTCAAAACTGCAATATGTTAAGCAGAAGCTCCTCAAAGTCTGACAGTGACATCTAGAACTTAATGTGAAGTTGAATGTACAGAACAGGAGAAATGCGGGGTGGGGGAGGGGGCAGGCGGAATCAAAGAGGTCCCTACTGAGAACTGTTCCAGAAGAATCCAGTTCTGCCATTGGAATTTTTGGTGATTGGATTAAACATGTCTCCCAAAGGATTTGAGAACAAACTTTGGTGTTATCAGTTTTTCAGTTTTATCTGCAAGATCCAAAAAGTTGTGCATGTGGCAGATAATCCCAAGGAAAAAGTCCTGTGTTTCATTCTTTGTATTTGAAAGATCTTTCTAAAGAGTCTTACTGAATCCTCTGTTTCCTAACGTATAACTAAAACTAAGCCTTCTTAATGCTCCAACTTCAGAATAGTATCGTACAAAAAAATTAAAACTGATATTCAAATAAGCATTGAAAAATAAATATTTTCTGAAATCTCTCACAGGTACCAAAGGAGCATATTACACTTTATGACACAGAAAGATCTTAATGATCCTCTTTATTTTCTCCCCAAAGTCCTATTCATTACTGTTGCTGTTTGCCTTTCTTAAATATATCTCCCATCCAACTATGTAAAAATTCCCCACCTATGGCAGAGGGAATAAAGAAGAAGGAGGAAAGCTATAAATAGTATGCACTATTTAATATTTTGCTTCCATCACCGACTTCCTGGGTCAATTGTGAAAAGAAAGCACACCAGTATTGACTATTTTTATTGCCTGGTTTTGCTCCCTCTAGCATTCTTCTTTCAAAATGTCTCCCTCCCATTACCATAATTAGATACACTCATTCATTCTCTCAGCTATATATCCAATGAAATTCTTATTTTGCACAGGGCATAATGAAGTGAGAGATGTATAAGACACAAGTCCTGCTCTCAAAGAGCCTAGAGTTTGAATACACATGAGAACACACATCCAAATTATTATAGTAAAATGTTTTAAGTGATTGGTCCATGAGTTGTGGATTAAGAACTGAGATAATCATTCTGAAAGATTAACCAAAACAAATCACACAGTGTACTTACTGTTTACCCTACCTCCATGCCCAAGTACACATGTAATCTTCTTGTGTCTTTTCTATTCACATGCTCCAAATATTTCTCCAGTGATAGCATCTTTTTAAAAACAATTCCAGTGATACAATCTTAAAGGAAAATCAAGTCAAATAAAAATGGTAATAAGTCCAAATTTCAAGGAAAAGTATTCACTAAGACAAAGCTGAGTAATTATAGAAAAACAAGAAGAAAGTGACTGATAGCCTTATGAGAATAACCTAGAACCCTCAAGAATTTTATCTGATTTAGTCTATACTGGACCATCACCAATACAATTTCTAAAAAACAACACATCTCATTTAAAACATTCATCGCTTCGAAGATTCCTCTTATTCTCTGATTATAACTGAATGCTTTAAATATGACTCCCAAGTTCATTTGTGAATAGACTCCTTCACCTGTCTTTCTAGCATCATATCATACCACTCATCATTACCTGCATATTCTCTGCTTCAGTCCTATTCAGTCATTTGCTATAATGGATCACCTCTGCATGATGAGCTAGCCCTCTCATGTCCTTATCACTTTACACTATAATTGCCTTTTCCCAAGTTGTGCACCTACCAGACAATAAACCCCCACATAAACAAGGAATAGTTCTAGCGCATTCACTATTGTATCCTCAGAACCCATCTCAGTGCCAGGCAAGTGTAAATATTTCATGAATGAATAACTAAAATCATAAGGCAGTCTTACCTGGCTTGGATTGGGTTCTCTGAAAACATGCACTGAGATGGAGATTTGTATGTGGAGGTTTATTGGGTAGTAATTGCCATGGAATACATAAAGGATGAAGTTGAACTGCAGTGTAAAGCCCATAAGGAGCTCTGAAATTGGAATGATTCCTTAGAGTTATTCCTACTAGAGACACAAAGGCCATATCTTTGTTCCCCGATGGACTAATTTTTTTTAAAGACTAATCCTTGTTTTTCACAGTATAATATCTCTCCCCTCAGGTGTGCTCACCCTAGTTTTCCCACCACTGAAATGCCCACGTGTACACAGTAGAAGGATAAATTATCAAATGTTAGTCACCTCCAAGAAGGAAGTGTCACTTGTATTATTCATCTCCCTTTGGATAACTACAATTCCTGGGAAAGGACTTGGCTGAGTCGTCAGCATCTTATTCTTCCAGCAGCTGGAGGAATGAGCGCCATGGTCTTTGAACAATGCGTTATTGTGCCTCCTACATTTCCCTTCAGCCTACAGCACAAGGCATGCACACATCAATTTACTCAACTCTAGAAATGTCCTACTACCATGAAGCCATCTGATGACAATCTCCACTGCTCAGCTACTGGCGGAGTTGGTACTCGTACTGCCACCGCCACATTCATGTACCCACTTAGTAGTTTCAGAGCACCTGTTGTGTGCTGGACATTGTTCTAAGTGTGGAGAATTTAGGAGTATGTAAGACAGAAAGGACCTTTCTTCACTGAGCTTTCGTTTAAAAAGAGAGACAACTTATAAAGTAAAAAATAATGGAATAGATAGTTAATAAAGGCTATGGAAAAACAAAGCAGAGATGGAAAATGTGAAATACATGATAGGTGTGTTTGTTTTAGTCAGGGATGGCCTTACAAAGAAAGTGGCATGGGCAAAGCCACTTAGACCCTGAGAAAAGCTCTTTCAAGGAAGGAAGGATATCATGTGCAAAGGCCCTGAGTTAGGAGCAAGCCTAGAAGTAAAAAATAACCAGGAAGTGAAGAGATACAGCTGGTAAGAAATGAAGTCAGAAAGAAATGGGGTGAGAACAGATTGTAGGTCATTTTGACATCTTTGCTTTATACTCTGAACTAGCTATAGAAAATTTCTACTCATGATCTTCTACTCAGTGGAAAGTTTCAGTTGAAGATTAACAGGTCTGACTTACATTTTAAAGAATCATTCAGATTGGTCTTAGAAATAGGTATACAGGAAAGGAGCAAATTCAGGAAGCCTAATTAAGAGACTTTTAATATACTCCAGATATCAAATGATAGGGACTTTGGCCAAGGCCATAGCAATTGAGATGTTGAGAAGTGGTTTAATTCTGACAACATTTTTATGATAGACAGGATTTTCTGATGAATGGGATAAGTTATAAGTTGTAAGAGAGGAATCAGGGATTTCAGTTTGAGCAGTTAAAAGGACAAGACTTCCATTTACTGAGATGATAAAAAGAATCTCAATGAGGGAAAGAACATTGAGGAAACATGATTAGGAATTCCGTTTGGGCCATTTTAAGTTAGAGATGCCTATTGGACACCTAAACGGAGATGTTGAGTGTATGTGAAGTGCAGGGGAGAAGTCCAGACTGGGAATGTAAATAATGAGACCCATCAGCATACAGATGATGTTTAAAGTTCTTGGAACTGGATGAATCACCAAAATGTGTAGAGAGAGAGGAAAAGAGAGAAGAGGAAAGCAGTGGAAAAGGAGAGGAGAAGAGCAGAAAGAAGAGGGTAGCGGAGGAAAAAAGAGTTGTAAACGCTGAGACCTGGGGCACTGTACACAGTCTTTTTTTTTTTTTAATATTTATTCATACAAGAACTGGGGTACAGGCCAGAGGTGTGGGAGGTGAGAGGATTCCCCAGAGACAGAGTGGGGAACAGAACAGGCAGACTGACTGAAACACACTGCTGAGGGGAGCAGCGGGTAAGGCAGGAAAGGTCTGCTGCACCATGTGGGTCCCCTTCCCTGCCGGGATCAAGCTCACGCTGCAGTGGCGTGGAAGCTCCACAGCGCCCAACCCTTTGTGCCACCAGGGAGACCCTACACATAATCTCAGTTCTTCATAGAGCCTCCTACATCATTCCCATTCTGTACTGAGAGAATTTGCATTGGGTAGAAATACATCCTCTACTATAGCTAGCATGGCCAGTGAGCCTGGGCTGGAGACTAAGACACAGCTATATTGGAATACAACCTTTAATATTCACTATGGTGATTGATTTACCAGTTCTAATTCTTCACGTCACCTGTATTGGCCTCATATATCCACCCCTTCATCTTGGTCTTGTGGTGGAAGATATGCCCTTCCCTACTCACTTGGGCTTGGTGATGTGACTTGCTTTTCCCATGAATTTTAATGGTTGTGATGTAAGCAGAGGCTTGAAATGTGCTTCTGTGGCTGGGTTTGTTTGCCTGTATTTCTGCCGTTGGCATGAAAAGAAATACTTTGAGTCATAATCACTTCCAGCCTGGATTCAGAATCAGACTTGTGGAACAAAACCGCCCTAACCCCCTCACAGACAAGTAAAATAGGTGCTTATTGTTGCTTGCCAATGTGTTTTTGTACTTGCTACAATTATGCAGAAACAACTGGCTGATATAGTAGTGACCTATTACCTGTGTGGCTTTGTAGCTGTGGTTTCTTCAGTTACCCCAGGAGGACTGAGTGTTCCCCTCCCTCTAAGTTGTAATGAAGGTTAAATAAAATAATGTATGCAAAAATCCTGACATAGTGCCTGGCACAAAAACATGTTAAAAGTTAATCAATATCCTCAGATTCTTGCCCTCCTGAGTTGATGATCAGCAGTGAGTTTCAGTATTAGCATAGGTTCCAAGAATAATAAGATTTTTGTTCAAATGGGTCACCCTGCCAAAGATAAATGGCAGGTATCCAAGTTGATTTTGTAATTACTTTTATTATTTAGAATTTTAACATAAGCTACTGCAATGCAATTTCTTAGGTTCCCTGATAAACAACTTGATTCAAAAAAGTTGGCAAATCTAGTTCCATTGTTTCTTCCTGCGACTCACTATCTTTAGAAATATAAGCCTATTTCAACAGTGCACTTAGGATACCCTATGTCCCTTGAGAAATAACTGGCTTTTGTTTATGACGAGTCAGAATGCATTCGCACGTGCACACACTACACCACACACGCTGCCCTTCATCAGTTCAGGCTTTTGTTCATCAAAATAATAGCAAGTGGTGGCATAAAGCCATACTCTGTGAAATAATTCACTGCAAACAAAAATCATCCAAATGCCAGTTCTTCTGCCCAGAATGACCTTCAATGGGATAGCCCCCAAGACTCACCTGCAGCAGTCAGTGGCAGTAGCACATTAATTCCAACAATGCTTATTGCCTCACCAGGCTGTGCTAGCTTTGACTAATCCTTTTTATACCTATGCTTTTTGAAGCTGACCTTTAATCCTTGCAATCAGAATGCAAATAGTTCAACTGCTCAAGTAGCTTTCTTTGAGGCTTGTGGTACCTCTTGAAATACCCCCTTTTCAGGTAAAGTTAAAAAGAGAAGTCTGACTGAGGCTTTGGTATAAATCAGGGATGACTAGTCCATGGTTGTAATCAATTCTAAGAAAAAAAGCTTGTGGCAAGTATGAATTACAATCTTCAAAACAGAATGTGCGATGAATGTCCATATCTTTATTTTCTTAAATACAAAAAAATGTGGCAAAAAAGGAGTCCAGTAACTATTGGAATTCATCCTGGGACTGTGCTCAGGCCTTAAGGTGTTAATAAATTCAAGATATCAGGAAGCATCTTCCACTATGCATCTGTGATAGGTATCTTGCCTGGTGTCCCACTTTCCTTCACTGGAAACTTTTGATCCCAACTGCCACACATACATGGTTTCTTAGACTCTTTGCCAAGGGCTGGTGCTCCAGTGCTAGGGACCCACCTCCCATGGTTATCTTTTCAACCTTCTATGATTATATCCTCAGAGACCTTGTGGCCTGCTCTGAAACTGGCCAGAAAGACACTTGTCCCACTTGTCTCTTTCTATGTCAATCCAACTCACCCTTCAGTGTGACCTCTGACCTCTCTTTTTGTTATCAAAGCAGAGTTTGTCCTCTGTACTTTCAATTGTCCTCAAAGACTATCTCTCTCCCCTAGTTGCCTGAAGAGAGGTGCTTAGTGGCTTCCCTGGTGGCACAAGGGGTTGAGCGCTACACTGTGAGGCTTCTGCAGCCACCGCAAATTCAATCCCCGGCCAGGGAGGGGACCCACATGGTGCAGCAGACCTCTCCTGCCTCGCCTGCTGCTGCTCCCCTCAGCAGTGTATTTCAGTCAATCTGCCTGTTCTGCTCCCCACTCTGTCTCTGGTGACTCCACTCACTCCCCACACCTCTGGCCTGAACCCCAGCTCCTGTATGCAAAAATAAATCTTTTTTTTTTTAAAAAAAGAGGTGCTTATTACTGTTTGTCACTATGGTTTTGTACTTCCTAGTTATGCAGAAATAGCTGACTGATACAATAGTGGCCTCTTAGCTGTGACCTATTAGCACCCCTTAAATTGACTTTTAAAATAAATAACAGAAGACAGAAAATAAAATCTGTGTGCAGGTGTGGACTGAGACTGGGGAAGAAGAATGCAAAGCAACCCTGGCCACAATTTGAGATTATTTTATTCTTTCTAGAACATTTAATTCCTTTAAAGAAAGAAGAAAGTAGGTGGTTGAGTCTTGGATATAGGGAGTGGAGAAGAAAAACTGGTCACAGAACCTGCCTCCTAAATCAAATATTGGGAATTGCCTGTCTCTCGGCTTTCCAGAAAGCCGAGCCTGCGGCAAAAGCTTATGCATATAGGTTACTAGGAAGTTCACTCCCGAGAAACCAGAGTGAAGGACAGGGGAGTACGGCATGGATGTGGGAAGGAACCACTGTTGAGTTGGGCTCCTCTAGGTGTGCATAACTGCTCAACCCGACAGGACCATCCCTAGAGACTGAATAAGTCCCGCTCAGCACGAGAAAATCCTGCTGAAGGGAATGTATCCACAACTTCCATCGAGAGATGGAAGTATCAAACTCACTCTTAGGGTTTAACTCCTCCACAGTGCCCTGTAAATGCCTGGTTGCCAAGTACAGTACCGCCAGGCCCACAGGTGGACACCAACTGAGGAGCCCAGGGACGAGAGCCAGGAGATTCTCAAAGGGCTTCTTTGTTTCATTTGGTTAGAACCCACTGAGCTGGTCACCCAGAAACATCTAGAACCTAAAAGTGATGAGGCCAAGAGCATCTGAAGAACTTCTTACTGAAGGTGTGTGATATGATAATGTATGAGGAACTATGAGTTTTGAAAAACATAAGATCACTTTGTTAAATGTATGGGTACATTTCATATAAATTATATGCCCAATATAAGATACATTAATCATACGTAAGTATATAATGTATAAATGCATAAAATATATATAGCAATATATGATACATAATATGTAAACAATATATAGTGCATTCTAAATTTAAATTACCATTGCTTCTATCAGAGTTGCCCTTGTTCATTTATTTATAAGCAATTGTTGGGGTCCCAGTCTAGCAGTAAAAAAAAAAAGAAAGAAAGAAAAAACAAGTGAAGTCTCTGTTCGAGGATAATACCATTTGAAAAAATATTTATGAAACTCTTAAAATTGGCTGAGTCATCTCAGAATAATTCTTTTGTCTTTAAACATATCAAAACCTTCTTTTTATGAATCCACCTACTTTTTGGAATTTCCAGGTACAAAAACATTCAGATCAAGAAACAATGGAAAGTCAACCTGGATTAAAAAGTTAGTAATCAAAATAGTAATATTTTTAAAAATGACCACATTCCTTACAGGGATTAGGAGTAGGCTCTTAACAGAAAATGCAAAAAAAATATTAAGTGAGGTATGTGCATTTTAAAAAGTAGGGTTTCCTTACATTTTTTAAGACTCAACTCTTTTTAATATGAGAAGCATTACTTTGTAGGAGACAGCAAGATAAGTGCTAAGTTGCTTTCTTTGTAATCTTCCCTTTTCTTCTATGACATATCAGGAAGGTATGACAATCCTAAAAATACTGACATTTTTCTCACTTAAGAATGATGATAGAAATAGAAGAGATTTCTTCCTCTTGCTCAGAAAGAACACAAGCAACTTCAGATTCTCCTTCTGAAATGGAGCGCTGCTTAGATTGGATGATTCCAGATGACAGCTTATTTGTTATCTTTGAAAAAATTTAACAGAGATAATCTACCATGACCTCCCAAAATACTCTAAGATTTGAAGTGGAATATAATACCATCTTTAAAAATTACATCCACTCTATTTTCTGTTCATCAGTCATTCCCACGATCTTTTCCACAAAAATCAATGTGCGCTGCGAACAGTAAATCTGAAGATCTTTAAAGTTACAGGCTTCATTGTAAAAACAGGACAACTGAGTCCCAGAGTGAAGATGGGTCTTAGCTAAAGTCACTCCAGTAAGTGATTACTATGGATAGTCTAATGTGATGGTCCAACTCCTGTTCAGGGATGTTTCTTATATACAGCCCCTCACAGGGTTGGGGAGAGACATTAAAAATAAACACAATTTGTTTTCCCCTTTGCCATACAAAATCAGCTCTATTTTGTAGAGTAGTTCAGTTCTGACTCAAAATTTGTTTAGTCCCATTATTTCATTACTCAGCCAAGCCAAAGCCATTTAGTTGACCAGACTCCTTAGATAACAACTTATTTATCATAAAGTCTCACTCAGGCATAACCATAGAAAGGCCTCTGCTCCAGCCTTTATATTCTCACCACTCCCACAAATTCCGAAAGCAGAGTATTCACATGAGAAATATCACACTGGTTTTTCTCAACACATTGCATATATGGATCTATTGATACATTACATTAAAACAGAACAGACTCTTTAATAGACTTATTCAACAAATATCAAGTAGTGAAATCCCACTTAAGGTGTCAGGCTCTGTGTTAATGAAAATATAATAAGCATCTCTCCAAGACATAGAGTACAATTCTCTAACATTGTTTCAAATGGCTGCAAATAATTTGTTTTTGCGTGGTATTCCTTTATGTAATTTTTGCTCAGCCATATTTAACAATGTATTTAAAAATGCTTGACTCGCTCTTGTCTTAAATCCTTTAATCTAATTTGACCAAAGTTTAAAGGAAGATGTGGAGTGGTAATAAACCCTCACCCTTTTCAAGTGAAGAAACATGTTTTTATTATTTCTTCAGCCAATTACTCAACCAGAATTCATCAAGTCCCTCTTTCTATTAAAACAATGGAGAGGAATAAGGCACAACTACTTTACTAGGGAGTATCCAGAATCAGAGGCCAACCTTTCCCAAAGTTATATAATTATTCTGAGGCAGAACCAGAGCATAGACGAAGCTAATGTTACCAATTTCTAGTCCAGGATGTAACTCTAACTTGTGAATCTGACTCCTGAACCCTCTTCTGTTTTAGTGATCTGTTGCTGTCTGAACAAGTGACCCTAAAACTCAGTAGTTTAAAAACATCATTTTTCATCTCAATTTCTATGGGTCAGGTATTTGGGAGTAGCTGGGCTGTTGGTTAAAACTCAGAGTCTCAACAGCTGAAGTTGCTTCATTTGAAGGATTGACCAGCACTGGAATACCCACTTCCAAGAGGGCTCACTCACATGAGTTGGCAGGAAGCCTCATTTCCTTTCCACTTGTTGGCAGGAGATTTCCACTTCCTGCCATGTGGATTTTTTCATAGAGCTGTTGCAGTGACCCTGTGTCATGGCAACTGGCTTCCCCCAGAGTGAGGATCCAAAAGACAGCGAGGTGGAATGCACAGGTTTCTTCTGTGACCTTGCCTCAGATCTGCCACCCCTTCTGTTGTATGTTACTGACACAGACCAACCCTGATACACTATGGGAGGGGGTGACCCAGGGTGGGAGTATTAGGAGTCGAGGACATCAGAGACTATCTTGGAAGCTGACTTAGGGGCTTTAGTAATTTCAAAATCCCATGAAGCTCAAAAACTCAGAAAGATATTATGCATATTTTATTTGGTTTAGTGGCAGACTTCATATAAACATTAAAATAGGTTAAAAACAGTTGCTTCATAAGAGGCAATAGAATAAAATTATAAATCAGGTTAGAAATGTTGCAAGTATATTTGTGTTACATTAAGCCACCTAGTTTGTTAAGGCAGCCCTAGCAAAATAATACAACCAGTGGCTTCAGTTTACCAAAGGGCTGTTCCCTGTTCCATCTTCCTCCTTTCCCTTTATAACTAGCAGATCCTGAACTGCACATATAACATTATGTAAAATTGTTCTCCTTTACTACTAGTAATATTCTTTTAGTGTTTTTCCTTTATTATATGTTTGTGTCTATTTATATGTGTTTGTGTGTGTACACATGTATATGTGTGTGTGTATACACACACACACACTAAGGGGGATTTGCGGTAGATACTGTGACTAAGATAAAAGGTAACCTAAAGTCCCCTCTTTCCCGCCTTAGCTTGCCTCCATAGTAAAGCTAAACTCTGATGAAAGCATGACACAGAGCACAGCAGCACAGTAGTCAAACTGGGCATGGTTCCCATGCTCTGCCCAGCTGCCTTTTATATAGCTCTAAGTTCTTTCTTTTCTTCTTCAGGAGAAGGGATGAGACTAAGAAATATTTGAGATTTTCTAATTTCAGGGATTGCTCATCTGAATATGGTAAATATTCAGTAAAAATTCAAGGTGAAAATGCAGACCTCAAGGTGATGGACCTTTACACCATTTATGTGAAAATCACCTACTCTCCCTGTTCACAATTGTTACACCACAGTACAGATCAACTTAAAAATACCTTTTTGTTAACCTTAAAACACTGGGATTCCTGTGTTGTTTTTGCAATTACATTTTGGACCTCACTATTCACAGTCATAGTAATGTTTTCCTGCTGTCATTTTTCCCAGCATCCCTTGAGACTAGACTTGGTAGTGTGACATTGGTCTACCCAATCAGACCTTTCAGTGAGTATGCTGGGGAGGTTGAAAGAAAATTTTCTTCTAAGAAAGGCCATAGCTGAGGCCTCCATCATGACACCGTGAGTTCATTCACAGCACTGTGAACCATCTGCAGCCACTGCAGCATGAGTTCAATGCCTGGCCAGGGAGGGGACCCACATGGCACAGCAGACCTCTCCTGTCTCACCTGCTGCTCCTCTCAGCAGTATATTTCAGTCGATCTGCTTGTTCTGCTCCCCACTCTCTCTGGGGATTCCTCTTACCCCCTGCACCTCTGGCCTGTACCCCAGTTCTTCTATGCATAAATAAATCTTGTTTTAAAAAAAGAAAGAAAGAAAGGCCATAGCTGTTGCTATCTCAATTATTGATATCTCAATTATTGAGTGATAAGTAAACTGAGACTTGAAGAAGTAAAGTGATTTGACTATGGTTCCATATCTGCTAGGGACTGGCCATGGAAAAATATGTACATACTTTTTTTTTTCCCAGATCACAACTGAAGCTAAAAATGGCCAATACTGATGTGTCCCAATTCCCAGCTCTATAACTTTGATCATCTTATTCCCAACTTAGCCTTCAGTTCACTAAACTTAGTTTTATCTCAGTTTGCCTCCCACTTAGCAAAAAACATCTCCCACAACCAAAAGTTATATATCATTTTCATTACTCTTTCCTGTCATGAAGCAATACTGACATTCCTGGATGAGAGCCCTGTGAAACAGCTGTTTCAATTAAGTATTTCTCAGGTATTTGGAGACAATTCTAACTTGGTGATGGTTTGATATTGTGTACGGGATCTGACTCCCTATGTGCTCCTTTTTTTTTTCTTTTCTATTATAAATATGCTTCATCCCACAAACAAGCTCATACTATTCTGAAAAGTGTATTCTTGGAAAATAATCTTCTGAGAAAGATGACAAGAAATGGCAGTCAGTAAAAAAACAATCTAATCATAAAAGGGATATGTCTAGAGTGCTTGGCTTAGTTAGTGGGAGGAAAAAAGCGTTATTCCTCTCTCTCAGCATAGACCGTGGCTGTATGTTTTTTCTAATTAAGTTCCCTTTGAGTGGCCTCAACAAAGCTGCATTCTTTTGGCTCTTAACTCAGTCCCCAAAGTGCTGGAGAAAACTTTATGCCACTAAATTGCCACAGCAAAAGTGATGGAAATCATTAATAGCTCTGATAATGCAGACATTAAAGTTTGTATTACTGCTTTGGGATATTGTTCTAATGAAACAATGGTTTGCTAAACTGCAACTATTCACCATATCACAAAGAACAAATTTCTACATGTGGACACTATTGTTGGTGCCTACATTGGGAGCGGAGTTGGCTATAATTTATGGCTCAAGAAATTGGAAGTAATGGAATTGTATCAGAGACAGAGTACAAAGTCTACACTGATGGATTAGGTCAGTGTATACAAAAGCATCTTACAAAGAAGATAGCTCTAAACCAGTCAGATCAGAGTGTAGGAGAATAAAGACATTAACAAACCCTTAGAAATTATATAAAATAACAGAGGAGATAGTTTAAAATAGAAGTATAGACCAAAGGAGTAACAATAAGTGTTGATTACCTAACCATATTTGACTAGGAGAGAGGAGTTTTAGCCAGTGAGCCTTCAATATTAGCATTACAATGGTACATTCCTAACTAGAGGAAGACACCAAGGTAATTAGCCATTATACCATTTATGTTACAATCACCTGCCTCCCTTTTTCCTATTTTTGTTTTCTTATATTGTAGTTTATTTTTGTATGGTATTTCATTTCTCCTCTCTGGTGTAATCCCGTAATGTCCTACCACCACATCAATTCATGAACTGTCACTAAAGTCCCTTGTGCACTTCCTTCCCCTGTTTTTTTTTTTTAATTTATGCATACAAGGGCTGGGGTACAGGCCAGAGGTATGGGCAGTGAGAGGACTCACCAGAGACAGAGTGGGGAGCAGAACAGGCAGATCGACTGAAATATACTGCTGAGGGGAACAGCGGGCGAGGCAGGAGAGGTCTGCTGTGCCATGTGGGTCCCCTCCCTGGCTGGCAGCAGGGATCGAACTCATGCTGCAGTGGCTGCGGAAGCCCCACAGTGAGTCGTTCAACCTCTTGTGACACCGGGAAGGCCCTCCTTCCCCTGTTTTGACCTGTCTCCTCCTCTTCCCTTACTGTATGTCTCAGATTTACCTGCTAGTTTTTTTTGTCTGCTAGTTAATTTGCCTCCTAGTTTTGTCTTTTATTTCTAACCTTCTCTTTGGTTTCCCTATATTCCTCTTATAAGTGATAATATCCAGTATTATTTTCCTTTTGAGTTATCTCACTGAGCATAACCCGCGAGCTCCATCCATGTTGCTGCAAATGGCACGATTTATCTTTTTTGATTCCTGAGTAGTATTCCATTTTCTGATTTGGTCCTCAACAGTCAACTTCTTGGTAATATAGCTAACTATGGAGATCTTCAAACAGGGAGAAAATATGTCATTGTAAATGTTATAGTCCATGATATAGTAAAATTTCCAAATATAAGTGAATAAGGAGTCTAAATTTCTGGGTTTTTATATCAACATCTGCTAGCCTCATTGGGGTGATTTTGTCCATGAAAACGCATTCACTTTGCGTGGCTAAGAACCCAGTTTTATGGACCTGTGAGACTGAAGACTTGGACAAATCACCATGGTTAACATTACCATGTAAGTCCTCCTTATATGGTTGTGCAACCCTCTTTTAAGTCTGTCTTCAATACATATGGATGGGTACACTATGTTCATGAAAATGGATCCTGAAACTCTTCTCTTCAGGTTCTGCAAGATGCTGACATTCCTGATTTCATGAAACACATGCTCTCATGTCTTAGTGACTTACTTGCAAACATTATAATTAGGCTACGGTTAGGATTGAATGAATACCTATTCCATCCTTTTGCCTCAGTTAAACAATCAACCTCTTTTCTTCTAATAACCACAGAAAGATGAATAACCATTGAGAACTCCTTGAAGGCAGATGATATTTTTACATTTCAAATTGAAGTGAAATTTCAATTTTCTATGAAAATACAAAAGATTGCAGCTTAGGATATTTTGCTGATGACACCTATTTCATTGTTAAGTGTTAAATATAAAGTACTGGTCACCATTTGGAAAATGGATGACTTATTGTTCCGTGCCCTGAGTGTTGAGAAGAATTATGAAGGAGGGAAGGTGGTATAGATAAGGACTGTGGTCTAGGAGTTTGTATTTTGACTTAGTAGCTCCAGTTCGGCATGAATTCCATTCCCTCTGTTCACTTTCTTCTGTTAAACAAAGGTCCCAACTTCCTTGGATCATAGCACTAAAATCTATGAAACAAAGTTCCTTCTAGGGCTAACAGTCTATGATGTCAGGAGCAAAGAGAGGAAAATACTGCCTAGAGAGGCATTTGACATTGGCCCTTTCTACAACATAATCCTTCAAACCCTGGGGAAGTTTGCAAGTGAGTCTTGATGTGGTTGAGCATTTGACTGACTACACCTCACTAATCAATACCCAGCCATTCCTTCATGCCAAAGTCATGTTTGCACTCGCATTGCAAAAAGTATGGCTAATTTGTATCATTTGGAAATCTTGTATCATTTACAAATCTCATCACCTGATTCTTGCCTTAAACTAAGGGAGGCTCCCCTCTAGCTGAAGATGTATGCAGGATTGTTATGTTGGTATTTATACTGGCTGCCCATTGAGGATATGGAGACTTCCACCAACTGCATAAACACCAAGCAGCATAAATCTATAATGATGGTGGTGGGGGAGGTTAGGTTGGGGAGAAGGTAAGGACCTGAGCAATAACAGGGTACTGGGAAAGGGAAAGAAATGACTATATGGTGAACTAGGAAGATGAGTAATGACCAAGAGGTCTCCACAGGGATCTCAAGCAAAAAAACCCACCGACAGAACCTATGGAGTTAAGTATCAACTACTCAGGTTGCCTCTGCAGGGTTCACCTGCAAAGTTAATAGCAACATTTCATACAGCAATCTTGTTATAAGAAACATGCCAGCCCCAAACCGCAGATATGACATCTAAGAAGCTCTGTCAGCAGTGAAATACCTACCATTTACTAACTTGCCTTGCTCTGTGAGGGCATCTGAAAAACTAAGCCAAGTCTAGGAATCAGCTAATCCTTCAGAATAGCCATACATTAGGAATTCATATTTTCTCAGCACTTAGAAAATAAGAGAAGGTATTGAAAAGTGGTCCTTGCATGAGATACATATGACCCTGACATACTAGGAACTTGACTGAAACAAATGTTGCCCTGAATTTGCAGAACAATAATACATGTATAAACACAGAAAAGTATGTGCATATATATAAAGAAGATAACATGTGCTCAAAGAAAAAGCAATTTTCCCAGCATGGAAAGAAATAATTTCTCAGCATGAAAAGCAAACACTATGACAAGAGTCCCTTGCAGAAACAAAGCTGTTACACTTATTCTCATAAGAATCAGATAATCAGTACAACTACCTACCATATTTTAAGTCAGACATGATTAAGGTGATTGGAGTTTTGGAATTTTCTGGGAGAATGCAAGCAAACATCAATGGACCATCTGGTCACTAAGTTACCTTCTGGCTCAAGCTGACTGCACCTTCGTTGACAGGAAATCCTTTTATAGATATTTCTGCTGTTTCATGTTGTATTGAATAAGGACCTATGATGGCAAGAGAATAATATTATGAAAAGGGACATAATGACTACCTACAGATTGGAAGGGGGTGGCTTTCATTTTGGATAGGATGGTACTACCCACCAGATTCAAAGTGGATGTGGCAGATGGAAGGAAAGGGAATAGGTTCCACGCCTGCAGGGTTCAATGAATGGACAAAGCTGCCGTGCCAATGAACCAAATGACTCCAGATAACTTGGCAGGCCTCTCCCAGAATAATCTCTCGGAGAGCATGAGAAAAATAATGGAGTGCAGATTTTAATTTGGGGGGAAAATTTTATGTCTAAAGAACCTGAAAAATGATGAGTGATGGGTTGTGAATGTCAGTCCTTTTTAGTATTTTATATATACATTAGTTTTTAGTAAATAAACAACCTTATCAGTGCTTCTTACACAGGAATTTGGGTGGTGATGGGGTGGGAATGGAAGGAATGTATCCTTCTGTCACTCGGAACCTCAGGAAAGCAAGCTTCATGCAGGATACTTTGGTACATGTGTGCGCGCACACATGTGTGCGTGTGTGTGTGTGTATATGACTTGGTCATATTAGAATACACACACACACACAAACACATTTCTTAAAGTACCTACTTGGGCTTTGCACTATATTCACTTGTGTGGCATGAATCATTATGTTGCCTATTTGGAGCTTTTCTCCTTTAACAAATTGGCAAATCTGGATCCTAACACTCACAGAGATCTATCATAAATATGTACTGCATTAACTATACTTTTTATAGATTTTTAAAAGATTTATTTATGTATATAAGAACTGGGGTACAGGCCAGGGGTTTTGGGGGGGTCAGAGGAGCCACTAGAGACAGGTTGGGGAACAAAACAGACAGATCTACTGAAATACACTGCTGAGGGGAGCAGCGGGCGAGGCAGGAGAGGTCTGCTGTGCCATGTGGGTCCCCTCCCTGGCCGGTAGCAGGGATCAAACTCATGCTGCAGTGGCCTTTGCTTCATAATGTGTTGCTTAACCCATTGTGCCACCAGGAAGGCCCTAACTATACTTTTTACTAAGTAAAAATACTTAGAATTTGAATGACTTCCTCTAATGTGATCTTTGAATAGGAAAAATGATAAAATGCACAACTCCTTTCCAAGGGCCCATTCTTGGAGGAGTGCATTTCATTCTTGAAAAAAGTACTATTTTATAGCTGGAGGCAATACAAATTACTTAGTCCAACACCTTCATTTTGTAGATAAAACAAAGTTGAATTATGAGGTATAAGAATGTTACCAGAATACCCTCCTCACCTAATGCAGTGTTCTTTTTTTAAAAAAGAAAAAAGTAGTTTATCAAAGAAATACTTGAATATTAAAATAGTGTAAAGGGCTATTAATGAAAACAGTAGCACCCCCATTTAATCTCTGTCGAGTGTCAGTTCTGCTACCTAGAAAATCACTTTTCTAAATATTTAACTCTAAATAACGTACTAGCAACTAGATTCCTTGATTTTAGAAATTGTTCATTGACTTCTCATTAAGAGAAGGATTTATCTTCTATCATTTTTATCTACTTCATAAATTTATATTATTGTACTGTTATTACTTGTAATATCATATGTAGTATTGATTGATATACTAGGGCATGCCTTATTTCATTCATGTTCTATAGGATTTTTTTTTTCTTTTTAACACTTTACATATAAGATGAGGATGTCCCAGCACAAATCTCTTTCCTTCCAAATCCCAAATCCTGTTCTCAGATCCTTATAATTTGCATTGTGGTCTATAAACATGAACATAATTATATATAGGTCTTTCATGTTTATAATGGGTTATTTTTTTAGAGCCAAAATGAAAGGCAATATTATTTATTGTTTGTCTATATAGAACCAAGTATGTTCTTGGATTACATTTCCTAGATATGTGAGAAAGAAGGTGAGCACTCAAACATACTAAGGATGATCCTTGAATCAAGATTAAATGGACTCTCTTATGCTGCATGTCTAAGTCTAAAAATCATCTTAATTTGTTTCGTTTTGACCCTGATTATCCTATTAGACTTTTCTGTTTCATGAAGTTAGTTATCATATTTTCTTTTAGAGAGGAAATCTAAGATTTCTTTACAGCATTCCTTGGATTTTTCTTTCTAATGCTTAGAAATCATTGCCTTCTTCTTGAAAGTATGCTTAAGGCTTATTAGTTTCTTATGTAAAACAGATTGATTTCCTTAAAGGCCTATTGAAATGTCTTTCAGCCTGTGACTTCATTTTATTGGATTCTGTATCAATCATTGCCAAAAACCAGTAACCACTCTAGATGATTAAAACAGGGAGAGCTACATTACCTTATGAGTAATTGTTAGAAGTGTTAGAAAGACTGAAGGGAAAAAAGGAAGGTGGTATTACCTGGGGCCATACTGCAAGAAGCCTTTAAGAACTCAGCCCACTCCCTTCTGCCATGAGGAAACCCATAGCTTCCAATTCCTTGATGTTTCAGCAACACATCCTCCACGGATGCTGGTGTCAGCCCTACCAATGTTGCTGGCGTTATGGGTGTTTTGGTGGTGGGTGCAGTGTGGTGACAACATTGAGGGTAGAGATCCGATAATTCTAAATCGCAAACAATGATGTAAACCATTGTTACCTCAATTTAAAAGAAAGAAAAGATAAACCAAACATTTTAAAAATCTACACTTAAGACAGTATATTTCTGAATCTGAATCTTCGCATATTGGGAATATGTATGTATGTTAAATGTATGTTTTTTTCTTCACATTTGATTGAAAGTTTGGTTAAGTACAGAATTCTAGGTCTGAAATAATTTTCAGTTAAAATTAGAAGACATTGCTCTGTTGTGTTCTAAAATCATATATACACCCCCCCCCCCACAGGCACTCTCTCTCTCTCTCTCTCTCTCTCTCTCTCACACACACACACACACACACACACACACACACTCTTGAGAAGTCTATTACAGATCTGGAATGGTTCTCATTCCAGTATTTCTAACTGTAAAAAATTTCCCAAATCAATTTTCCCTCAAACTACACCCTCAGTGTATTCAGTTACATCCCTCTAAAGAGATCTGCCATCATCCTGGAACAGACCCACTAATTTTCTCAACTGACTTATTGCTATATCCCCCTAACTGCTTTCTGTTTACACTGTTGGCCTCATCTTCCAAGAATATATTATCCACAGAGTATCCAGCATTATCTTTTAAAAACGCAAAGTCAGTTAATATCACCATTCTCCCAATTAAAACAATTGAATGGCTTCCTGTATCACTTAGCTTTTGCTACATAATGAATCAGCTAAAACTCAGTGGCCTGAAACAATAAATATTTGGTTTTATCATGCAATTTTGTGGGCCAGTGAAAGTACTTCTGATCCAGGCGAGTTTGCTTGAACTTGGGTGGTTGATGGGTGGTCAGTTGGTAGACTAGTTGATCTAGCAGGATGGGGTGGTATCTTAGTTGAAGTAGTTCATCTTTGTTCCATGTGACATTTATCATCTTGTCAGCTTGCATTCCTTCTCCATCCATTAGTCTCAGGCATCTGAGGCATACAAGCCCCCAGAGTGTAAGTGCTTTTTTGGTTTCTTCCAGCATAATGCTTACACTGTTTGATCACTTAAAGCAAATCAACTGGCCAAAGTTTCACTGGTTAAAGGAGTCCACTATAATTGTGATCCAAGTATATCTAAGAAGTCACATGGAAATCAACTGTACTAAAGTATTGTTCTGTCAGTGGATGAGTATACCCTTACTGGAGGTTTCATCAGACAACTTCAATAACCCATCTCTGCATGTCTGCTGCGTGCTAAGCGCTGGCAGTATGAATATGGTTAAGCCATCCTCTCTGGTCTTAGTAGGCCACTGTCATATGGCACACACAAGTAATCTGTGATTAAGATAATTGAAGGCATATACCTGAATTGAAAAAGATAAATGTGCAAACTAAAAAGGCTCACCTGGGGAATACATGGGGATTACAATTAATGGCAAGTATATGTAAATTTTAAAATATTTTAATAAAAAGAAAAAAAAATTTGTAATGAAAAAAAAAAAAAGGCTCACCGTGTCACATTTTATAAGAGCTGACAAATGTACACTTTGACAAACTGGTAAGTTTTTAAAATGCCAAATGTGAAAGAAAAAAAAAACCTTTAAGTAAGGAAATTTTAAAATAGGAATCATCAAAGAAAAAAGATATCAGGTTGACCTAAAATCTCTCTGAAATGTAATATGCAAGAATTCATGGGAACAGTACCCATAGTTTTGTAAAGGTTGTGACCTAAGACATTTTCCCCAAATTTTCTGTCTTTAAAGAGAAAATGTTCTCAGATTGATGAGACTTTCTTTAAAAAAATTACTTGAGAAGGCACTCCTATTAATTGAGAAAATAATTCTTTCTAGGAATGCTAGAACAAAGAATTTAAGTTATAAAAATATTTGAAGGTTATAACTTCTTCTTTAGCCTTCTTATTCTCTTCTTATTCTCAAGAATCCAGTTGGATTACATTCATGAATACTGTCAGGTGGATGCTACAACCTGGAGCAAGTATGTAGCCCTTCTGTTCTTTGTTTTTGCTCTTTCCCAGGACAAAAAAAATATTTCCATAAGCTATATTCTCCCTTCCACCCTCAGAGGGCATATTTTTGCATGTTTAATTTAAAGAGTTATTTATGCACACAAGAACTGGGGTATGGGCCAGAGGTATGGGGAGTGAGAGGATTCACCAGAGATAGAGTGGGGAACAGAACAGGCAGGTCTACTGAAACACACTGCTGAGGGGAGCAGCGGGCGGGCGAGGCAGGAGAGGTCTGCTGCGCCCTGTGGGTCCCCTCCCCAGCCAGCGGCAGGGATCGAATTCGTGCTGCAGTGACTGTAGTTTGCCTCACAGTGTGTTGCTTAACCCACTGCGCCACCAGGGAGGCCCCTGTTTAATTTAATCTTAAAACAACCAGAGTAGCACATTCAAAATGGCTAAACTATTTACATGGTTTGGATAGTGCTGGGATGATTAATTGGCAACTTTTTTTTTCCTGTTACACTAAAGCAGAATTGCGCTTATTCATTCATCCATTTATTTGTGTATCAGTTTAGTCAACAGGAGATATTAAGTGCTTCTATTTGCCACTCATATTATTGCTCACTAAAGATGGAAATAACAAAGAATTCCTTGCTTCATGAAATAAATGAATATGAGTCACATAAGAAAAATATCTTAAATTCTATTTTTATTGCTAATGACTTTAATCAAGTGTAGAGTTTGCATGTTTTAAAACACATGTTGATTGACCTAAGCATTAGCTATTTAGATTGGGAAATATTTTCTGAAACCAAAACTCTCCTCCTATTTCCACCTGAAACCAATAAATGTTTTTATGTGAGAGTAAATGCATAGAAAAAAATGAGAACACACAGTAAAATATTAAAAGTAACTCTGGGGAGTAGCAAAAGAGGAGTTGTTTTTCCTTTCACTTATTTGAAGTTACTGATTTCACCTATAATTACCATATACCACCTTTTCAGTAGTGTACCAATGAAGTTAACTCTAGCTGCTTATACAGGAAAAAACAATCAGAGACATTGCAATGAAAGTTATTTCTTGCTCCTATATTACAGTCCACTAAGGTTGTTCCTGACAGATTCCTTCAGGTGTGATTCAGGAACCCAGAGTCTATGTTGGACTCTGCTATCTTGAACCTGTGACTCCCAAGCTTTTCCTGGAAGTTATACCTGTTCCTGCATTCCAGAAGGAGAAAAGATTCCCTGGGGTAGGATTCACGAGTCAGCCTTAGAAATGACACAACACTTCTGCCCACACCCCTACTGGCAGATCTCAGTCCCTTGGCCACACTTAGCTGCTAAGGAAGCTGGGAAATGTAGTCTAGTTGTATGCGCGGCATGAAGAAAAATGAGCACTAGTGAACATATCAACGCCGTGACCCCATCTTCTCTTTTTGTCCCTAAAAAGCCATTTTACCTTCATTCTGACACACAGAACATACTTGACCTTTCCCAGAGACAATTTTGAAAAATAATTCGAAAGTCCTAGTGAGTCATGGCACCTATCTCAAAGCCCGGAATCTCCACAACATACATGGTCTGTGCTGTTCACTCAGATGTGCCTCCTTGTGGCCTGGCAGTCTTTGAATTAAAAAGATAAATCATCTTCCCCTGCATCTCTTTCCACACATCAACTCAATGGTGGGATGGAAAAAGATAATGGGAATAAATACCACCACAGACAATGGCGGAACAGGGATGCGCACCACATGTTCCTGTACCTGGCAATAATGTAATCCCCCAGCTAGCGTGCTGGGTTCCCTGCCTAGGCAGGGAGGGCTGAGACTGCTCTCTGGGAGTAACCTAATGTCATCATTCCTGGCCTCTGATTCTGCCTTCTGGGAAATTCCTGTTGTTCGTCTTCTACATCACTGTTGAAGAAAAAACCCTCTTCAGAGACTACACAGTATTCACAGTACACTACAAGGTGGAACAATTTGGAGACCTCAATTTTAGGTATCAAATACTTGAAGGGATTTTCAATCCAGGCTTGTGATTTTTTTGTTCACAGTCACTGTGTCCTAAAAAGTATAGTCAGCTTCTGGTAGATTTGCTTCCATTTACTTATATGTACTATCCAAAGTTCTTTCCTATGTATAATTATTAGACCTGATTTATTTCTTTGCCTTACCCTGTTCCCGCCACTTCCCACCATGCTTCTCTTACTTTAAGGTGTTTTTCTTGAAAGTATGCAGAATTTGGGTCAGGATGGAAAGCCAGGCCCTCAAACTGATGTTTGCCACAGGTTGCGTTTCACTGGATATTTGTTACATAAAATGTTTTCCATGCTTATCTCATAGTATTTGGAGTCTAGAAGCCAATAGCTTTTTCAGCATTTGGCACTCCAAATATCTGGGCTTTCTAATCCTTTTTCTCCTTCTTGCAAACTAGTCATTTCCATCCTTTTTTTTTTATAGTAAAATATGCATAATGAAATTTACCAACTTGTCCATTTTTAAATATGTCATTCAGTGGCATTAAATACATCTAGGTTGTTGTCTAATCACCACTACCCATCCGTAGAACTCTGTTCATCCTTGCCATCTGAAACCCTGTACCCATTAAACTCAACTCCTTCCTCCCAGTTCTACGCATCCACCATTTACTTTCTGTGTCTATGAATTTGAATACCTAAGTATCTCATAAACATATACTTCTTCCTGACTGCATCATTGGCTTCCCTAGTATTCTAACTTCTTTTTGAATTTGCTCAATGGAAGGGACTAGCAGGAAATCAGGAGCCTTAATGTCTGAAGGATTCTCACCATACATGCAAAGAAACAGTAACTATGGAAGTGATAATTAGTTTGATTGGGGTAAGCATTTCACAAAGTATACTTTTATCAAATAGCTCATTGTGCATCTTAAATGCATACAACTTTTATTGTCAAAAAAAAAAAAAAACTGGACAGGACAGACTTGATAAAAGACCATGTTTGCTAGAGCTCAGTGAGAAAGGAAGGGTACTTCAGCAGACAAAAGGGGGCCAGTGGGACAGCAGGGGGGTCACATTGGCCTTGGAAGCCACAGAAAGAATTTTGGACTATGTTGCAAATGTAATGGGATAGCACGGAGATGGTTTTGAATAGCAAAGTGATTGAAATCACTCACAGTTTAAATAACTCACTCTTTATACTATGTGGAGAATATTGGTAATCTCAGGGTTATAAATTTTATGGTAGGTTTTTGGGTTTTTTCTTTTTTTGTTTCCTCTGTGTTTGTTTTTTAATAATAAGCATATTTTAGTTTTACAAGTGAAAAAAATAAAACATAGTTTATAAAGACAAAAAGGCAATTGTATTAGCTATTATTTGCTGCATAACAAATTACCCCACACTCAGCAGCTGAAAACCACAAATGTTTATTATTTCACTGTTTCTGGGGCTCAGGAATCCCAGAGCAGCTTAGCTGAGTGCCTCTGGCTCAGTTACAGTGACAGCAGAGGCGACAGTCATCTCAAGGCTCTGCTGGAGGAAGATCTGCTCTGAACTGTGTCATGTGGCTATTAGCCAACCTCAGATCCTCTCTGGTCGTTGACCTGAGCCATCAGCTCTTCTCCAAAAGGGCAACAGCTTTGTTCCCCCACAGTGAAAGGATCCAAGAGGGAGAGAGACCCTAAAACAGAAATCAGTCTTTTATGACCTGTTGTCATAAGTGACCTCCCGTCACTTCTGCCACATCTAGGCATCAGGTGTCACCAGACCCAGCTCCCACTGCGGGCATGAGCACCAGGCGGTGGGGCACATCAGCGGCAATCATGCAGGTGTCCTGGAGGACATACTCATGTCCTCCAGCCTTCTCCCTCCCCAGAGGGAAAACCCATCTGAATATAAACCTGCACTCTTCTTCTCACCTGGAGCCTCTCACAGTATGGTTGTCATGACACTTATGAAAGATTTTGAAAAGTTCCCAGCACAGGAAAATGGGAGGGTTTATTTAGCTTTTCTCTTTGACCCACTTCATCGGTATCCATTCCAGATCTGGTCTGTGTTTGTCCATGTCCTCTATATTAATGATCTGTTTTTCACAAATAGGTTATACATTTTTCTAAAGTGAAACCCTTCTGGTTTGAAAAAAGGCATAACAGTAGGGAAGAAGAAAGCAGAGTGTCAAGTCCTCTAGGTTCAAGATGGTCTTTCTAATTGACATTTACCGCTCACAGCGTTAAGTCTTAACAACCCAACCTCCAAAGGCCTGCACACCCAGCTGAGATGAGGACAACGGAGTGTCCGCGTCAGAGGAGGCTAATGGACAGGGGAAGGCAGGACGCAGGACTTTAGTCGTACTGGTATTTGATATTTGTCTTATCTTAGTCTGCAGTTCTTCTAATTTGATTTAAACTCCTTGAAGGCATAGGCCTATTAGTATCTGAACTCTAAATTCAAGTTCCCCCATAAACAATAACAATTCCCTGTGGAAAATGCTCTTTTGTTGAAAGTAAGTCAGTTTGAAGGAAAAAAACCCACCAGTGACAAAAAGAACCTTAAAATTCAACCTTGCCTAAATTATGTCATGCTACGCCACACACACACACACACACACACACTTCTCAGAGTATAGCATCTGTTTCCAAATCCAAATATCCGACTATGGAAAACTTTGTAACATTTTCATACTAACCTTTTTCACACCTGTCTTCCCTTTCTGGGACCTACTCATACCCCCCAAGTGACTTCACTTTTAGCATCTTCTTCAGTTACTACTATTTCACCCTTTTGCCTGCTTTCTTATCTGATTTCTACAAGAGAGATTCATTCATACTCAAGTGCTGCTTTAGCCTAGTATTTGCACAGGCGCCACTTCTTCCTTCATCTAATTACAATATGGAAGTCTATTTAGCAGTTAGAGGAGTTTTCAGATAACCAGCAACTGGCTGTAGAGAATGTGGAAGAAAGGGAGCCCCCCCAAAATTGCATGAGATTTACTTGTTTGAGGCCAAAATTAAGCAAGATTCAGTCTCTGTAGGGCGAATGAATTAGGAGGGAGGTGTCAGAATGGACTGCCCATTATCTGAATCTCTTGTGACTATATTAGCATTAATTAATACATACATGAATATGTTTTACATTAATTTGTGTTGTTGAAATATATGTGGGCCGACCATCTGCCTAAGGGCATGCAGAAAGCGTTCCCAGAATTCTCTCAGTAGCCGTGAACTAAAGAGTTCACCCCTATGTTCTCTACCATGTTTGGACAAGTGATGTTTCAGCTACTCAGCTAGGTGAAAACTTCTTTACAGGGAAGGAGGCTAAGACAAGAGATTGATGGTGTCAGCAAGTATTCTGTTTAAATCAGAGGAAAATGAGTTACACTAAATACATGGTGCCTCCTCTATGTCAGATATTGTATAGCTATTGGTGAGAGAAGAAACTACAGATTATTGATTCATCATAAGGTACTTGATCTACATTATTTCTGTTAGTCTTCCACAAAGATCCTGAAGATAGTGAATGAGATCAATTTTACAGAAGGAAAAAATGAGGCACAGA
Organism: Galemys pyrenaicus; assembly: GCA_019455555.1. Lineage (NCBI taxonomy): Eukaryota > Metazoa > Chordata > Mammalia > Eulipotyphla > Talpidae > Galemys > Galemys pyrenaicus. Next base: position 421,404 of record JAGFMF010011403.1, read on the forward strand.
TTGATTTGTATGTCCCAAGTCTTAGATCGAGCAGCTTAACACAATTTCTCATTCTCTCAGAGCTCATAGGCTCTGTTCTGCTGGGGATGGGCTGATCTGGGTGCAGTGTGGGGGGCATCTCTATGCTGAGCCACCATGCTGGGCTCACTCTTAAATTGCAGATTAGGTCAAGATTTGTGTTCATATATGTCTCACTCTAGAACCTTTGCTCTGAGACAGTGCATTTCAGCCTTAACATAAGATCCTTATGTTAAGGATATCCGTAAGAAGGTTGAAAGGCCAAGTCCTCACAAGTCCTTTCCTAGAGTGAAGGAAAGAGGCAAAAAACAGGTAGACTGGGGAGCAAAAAGAAAGAAAAGGAGGCAGAAAGAGGAGACAATGGATAAGCATGAGGAAATGGAAGAGAAGAAAGAAAATGAGCTTCAGGAAAGGAACGGTGAGATGGGGAAGTTACCACAAAATGGGATAGAAATTGATGACTTCTGAGATAAAAACCTGAAAAATTAACAGTATTCCTTAAATGTTCTATTGCTGAAAAATAGAAAGATCCTTTGTTTTTATCTTATGGAACTGAAGGAAGAAATGATTACAGAAGGAAAAGGTAAAAGCTAGCATTTATTAAATGTCTTCCATCAGGGCTGCAGGTCCATGGTTTTGAGAAAATGAGAAAAAGACAATCTCTTGCTGAAGTTGTACCACAAACACAGGGCGTGGTGAATTAACTCTACTTTAAGTCCCCACTTGTCCTCTTATTTGGGGAGTAGCCTCCTGAAATGTGCAGGTTGACTCACCTGCTGTGTGTGAGGACTTAGACATGCATTATCAGGAGTCAGGCACAAAAGGACTCCCAGCAAATTCATAGACACACACACGTGTGCGAACACACCCCCCCCCCCGTATATATATGTATCAAAGAGAGCAAATCCACTAAAAAAAGTATTCATTACAAATACATTTAAAACTGAATAAACGATAATAAATTAGCTGATTTAACTGAAAGTCCAGAAAGAGAGTGGGCATAAGGTTAGAAGTGATCAGAGGTGGGTTGATTTTCCTACGGTTCTCTGCGTTTATCCTCCACTAGGTGCCAGCTTCATCCTCAGCCTCCGCAGTTGCAAAAGACACATAGCCATCTCACAACTTAAAGCATATCTTCTATTAGTTCTCAAAACCTAAGAAGAAAGCTTATTTTCCAGGAGCTCCTAGGCCATTCTCATTGACCCAAACAGGATTACATGTATACTCTTAAACCAATCGTTATAATCAGGGTGAGGGATTACTGGTCTCATAGCCTAATCCTATACCCAATCTCTGGAAATTGATGGAGCTTTGTTTCTCCAGAAGGTGTAACTACTAAGGAATTAAGTAGCAGAATGAAAATTAATTATGGAAAAAATAAACAGGGATTTGGGGGGCATTTTCATATGTCCATCACAGCAAGTGTGATAGATTTTATGTTATTATTTGTTTTCACCCCTTTCCTATCTCCATGGGAAGAGTAGACTTTCTGAACCTTACTGACCCTGGGCTTAAGCATGTGACCAACCCTTCCTTGCCCTTGACTTTGAACTCCTAACTCACTTTGGTCATTATGCACAAGCACTGTTGGATCTACCTTCTGGTACTGCTGCCAGTACCACAAAAACATAAACCAGGTAGCCCCCTGGCCCAAGAAGATGAAAGACAGCTGGAGCAGAGCTGGACCTAACCTGCAGCTTGGAGGCAAGCCCAGCAAGAATGCCCAGCCCAGGTCAACCCACTCCCAGCTGACCTGGGCCTATGAGCAAAGAATGAATAATTGTGTTAAATTGTTGCATCTCTGAATGTCTTAGTATGGTAGCATTATTACAGTGCCAGGTCTGAGAAAAAACTAAGTCAAAGCTGGTGTGTGTAATTTTCTTACAAACCGGCATAGAACATTGCTCTGTCCTTGTTTTCTTTTGGCTGCAATCTAGCCTAGGTCTCAGCTGAAAATGAAGACAGCAGCTTTATTCTCCATTTTCAATCACACAAAAACACCTGATAGAGTCAGCAGCTGCATTCAAAGGTCCTTCTACAGGACTTGCTGACTGGCACACCATGTTAGCTGGTCAGTATCATAAGGAAGAACCATGCAGCCTTCACTTCCAAACCCTGCCAAGCGAAACCTTGCAATATTGAAATGGCTGCACCTCAAACTGTCATGTGATTTCTGGATCATAGGAATTTTAGAAACAGATGGCGAGCACAGACGACAGTGACGGTTGTACTATGCGTTTGGGGCAAAGGGGAACGAGTGAGCAAGGGGGTGAGAACTGAGCAAATTCTGGAGGCACACTGAAAGTGAGAGGATGGTTGAGCACCTATATTCTGTCTAAAAATGCAACCACAGGTTGCACGAAGTTGAGAAAGAAAACTACCTGCAAGGCGGTTGTATGAGGGAGGAAAAGAGGCCAGAAAGAGAAAAAAAAATGTTTGGCTTCTAAAGCAAGGAGATTTATATATAGGTTCAAACAGTTTTTTTTTTCTTTTTTTTCCTCTAAATCACACTAGAAAAATAAGCAGCTAAATTAATCAATTCACCTGAGCTTGACCTTTAGGTGGGTGGATTTGTTGCTCGAGGAAACATTTAGTGTCAAAAGAACTGAAGATCGAGCAAATATACAGATTCAAATGGCCCCGTCACCCCACATTCACCATGCCGCTGTGCCCTGTTCCCCCGGAACCCCTCTCACTTGTGGTTTTGCGGGGGGATGGGGGTCTGATTTCTGTGGACGTCTCAGATGGCTGCTCTCCTAATTTTATCATGAAATGTATTTCCCCTGGAGCTGGCATTTATCGCTGAGTTCTGGCACGGCTCCTGAAATGTTGCATCTGCACCACTAAACTGAGGTTACTTGTAGTTCATTAATATGCAAGAGGGGCCGTGAAATCATTCCTGTTTCTGACAGGAGTTCTTACATGCCTTTCTGGAATGCTTCATTTCTGAAGTGGTCTGGCACGGAGACTTTCCTTGTCTTTCTTTTAATCAGCTCCATCTTGTCACTACATAAAGAGTTAAAAAAAAAAAGCGCCTTCTGAAAATCTCAAGGAAGATGCAGAGCATCTTTCTTTCTCTTTCCTTTCTCATTTTTTTTTTGTCATTCCCCCACCCCACCCCCCCACCCCATGAACACATCAAAGTAAGAAGTGACATGCAGTGCCCTGGAGCTCTTAGCAACATGCTTTTAGGTTTGGAAAATTTCATTTTCTACCTTATGATGATTACATGAGGAAAGATGAAATGCTCGCTTTGAGGTTTATTTGAGAAAGAGATGTAATAAATGTTGTGGCTTCCCACTGAATGGAACAAATCCATTCTGGTCATGTGGGAGATATTAAAAATTACATATGTGTGTGCATGTACACAGCCTGTGTGACTTTGGTGGCATCTGTGGTCCTTGATGCAGAGAAGGTGGCTCCTTTCAGAAAATGCTGAATAAAGTTTTTCATTTTATCCAGCTCTGAATGTATTAGATTCCAAATGAAAATGAGTTCCTACCCTGTTTGAACTACAGCAATCCCCTTAAAACCAGCCCCCTACCCTCACCAACACATGCACACACACACAGACACATACACAAGCTTAAGATACACAGAGACTGACACAGCTTACTGTCCCCTTAACCAAACCCACAAGTATGCCTGCCTATTGAAGAATTAATCCAGCGTCCCTTTTCCAGAAAGTTCTTTTTTTCTAAATGCTGGAGTAGGACAGAGGGCATTTGTGTTTCATCCTAGCTATCGTGATTTTTTTTTTTTTTTTTTTTTTTTTTTGTTCAATGGGTTTNTGTTTCATCCTAGCTATCGTGATTTTTTTTTTTTTTTTTTTTTTTTTTTGGTCAATGGGTTTTTGCTTTTTGCCTGGAGAACTTCTCCATTAGCTGGGAGCTGAATGGAAAATGATAAGCTCATTTTACCCAGGAAACAGAGCTAGAAAGGTAGGGGAATATACGCATGGTTTCAGTCCTGTGCTCCTTAGCAGGAAAGGATGCTAGAAAGAAATCGTGTATTCACTGAGTAAACCATTTTCCGGCACACAGAAACATGCAATCTCAGGCTCTATTCAGAGCTCTCACATCACACATACTGCTCTTTGTTCAGCCCACAGCTGGACCACACAGGTTGTAAGATGCAGGATTTGCACAAGCTTTGCCCATCATCTCTGGCAGGCTACCCTCCATATAAAGTCGATCATCAACCACCCTCAGGGGCAGTTCTTCAGCCTCGCTTGATCACGATAATCATTTGGGTTTAGAGCAGAACTATGAAATTTTTGCTTTGGCTGCAGAAAAAGGAATGATTCTGATCCTTTTTCATAAATAACCTAAACCCCAGCTCCTCGATGATGAGTAATCGCTATTTGCTCTCCCTCTTAAGAAAATAGGAAATCGCTTTGATTGAGTGCTTGCTGTGTGCTCTCAGATAGTTTCCCTGCCCTTACTCTGATCAGCTCTTTATTTAAAGGGCGATGACAACTTGTATTTTTGGATATTTAATTTTTAAGTTGTCTCAATTAAGCCCCACACTCCCTCTGAGGCAGGTACTATCGTTATTCCCCACTTATAACAAGAAACTAAAGCTCTTTGAATCTATGCAATGTCTCCCAAGAGCTTCCATGGAGAGACAGAGCTGAGATTCAAATCCTGAGCACAGATTCCAGAGCCTATGTGTTAGCCACTGTGCTATACTGCCTTCTACTGGTGAGAGGCTCTTGGGGGCCCTTAATATTCTGTCCCCCTCTTGAGCACAGGCACCCAGTCTCTGCTTACAGATTCATTTCTTCCATAAGTTGTAAGCCCCTGAGTTATCCTGGGCATTTATTCTCCAGTGTCTGACACCTCAGAAGTGTTCAACAAATGTTTGTTGAGTGAATTTAGAAAATAAATGAATAGGTATAGAATATCAGAACATTTAAAGGAGGGAGGAAGCAGAATACGATTCAGGAAAAGAAGAAAAAATTAGGCCGTTGGTCTGAAAACAGGGATGGAAAGAGGCAAGGAATTCAATTCTACTTAAATGAAAGGAGAAAGAGCCTTGCTCGTGCATCCTGCCATGCTGTTGAGAAAATCACTGTGCAGGGGCCGGGAAGGAGCACTGGAGTGTCGGTTGGCCTTCCCTGTGAAGTCAAAGGGTTGTGGAATGGGGCCCAAAAGCTGGATTATTGTTCTGTGTTTACTGCTCATAGCTGTCGTGGCTGGGGCCTCACTTTCTTAGTCTGTGTGGTGAGTTAACTAAAGGAACATGGTAGCATTGTGTGTAATTGTTTTAGAAAGTGGTTGCAAGCATTTTGCAGAAAGTCTCTTATGATTAACTATTGTTACTATCAATAATAAAAAAATGCATCATTTATTGCTTTCTATGAACCAGACTTTATATATTAGTTCTTCCTTCCCAGTTTTATGCAGGCAGGGATTGTGGTTCATAGAAACTGCATAACATGCTCAAGTTCACACAGCTAGTAAGTGGTAGAGCCGGGCTTTGAATCCAGGTCAGTCTCTCTCTGAAGTCCACATGCACGCACATGTGGGATCCTATGCTACTGCATTCCTCCTTAGCAAATGGCCCTCAGCGGAACCTGCCATCATTTTGACTAAAAAAAAAACCCTAATGTTACCCATCCTGGCCTGCCCAGTCCTGATAGTTCCCAGAGGGAAACTTCTCGGGGGTCCCTTTGGACCATTAGGAAGCATTCAGCAATGCTCCCACCTCACTGTGCCCCGCCCCCTCCAGCAACAGTCCTGCCTGTTGGTGTGTCAGACCAGTAGCGTACTGAAGCAGGATGAGCAAACTGTTCCCTAGAAACCATCTTTCCTCCTCCACTCCCTAGTAGGTCTTAAAGCTAAAACCCCTTGTTAATTCAGGGAAGGTATCACGTGACTCCACCATCTCCAAGCCTGTCACTTGCCCATTCACTCACTGCTTATTGGCAAAAAAAATTCTTCTGTCTGGATGCCATCAAATCTTTTTCCTTCAGTGTTTCTGTCTACTCCCTTCCAAATTTAAAATTTGCTTCCATTATTGTATCAAAGACATCAATAGAAATTCAACACAAGCATAAGAGCTTTTAAATGAATCATCTTTTGGCTTTGATCATTATATTCTAAATGTCTTTAAGTAACCTCTTTAAAGACTACTAGTAATCATAGTAATATCTAACTTATATGTATGTGTGTGACTAGCTCTTACAGGTGTGTATTTATAAGTATCATATATGTGGATGGGTGTAGCTACATGGTGTCGATATCTGCACATAGATATATATCTTAATCACACACAAAAATGTCTAGTTTTTGTCACGTGACTGCGCATGGGTAAATTGCCTGCCCTTGTTCTTGGTTCTCTTACTTTTTTTTATTGAGATAACATTAGTTTACAAAACTGCGGATGATTCAGAGGCATAGACTTATACTCCTTCAGATGTATATTACCACACTATAAGGCACCCATAGTTTTCAGCCATAGTCCGCTGTATCCCCTCCATACTTTGCTCTCTGCTCTTCTCCTCTCCCTCTGGTAACCTCAATTCTGCAGTCAGATGTCTAGATTTGTATTGGTTTGGTTTTGTCTTGACCTTTTGTTTTGTTTTCTCTCTATTCACATATAATTGTGTTGTTTAAAGAGATAAGAAGATGTAAATATTTTAAACTATGTTTTATACTTTAATTAAATTAAAATATTAATTTGCACCGCACAGTTTTATCTGTTGGGCCAAGAGCAAAAAGCTAGTGGCCTAGCCTTGGGATATGAGGTGTATAGGAGCTTAACCACACTTTCTAAAGTATCCACAGCCAGCCCTATTAAATTTACCTTGGAGTAAAGATTACTTAAGCTTCTAGCCACTAGACAAATTTGAGGAGGGTAACTAATTTGTATTATGTGAGCAAACAGAACCCACATCAGGTCATTCAATAGGAGGGATTTAATATGGGGAACTGTTTATAAAGGCATTAAAAGAACCAAAGGAGCAGTGAGGCAACCGGAAATTAAGAATGTAAGAAACCCCTCCAGTCCCTGGGGTTGCACGATCAAGGAGAGTCGCTCAGAAGAAGAGGCTGCTCTCAGCTTTCTGGGACCAGCAGGGAGGATGTCCTGGTGGTTGGTGGAGCTATGCAGGGCACACAGGCATGGCTGGAAGCTGAGGGGGGGGAAGTGCTCCGGTTCCTCCTCCTGCCAGTGCCAACCACTGAACACACCTAAACAAAATCTAGGAAGCCTAAGAAATGTATTTTACATTGATCAGCACTTCGAAATAGACAACAGGGCTGGCAAGTTGAGGGAAGGTTTCCAAGAGCAAATGGAAAATGACCGGACCTGACTTCATCACTCGAAAACTAATTAAGACCTTTCTGTAATATTGAGATGTGTATCGAGATGTAGATACTGGTGCATGTGTTGCATAAGCATACATCTGTAGAAAGGCTGCTGGCCCATGTGACTTCCGGCGCTGCCCTCAGAAGTATATTGAAGCAAGGTCTTGGCCAGTGTGTGACTTGCTTTGATGTGAAGTCTGAGTAGAAGTAATGATGTTGCACCTGAACAGGAGCTACCAGAGCTACCTCAAGACCCCACCATGTTGCTTCTCCTTTGCCACAAGATCTGTGATATCTTAGGTTGGTAATAGGACTGTATACATTATTACCCAAGTTAGGACACTATATTTACTATACATTTTTCAAATTCACAATTGAATCCCATTGTTTTCTATGTAGAGGAGCTTCCTCCGAAAAGCTGTCTGGAGCTTAAAAGAAAACATTGTGCATATTATTTGAAAATGTAATTAAACTCTGTTTAAAAGTAAGTTTATCCTGTTTCCTGATTTCAGACATCAAACAGATAGAGAAAGATAAAGGGAGACTACTCAGTAATGTCAGTAGCTCAAGTAATGCAAAATGGTTAAGACCTCAGAACACAGAATCCCCACTGATAGCGCTGTGGAGTTTCCTACAAGTGATCTAAAAAAATTCTTTTTTTAGAGAACAACTCTGTGGTCATGTCACTTCCTTGTTTATATACCTCCTCCATCTCCTTTCTATATCCAAGATTCCCAGAGGATAAAGACAGACTCCTTCGCTCTGTATAAAACCTAACTTCAACTTACCTGTCCGACTCTTCTTTCTACCCTATGGCCCATCTGTTCCAGAAGCTTCACCTCTCAGTATTATTACATTGTTGTTGCCAATTTCTCTGTCTTTAACATGCTATTATTTCCTCTATACCTAAGATTTCCTCTCTACCTCTACTTCTCCCTACTCCTCTCAGCAAGATTCTACTCATCTTTCATGTTCCTGCTCCACCGCCTCTCCTCTGTGAAGTCTTTCTAAGTGGGTGCCCCTCATGCTGTCCACAGGACCCTAAACACCCTCCACTGAAATTATCCCGCACACCTATCTCTTCCACTTGGCCATAGCTCCCTAGAATCATGTGTTCTCATCCTTACATGCCCAGCATTGACTTATGATGTATTCTAGTTCCTTTCTAAATATCTGTTGAATGTGTGAGTAAAGGAAAAATAAAGAATTTCCCTGTGAACTTGCATGTGCTGCACAGGGAGCTTGGAGTTCCCTCGAATCTATGAAGAATTCTAAACACCCCACTGTTAAATCCCAGAATCTTACCTCCACTAGTTATATATTCAATACTTTATGGCACCAACACAGTTTGGTCTGTTCCTTCATTGGTACTTAGAGTCATTTAAATATGGAGCCAGAAAGAATTAAAGATCAGCTAACCTCCTTCAGAGAAAGATGAGCTATATTGGGCAGGAAGAGGTTAAAAGACCATGGAATTAGAGGCTCCAAAATAAAGCCAGTGTTGTTTTTTTTTTTTTTTTTTTCTATGCTTGACTGTGCTTAGGGAGAAGGTAGATTATGTGACTGTTCACCAAAGAGGAACATAAGGAGAAAATAAAGCATGTGGAAAATAATCATACTTGATAATAATCACATAAATGCAAATTAAGTTTCATTTGTATCACTTTACACCTGCTAATTTTTTTTAATGATATAGTCTAAGACTGTGATGAGATTAGTTCTTTTATACTTCTAAAGGTATTATAAATTGGTACAACCTTTTTGAAAACTAACAGGGAGGTTTGGAACAAGATTCATAACATTCAAACTACTTTGACGCTGTATCTAAAATGTTAGAAATTTATTCTAGGAAATATTTTAGCAATATATACAGCAGTTTTGTAGAAAGTATTTATTGCAACGCTGCCTAGGGAGAGCAACTTAGTACCCAACAAGATGGGATGGCCTACCAACACCGTAGAAAATTTTACTGTCATTAAACATTATAATTATACAGTCAACATATAAACAGAAATAACATAATACAAATTGGAAATAGTGGAAATCAAAATAGTGCGTGCATTTTGATAGCAATTCTATAAAAATACATTCTTACAGAAAGTCATTGGAAGGCAATTTTTAAGAGTTGTGATAGAGTAGGATTATGGCTTTTCTGTTTTTACCAACTTCTTAAAATATTGCTATGACATATTTTCTCTAATAAGAAGCAGGTAGAAAGTAAATACATTGACCAGTGGAACTGGAAGGGGACAAAGGGGTGAAGTAAAGCAGGTGATTTGTATATGTTTTTGCCCTAAGCATCTCTAACCCTGCAGTGGTGGGAATGGAAAATGAAGTGAAGAGGTACATTCTCTGCAGGAAATCTGTTTAATTTGGGGGAGAGAGAGGATGAGAGGAAAGTTACTGATGAAATCTCATTTGATTTTCCTAAGGAGAGATCATATAATTTGATCTATGCCACCTTAATTTCTAAGCAAGAATTGCTCATCTCGGATCTCTGCTGTCCTGTCATCATGCCAACTGTCTATTAAGTGCCAGGCATGGATCTTTAGAAACTTTACATATTTATTTCCTTGACTCCTAGAAACAATCGACTAACTAAATACTATAGTGTTTTCTGTATTTCACTATGAGGGCAGATTATGGAACACAAGCCTGTTTGCACAATCACTTTCTGATGAGTCACATGATAGGCCAGATTGGTAATCGACAAATATGTGTTCTTATTACCTGGAGACAGCTGAAAAGAAGCTCACATCATGTGTCTGCCCGCGATAGGCTGCAGATGCAAGTAGGTACTTGGCATGTTCTCTCGTTAAATTGTAACATAAAATGGGTATCCAGCATAACCCCATTTTGACTCCAAAGTTCAAATAACAAGGTCACAGGAAACGAAGGTGTTCTTAGGCTAAACCAAAAATCTCAGGAGGCCTCAGGATTTTCCTGGCATTGGGATTTCCTTGCAGCTGTTTTCAAAAAGCAGTGCACGACTGGCGGGCAGATTGCAAGCCAGTCCCTGCCCCTGACCCTAGACACTAAGGCCTAGAAGCACGACTCTCTAGTATGGTGACAGCCAATAATGTTCCACCCTTTCAAACACTCTCTGGGGTAAGAGGGTGCCACCTCCACTTGAGAAACATTAAGCAATGCCTGTTCATTCCACCAATAAATGTTTATCAAGTGCCTTCTCCATTCCAGGCACTCTGCTAGCACAAGAGGCATTTAGTGAGAAAGAATGACTTTTAAAGTGGTGCCATAAAATGCGACAAATGTGACAACAGACTAAGGAGCTGTGAGCACAGGGAGGAAAATGCACAACTGCCTAGCACCCAGCCCAAGCTTGGTGACCAGTCACCACCGTGCAGTGACTTTAAGGAGAGTTCCAGATTTGCTGTTCAGAGACCTCCCTTCATGAGCTCAATCCCAACCTAAATGAGGACTTCATTCATTGCTATTCCCACTACAAATAAAATTTCTTCATATGGAAAATGAAAACCATAGTGTATCCTGCTAACCTCACAGAGCTGATTCAGGTGAAGGCACTGTAGTGCCTATGCATGTTTAGTAATGTAGCAGGGTTTCAAGTGTGAGCTTAATTTGTGTTCTCAGCCAGGAACCAGGCATGTCTGGAAATGTCCAGTGACTTCGTGGGGCAGACAGCCTACTGGCATCTATTTTTAAGATTTGGTTTCCCTGGATTCTCATCTGAGTCCTGTGGAGAGAGAGGTTATTTGCAGAGGTTAAGGAGACTTGTGTTAGAAAAGACTCTGTGAGACTCCAGAGCTCAGTTGATGCTACTTAGGCACCCAGATAAGGACGTGAGGTCCACAGCTGAGGGGTGGGTGTGGAGCAGGGTAGAGCAGGAAACCCTCTACCTCTGTCCCAACTATAGTTTGTTGTCCATGAGGACTACTGAGTCCCCAGCGCTGCTTTGGCCCTTAGCCAAATGCCCAGTCCTTGCTGGCAGCAGTGAGGAGATACATACCTTTGAAAGACTTCACAGGTAGGAAATATCCAGGAGGGCCTGGAACAAAAGACCAAAAATCTGTTCACAACTGAACACAGATGAGATAAGCACCACTACTACCATACCACACTCACACCCTTTACCCTTGAAATATCCACTGAGATTTGACACGAGGTAAAGGTGATTTATTGCTATTAATGTAACTTATTTGTACCCACAGTCCAGAAAAATTGGGGTTATTGTTATTTACTACAGTAATAGCATATAAGGCTCCTTGGCGGTAGGAGAGACATGGCCGTCCAAGGGCGGGTGCCAGCAGAGATGGTCTACCCCACCCCACCCCCCCCCCCGGCTCTGAGGGCAGCCATGACAGCAGGGCACTGGATTGGATGCACACCACCATGGAGACCTGGGTTTTGGATTGCTTTCCCTCTCAGTGGATAGGTTACAGGAGAGAGCAGATCCCCTGAAACCACCTAATTATTAGTAAAGGCAAAATGATTATGGGATGTTTACTGAAAGTGTTAGAACCAGAAATTAGTACCTGCCTCTTTGAATTTTATCAAGTTTCATGAGACCCAGTGAGTTTGGACACTGTGTGATGTTGATGAGAGGGGGGTCGAATTTCACCTCCTGGGGGTCTCTGTAGATGGTATTAGCTCTTAGGCTAATTAGGTGGCTGAAAAACTTCCCCTTTCCTGACAGTGCACTTGCTTTTCTTACTGTGATATTTTCCCAAGATGGCACGTACAATAGCTTCCGTCCCAGAAGATGCTCTTCTTATCATGTGACTTTGATATTTCCCCTACAGAGTCTATGTGAGGTCTGTGTCCCTTTGCCTGGACTCTGGGTAAACCTTTGTGACTATCTTAAATAAAGAGTATGTAGAAGTGGAACCATTTGACTTCTCAGCTTAGAGTATCCCAAAGCTACACGCTCCTGCCCATCTCCCTTGGAACATGAGCTCTCAGAACCCATCCCCTGTGCTCTGAGTAAGCCCAAGCAGGCTGCCTAAAGGCCCCATTGGAAAGAACCTAAGACTTACAATGCACCCCCTCACCCCTGTTCAACTGAACTTCAAGACAATGGCCAGCATTAATTTGCCAGTCATGTGAGTGAGGAATCTTGAAAGCAGGACCTCCATATTTTGTTGCCATCATTTTTTTTTTTCATGTGGTTAACATATTGCTCTCTCCCTGTCCTGGCTGCTCGTGATAAAATACACCTTTGGTTTTGTTTGATTATAAAATAGGCCTATTTGCTTTCTAAAACCTCTTGTCTTATGTTTTACAATTTGTCTCATCACAAAAGATTCAGTTTGTTCAATTGAGGTCCTTCTTGAGTAAAAATTAGAGAACTTGAGAAATGTAAGACATTACATTGATGTTCAAATTCTGAACACCTTTCTAAAATTATCAAAACCTAAAGACTTTGTGTTTTCCTCTGAAAACACCACACCCTAGGGCAAGAAAATGAGCTCTTATGTTGGCTCATTTCGGGAAGACAAAAGAGGGCAAGATTTTTTTATTCATCATCCAAGTCTCCTTCTCTTTCCACCTCATTTAATGTGATCTTGGAAGGATATGTCCTTGTCTTGCACTCATTAAAAAAATGAGACTCCTCTGAATGATTTTCCCAATTTTAAGTTTGTGAAGTAGGGGGAAAAAACATTTAAGGTCTGCAGTTACACTAATTTCACTTATTCTCACCTCATTTCAAAACCATGTTATTCTTCCTGCTGCATTTCCACCAGCCATTTTCTTCTGCAACCTGTAGGTTTCCTGCAGAGAGAGGACAATGGGAAAGTTAAGTGAGAGAGATGATTTACAAGGCTTTTTTCCTTTTGCTCTAATTTACAGGAAAATTGTCCTTGCATGGGAAGACAAGCTAAAGCCCCTCATCACTGAAGGATTCATCATGTTGAGAGGGAAAAAAATGAATAAACAGAATATATTTTATATTTCTCATACCACATGTACTTGGTGGTAATATTTCACTGTGCCTTGATATTAGTAAAAATGCCTCTTATTTTAGAAGAAAGAATATTTACCTTTATTTCAGACAGTACTTCAGTTCTTTTGCAGGTGTTAATTTGTGTCTGTTTCAGCTAGGATTATCTTCTGCAATAGCAAATAGAAAACCAAAATAAAAAAAAAAAAGTTTAAAACCACAAGAGTCTATTCTTTCATGTAAAAGATATAGAGAAATGAGCAGTTCAGGGCTAGCAGGGTAGCGCTACAAAGACTTTGGGACTCAAGACATCTCCTGTATTCCTGCTTTACCATTCTTAGCACGTAACTTCCATCCTCAAGCTGGCTACTGGTGCTTTAGTATCTTGTCTAGGATCCTGGAAATCAAGATCTCCAAAAGGGAAAGAGAAACCCTATAGCATCCAGTTGAGTTACCTCCCTTTAAGAGGCTTCCCTAAAAATTCCAAACAATGGTCTGCTTCCATCTCAGTGGCCAGAACACAGTCACATCACAGCAGCTGGAGACTGGGAAAACATTAGCACAAGTACACAGAGGTCTCTCCTTTCTCCAATATTGTCCTGTGCTTGTCTGCATTAGATGGGTGATCTAAGACAGTCTGTTGCTCTCTTGTGTTGTGCTATGTTCTTGAGCAAACAGAGTTCCTTAGTGGAATTGTAAGCTCCTTTTAATTGCCACCTCCCTTTTCTTGTACCCTTCACAGTTCATGATATGAACTTGCCTCACCCAAAAATTATAAGCCCTTTGTTTCTGATTCAAGGAGGAGAATGGATATTGGATAAATAACTAGCAATCTGATATCTACCATTAATGTTTGATAACTCATTCATCATATTTCAACTAAATACAATTTAATAAATATTTCCATCCTGACTCCAAATCAGGAACTGTTAAGGTTGTGATAAAAGTATGTTACATGATAATTAACTACCCTCAAGGAGCTTATGCTTTTCTAACACAGAACAATGGAAGAGAGCTATATTCAGCTTTTGTGTCTTAGTGGAGATTATAAGCATTAGAGGGAATTGAAGTAGGAAGGGACCTCTAAGAGCTGTGATGCTGTTTTTCTGACAGCGATAAAAGCTGCAGTGGAAATTGAAAAATATGATGGACACGTATAGTGATTAATTTTACATATCGACCCGGATGGACCCTGAACTTGCACTGGACCTATGCCATCATGTCTTCTGAATTTCCAGATTGCTAAAGGCAGATCTTGAAACTTCTGTCTCTGTAATCACATGAGCCAATCTCTTACATCTTTTTATCTATCTGGATAGGTAGGTAGGTAGGTGGGTGAGTAGATGGATATCCTCTTGGTTGTTTCTTCAGAGACTCCTGACTAATACAAGAAGCATGTGACAGTACTTTTAGCACACTAAGCATCTTCTAAACCCCAGTGACAGGCACAGGGATACAAGGAGGAAAGACACACTCCCTTCCTGAAGTAACTTGTGGACTACTATTGGGAGAAGATATCCCAGGAGGATACCATGTGAGGGCGAATTGACAGATGCTCAGAGGGCAGAGGGGACATGGCAGGAGGATAGGAGTGAGGACCCGCAACCCAGTTGAAGAGGACAGAAGAGATAGAGAGAGGGGGGTCTCAGCAGACTTCCCAAGGGGTTGGCCATGTGGAGGTATATTGGCTAGTCTTGAAGGGGAAGTAGTTCTCTGTTTCATTTATCTTGCCTTTTAAAAGAGAATTCATATTTTAAAAGAATGGGGAAAGGTGTGAAAGGGGGCGAGGTTGAAAGTACTGGAGGAAGGAAGGGAGGATAACAGGTGAAAACAGAAGGCAGGAGGAGAAGGGATCCAGAACACGTGGGGAGAATTTAGCCCACATTCAAAATGAGAAATCTTAACAAAGCAGTTGGGCACTGAGTTCAGAGGTAAGGGGGACCCTCCAGCTCCCTCTAGTATATCAAGCTCAGAGACCCAGTATGAAAAAGGGGAATAGAAACTGGGGGAAAACCCTGCTGAGGGATAAAGCCTGGGGCTGTGGCTTCTTTCACAGACACCTGATCACACAGGCACTCTCCTGGCAGCAGGAGCCAGGGACACCCTCTCGGGGAGCCCACTGTCTCCTTTTCCTCTCTGCGCTTTCCCAGAATGTCTTTCTGTCCACTCTGTGCTCCTATCTGCCTCCTCTCCCCTGTCTTACAGACAACTCATGCACTTTGAATTCCCACAAACCTGGTGAGTCTCCTTCTATCATCTAATTGTGTGGTGGCTTTTATCAGTGATTCGTCACCACTGGCCCACAGGGTAGAATCCACTCTGGGGTTCTGGGCGCAGACTGCAGGGCCTGCGGTGTTCAGCTCACCCACTTCAAGTCTGCAGACCCCCGCCGGCGTCACAGAGCAGATGTGGCGTTTCCCTCAGGCTCTGACTCCTGGCACAGCCTGTGGGTGCAGAGACAACTGGGGAGGAGAGGAGGGTCACAAAGGGATTCAAAATATTCAAATGATACACAGTTGCAGGTTGGGGTGGTTTGATTTGGGTGATTTGTAATAAATGCAATAAGAGCACCATTTCCACTCTCCAGTAAGATTATTAACTTTTTCTTCCAAAGATAAACTTGATTACATTACTTATTTATACTATGTACATTGCATTAGAGGTAAAAAAAATGCACCACAGTAAAAAATCATATACAGTTTTTAAAAATTAGTGTTTTCTTATTCACTGCTAATAACGGCCTAGATTATTAAAAAGGAAGACTCTTAAATATGCAACTCACCTTCAGGACTTGGTACTGCTTGTTTACTTTTACACATTTTGTTAAACTTGACAGACAATCTGGAAATATCATCTCTACTCACTTTCAATTTCTCATTTTTATACCAGTGCTGTGCTTTTGTGTTAGGGTCTATGCGATATCAGGAGAGGCAGCATGATATAGGTGAAAAAATGAGAGCTGTACAGCTGCATATATTTAAGTTTAAAAATCCAAGTGTGCCTTTTACTAGCTCAGGGCTGCTGGGGGAGGGGTGCAAAGTGAAATAGCAATTTGAATACTGGGTTGTGTTTTTTTTAATTTGTAAATACAAAGACAAATAGTGGATGTTCATTATGTCCCAGGCACTATAGTAAGCACTTTACTATGTTATCACAATTGAATCTTGTCAACAATCAGATGAAGTAGGTATTATCATTTTCTCCATTTTACAGATGAACAAAATGAGACTTAGATTAGCTAAATTTCCCATGAGTATTCAACAAATAAAGTATCAGTCCAACCTCCACATCTGTCTACAAATATCCCCTCCCCCCCCCCGCCCCGCCGCCTACAGCCCATGTCCCTGGGGCCTGGGGTGCAGATCATTGACACTTCTGAAGGCAGCACCCACAGGGTAGGTGTCATCTCCACATTAAGGTGAGATTGAGATTAAAGACAATCTGACATCCTTAGGAGGCAAGACCATTAAGTTCAAAAATCCTCACACGAGGACCTCTCTGGTGGTACAGAGCACCGCACTGTGAAGCATCCATGGCACAGCAGCATGAGTTCTATCCCCAGCCAGGGAGGGGACCCACATGGCGCAGCAGACCTCTCCTGCCCTGCCCACTGCTCCCCTCAGCAGTGTATTTCAGTCGATCTGCCTGTTCTGCTCCCCACTCTGTCTCTGGTGAATCCTCCCAACCTCTTGTGACTCAGGCCTGTACCCCAGCTCTTGTGTGCATAAATAAATAAATCTTTAAAATAAAATAAAAATCCTCACATTATTGTAAAGGAAGGCTTTTCTCTACCCTGGCTGTGTGCTGGAGGGCGCTGAAATGGCACTGGCCCTACTTTTCTCTGAAGAATGCATTTCTTGGGATGGTCTGGCAAGAGGGGCCTTGGAGCTCCATTTAATGTAAGCCTTCGTTGGTCAGAAAGGATTGAAAGTGGCTTAGTCATTAGTATGGCGCGTCTCCCTGTTCCTTTACTGTTCACAAAGTGCTATACATATAGTATCTCACGCAAGCCTCCCCCAACAATCCTGATAAAAATGAGGTTCAGAGACTTTGAACAACTAACTCATGGCAACAGGGTAATTATTGGTAGTGTGAGGAAATTTGAAACTCCCCATGACTATGTTAGTTATAATGTTTAGTTACAATGATTTCCCCTGAATGTGTAATGGGGCAAAACCAGGGAATACCCAGGGACCCCAAACTGTCAAGGGATATGTTCGAGAAGGGTTCAGGCATCTGCAAGCACAAACACAAAGTAAATAGACTCCTTAGTGGAAAGATCTTTAATTGGTATGGCGAGAGAAGAGAGAGAGGAGGGGGGAGGAGTGAAGAGTGGAGGGAGGAGGAGGGGAAGGGGGAGGACAGCAGGAGAGGCGAAATAAGGATTTCAAATAAGCTCCTTCAGAGTTGAGGCAATTGAGACCCAAAAGCTTGCCACCGATCGAAGGTACTTTCTAGGAGGCACCACGAGAAAGGGGTTTAAAAGGTCCCAGCGAGCTAGGACAAAAGGAAAGACCCAAAATTCAAAGGGCACCATATAATCCAGCACAAGGTCAAAGTAACAGCTACAGCTGTCTCCTCCAAAACGCTCAAATCCCAGGAGCAGTCTCTCCAACTCTCTCTCATCCACATGTTTCTCTGTCTCTCCTTCCTTCATGCCACATCCATTTATGCATCCACCTCACTCCTTCCCAGGTGCCCCCCACTCATCATGGCATGCTGAGAACTATAATCCAAGGTGGCTGCATGTTCATGGGAGTGGTGAGGGGGGAAGGAAACGGGGCCTGTGCACTGCACTGCCATGCCCCTTTCGCAGACATGCATTCTGTAACATGCTTAAATGCAACACGAATGTAGTAAGAAATGAGTGTTCAGTTATGTGATCATGACCTAGCTCAGTCCACGCCTACTGAAGCCCATCACAGGTGATCTCTAGCACGACATAGGTCTTGCCAGCATCTCCAGCTTCAACCTCTGGCTCCGTCCTCCATCAACTGTCATAGTCACGGTCACTCCACTCCAGTGATGTCAGAGCAGCTGTCTTGGCAGCATACAAGGCTCCTCCATCTGTCTAGGCTTCAGTCAAGCCATTCCTTTTTCATGGAACAACTCTTGTTCCCTGCTCTGTCCTCTACTTAGAACACACCAATTAGTCTTTCAGAGCCCAGGCGAGTTACTGCACTATGCAATGTTGCCCCCAAATTACTATACCATCAGAAAATGATTGAGCAACACTTTGTAAATGCACTTTTATGCATTTACATAATGCAACACTATGTTCTACCATAATGGTTGGCTTACTGATCTTTCTTCCAACTAGAATGAAGTTTTCAAGTACAGATTTCATTTATCTTAATGCTTATCACCTAACTGCATGTATCCTGTACATAAGAGGTGCCTATAAGTGAGTTTGGGGTTCTTGTTTTTATTTTTGCTTTGTTTTTGCTTGATAGCTAAATGTGTTGCATGTTTGTGTCAGGTTATTTATCAGAATGCCTTGCCTATAATAACACATTCAGTCCTCACAACGATCCTGTGAGGTGAGGTCTGTCATTTTTCCTACTCAAAAATGAAGAAACTATAAAACAGTAACAACTTTCCCCAGGTAGCCCAGTTTGTGTCAGAAGCAAAATACAGGCCAGGCGCTAGGGCTCCAGAGACCAAGCTCTTGGCAGCTCAGCTCCAGAGACCGTTGGTTGTTGGTGAATGGTATATAAATGAATGGACAAGCCACTCAAAGCTCTCACGAAGCTTTAATTTTGTTTAATTTCAGGTTTGTTTAATTTAGTCCTATGCCTGGAAGGAAGGAAATTGGGGAACCTCCATAGCAGAGACTCATTTCCCAGTTTCACCAAAATCAAAAACTAAGATTCTTTTCTCTCTCTACAAAGAGCTTTGCTGGACTGGCCCGTCTCCATGTTCTCTTTACAGAGGGCTTTGAAAGAATGAGGTCTGACTGTGCCATGCCTTCACCAGTTTGTGATGACAGTTGCTTTTCCTTACTATTTCTCCAAAGGCCATGTGTAAATCTTACAAAAACTATAATTAGAGATAGAATCCCTGGTTGACTTTCTTTTTTTCCCTAGTTGTACTGAAGGTAATATTTAGGGTGGGAGGGAAGGAATTGGAAAGCATATCCCCTCTGGCATCTTTAGGAGCTGTGTGTATAGGGAAAGCCTGGTGATTTTCACAAGGTACCCTTGATATGTGCAGGAGGAGGGGGAACATTTTCTCTCTCTTAATCCTGCATAATGAAGAGTGTATCTTTGGATCGAGTCTCCAACTGAACTATGCACCACCACAGAGCAGAACTGAGGAGTGTGTTAGGGTAAATTTTCTTGCCTCTTCCAAGTCCTTGATAGTCCTTTATTATATTCTCTATGCAAGTCAACAAATATTTGGGGACCCCCCAAGCATGGCAGGGTTGTCTTTTTGAAAGAGGGCTGAAGAAATTGGGACTGCATCCTGGAGCTTTGAATCTGCTGAGGAAAAGTAAACCAGACTGGAACAATGTTTACTTAAATTATGGCTCATATAAGGTTAGAAACAAAATGCTAGATTATTAGGTCAGGGGAGGATAAATTTTCACCAAAAAATGAAAAATGCTTCATAGATGGGGAATCATTTCAGCATTCCATGATTGAAAAGAAAATGAGCTCACTGATCTCATTAATTCTCATAACTTCTATCACTTAGAGCCCAGTAAAAATCATATCATTTCAGAGGAGCATAATATTGAAGGAGATAGAAATGTAATAGAGAGGAATGAAGGACCTAATGATGACATACAACATTTAGTAAATGGCTACAAAGAACCACATGTTTTACCTATGTTATTTAATCCATAGTCCCCTTACAGGCTAGGATTATTGGGCTAGTATACAGTGGAAGAAACTAAGGCCTGACAATGTTAAGTCATTTGTTGGGCTCACCAAGTTCCTAATTGCGAGAGCCAGGATTAGAAACTAGGTCTGTCTTTCCCAACCCTGGCTTCTTCTATTTCTTCATGCTGCCTTAAAAAAAAAAAAATCTTATAAAAGGCAAATAAGTGATTGATGTTGTTCTTCCTCAAGGACATGAAAGGAATATACAAACAGCACAGTCATTTTCTGTAGTGAAATCTTTTAATTATGACCCAAATCACAGCCCTGCAGTGATAAGCTGATTGTGAGCTCACCTAAAGTCAAAGCACTTCACAGCAAGTTCAGTGACAACAACTCAGGGTTTTTTTGTATTAGCAAATAGAGAACCCTGGGAAGGTATGCTTTATCCAACTTAGACCAAAATGTTACGGAGTGAGATATTTATAAGGATGCCAGCAGGAGGTGAAGGAAAAGGTAGAGTTTGCAAAGTATTATCTTTGAGACTTCATTGGGAGATCTGCTGTTATTCCCTTTCTGAAATAAAATAGTCCATCTTTTCTCAGGACTGTTTTAGGGAATCCTTGTGGGGAAAGTAAAGGCTCTGAATGAACAGATAAGCAGGATTGTGTGGCTGGAAACATCCATCTAACTTGATAGGTTCAGAACCAATTCTGCAGCCCACATGAGGAATAGAATCCACATTTTAAGTGATATTCATGGTTCGCTAAAATGAGACAGGCTCTCATTTTGTTTCCCACCATAAATGATAGTTTTTGAATGTTACTTTCAGTGATTTATTTGAATTTTTAAAATTTGAATATTTTTAAAATTTGAATATTTTAAAATTTGAATATTGTCATCATTTTTAAAATTTTTTTAAAATTTGAATATTTTTAAAATTTGAATATTTTAAAATTTGAATTTTTAAAATTTGAATATTGTCAAATCTATAAAATACATTGGGATTGTCTGACCCAAACTATTCTAAGGTTTTCTTCTTTTAAAGGCTGTGAATAGGACAGCAGTTTTACAGGACTTGCTTATACTTTTGTGCTACATCAGATAAAACTTATGTATGTATGTAGAAATATTAGATGGCTGGATGGATTGATGGGTGGATGGATTGATGGATGGATGGATGGATGGATGGATGGATGGATGGGTGGGTGGGTGGGTGGGTGGGTGGGTGGGTGGATGGATGGATGGATGGATGGATGGGTGGGTGGGTCGGTGGGTGGGTGGGTGGGTGGATGGATGGATGGATGGATGGATGGGTGGGAGGGTGGGTGGGTGGGTGGGTGGGTGGATGGATGGATGGATGGATGGATGGGTGGATGGATGGGTGGGTGGGTGGGTGGATGGATACCTACCTGAGGATGTGTAGTGTACCTAAAATATATGCAACCCACATATATACAAGATAGGAAAATTCTGAAAACTACCACTAGATCGATCCAGGGCATCTCCACTTCTAGCTCCTTTCCTGATGATAGAGGAGAATATGCTAGAGATTCCACGTAAAAGAAGCTTCCAGCACTTAGAAGAGGAAGACACAAATATTATTTTTAAAGAAAAGATGCACTGGAAGGAAGTATACTTTATTCAGGAAAACCAATAAAACACTGCTTTACATACTTTCACTGTCCTGCTGCCATTCTTGACAATGCCACCTCACATCTTGGGGTGATTTCTCTGTCACAATCTGGCAGCCCTCATCCCTTGTAGCAGCAAGAGCTGTTCACTGGGAGCATGAAGCTTACTGACCCATTTCTTCAACATTTATTAAGAACCTACTGTTGTCCCCTTTGCTCATCACTATACTCCCAGTTTTGAGCAATGAAGACAGAGGACCGTGCAAAGGGTGAAAATAATTTATTCCTCAAGATTTATGGCTAATCTATTGATTGTGCATATTTGTCACCAATGTGGGTATAACTTCTGACTCTCCGGGATGAGCAATTTATTCACTGAAAAGTTTTGTAATTGTGCCCTCAAACCTGGAACAACATCCCATAAATTTAAGAAGAAATAAAGGCATGCTAAGTCGTTTTCATCAAAATCCTAATCTAAACTGAAGGAAACATGGCTTGCTGTGTTGTCTCATTTAGGAGAATGGTGGCTTACCATAACAAGGTAGATATCAGAAGATAGATGGCAAAATTTTAATGAAAATCATTCAAACTTGCCCTGTAGGAAGTTCAGTGGATATAGTCTGAGCATTGGACTTGTGCTTCAGCAGCATGTTGGTTGCTAATTAATTTTGTTCATTTTTAAAAGGAGAGGGCTGGAGAATGGGTGTCTCGGTGGCTGGTAGGATAATTGCAAGTCTGAAAGACCTAACAGAAAGCAAAAGATAACTTTGTTTTCATGGAACATTGCCATGTTACTATAGTTTCATCTCAGCAAAGGGCACTCTCATCACCCAGCCAGTATGTTATTTAATCCCTCAGTGAAACTGGGAGCGAAACAGCTCTCCTGAGGACTCAGCAGCAGAAGCTCTGACCGTGCTTGTGGCCATTTGTGCCTATGAAATCTGGGACAACATAAAAACCAAAAGTTTGAGGTCAGCTCTCAGATGGAAGGACAGGTAGGTAGCAGGAATGTTCAAGATACTCTTTGAACCAAGATCCAATGACTGTCTATTATTCCTCCCCGGTTTCTGTCTACAGCTCCATGTCCCTCCTGACCTGAGCGTAGTACCCAGTGGGTAGGGCAGAGCCAGAGACCCCCTGGGTCACTCTCCTATGTAAGGAGACCACCAGGTTCAAATACAGCATTTTGAGTTTGAGGGCAGGTGAGCTGGGAATTCTGAAGAGGGACCTCTTGGTGTGAGATAATAGCCCCCCCACTTTTCCTTGGCAGCAGCTGGTCTGTGTCAGTGCCCATGAGCAACCACAGCCTCGGAGAATAATGTGGGTATTTATCGGAGGCTGGGTGTTGACACTCATCTCTTCTGTAATTACTGTATTTCCCATCTCTTCCATTTCCATGGGCCCAGCCGAAAGTGTGCAGGGAAGCAACTGCCTATATGTGCTTCTCTCTTCTCGAGTTTACAGCTATCGTACAGTACTGATTAATCCTCCCTTCTCTGACACAGAGGCAGTTGCATTCTAATGCCATCTTTATTATTGTTCAGCAGATCCCATACTACTGCATACAGAAATAGTGTAAATCATGGAACTAGTGTTTGAGGTCCATAAAATGCAAGGTTATGAATATTTCATTACTATACATTTTATTTCCCTGTCTATTCTGCATCTCCCAAAATGTTGTTTGTTTATTTATTGGCTCACTGTTCACCAGGAATACTTAATTCTTAATATAAGGTATAGACTGGATCACCAACCCCGGCCTTATGGACTGAGCCACATTTGAAAGTCATGATAGATGTTTTTACGTTTGTTCTTGTTTTCCTTTTTCACACACACGTGCTGGACTGCCAGGTGACCTCCCTCACAGCAGTGTCAGCTCCCTTGTCATAACTGCATTGATTAGCAAGCCCCACAAAATTGACTCCCAGACGTTTTGTCTTGTGAACTCCAGCAACGTATTTAAATTTTTCTCAGAGCCCCACCATATCCATCTTTGGCTGAAGTAAGCACTTAGACTTGGGCTGCAGAGCTTGGCAGTGAAAGACATGCCGTCCAAGTGCAATTAGCTTCACTCCCTGTACTGGGACAAATGATTTGTATGAATCAGCTGGACCTGTGAAAGATGAGGCTAATATCACCCGCTTCTCAATTTTCCTTTAACCACAACTTCATATTAGTAAATAGCCAGGGGGATTCAATCTTAGCAGTATCAGAGCCTGACTTCCCTGCATTAAAGCGCTAACTTTTCTCTCACTATAGGGTATAGTAGATACTAATACAGCTCTTCAGTACAGGCTGCAAAATATATAAAATGTCATAATTATATCTGCAATTCAGCGATGAAACAATTTTCCCCATTTCTTCACTGTCATCAGCATAATAGCAGCCTATGGGATTTGTATTTTCTGGCTGTGAGCCCTTTTATGGGCTGTAGGGAAAAAAAATACAAGCAGGTTAGTTTCACAGCTCTGAGAAGGCCTCATGACAGAAATATTGCTTTTAATGTTATTGTCTCTTTCTAGCTTGTAACCCACTCTCTTTGGGTGGAGAGGCTTTGGTGCTGATGCAGCATCACTTACGCTTTTCTGATAAACCTCTGTTCCCACCTTGGCTCTCCCACCCATCTGGATAGGAAAATAATTATCCAGCTCTCAGGATTATACTATGCTGTCTGGGGAGGGGCGCCCCTCAGAGGGGAGTGAAGGTAGAAGGAGCGTGTCTCCAAGGTTGCTTTTGAAGACATAGAGAACATAGAAAAGATGCATTCTGAATGACTCTTCACATCCTGTTTATTTTGCTAGGCAAGACAAATATCACGGCTCATATCTAACATTTGAAAAGCAGGGCCAAATAAAATGATGGATTAATAAGTCCTAAGACAGAATAATAGAAGGAAAATACATTATTGAGAATGATGCCTGTGTCAATCTAAAAGGGGTGGAAGAAAAGCTAAAATGAAAATGGAAGAAAAAAGTATACCATAGCAATCTTAAAGCCCTCCTATAGTTTTGATAAATATTAATTAATGTCACCCAAGATGCCTGTGGTACTATTACTTCAGAAACAGGTATCTTCAAGCCATTGAAGATTCTTTTGTTACAACCTATACTATAGGCATCATGAATTGAACACCAGGCTAACTGTTCCCTCTATAATTATTGGTAATAATATTCCATGCACATTTATATCCCCCATCATCATCTGTGATGAAGCTAATCCAGTACTTTCTGCATGAACTGTTATAATACCCAAAGCAGCAGGACAGAATATTATCAAGCATAGGTTTACTAAGGGAAAACCTAATGTAACAGAGTTCACGTCTAGAAAATAGGTGAGCGGTGGAATTTGTCAGAAGAAAGCCTAGAGACAGACACCTGTAACACTCTCCCAGATGACTCACTCAAGTGACCATTTCCAGAGCAGTGCCATGTCAGTCCCAGGAAATCATCCTGAATGTAGTTCTGCAGAACTAAGAGAATATCCTTTAGTCAAGAGGCAGCTCTTTAATGAGAGGTGAGGGGATCTGAATTCTGTTGTCATAGCCACAGACACTCAGGTGGTCTTGTTCTGCTGGTCATTCTGTACCTCAGTTTCATAAATGATGAAAGGTGGCATAGAACTTTTCTATATGAAAGAAAACTCTCTAGGAATTAATAAGATTTAAAATCTGTAAGCAGCCCAGCATTTCCCAGAAACAAATAGTTTCTCCATTGTTTTTTAAAACTAAGTGAATGGCAGATATTTCACAAACAAATCATTATTTAAATAGAATTGTTCACAATGTCCTGTAAACAGAATACATAGAAAGAAAAGTCTGGAAGTAACTCAAAAGAACTCAGTTGTAAAATAGAAAAGCTGTCAGACCCTTCTTGAACCCTGAAGATTATAGTAAGGACACCATAGTTGTACCCACACTTAAGGGGGAAAAAATGCAGCATATGAAAATTTGAATTTACAAACCAGATCAATTAATGGGTGATTATTCACACTATAAAAGGATTTATCGCTTTACAAATGGATTCCCTGCAGGGTTCCATTTTAATAACTGTGCTCGCAGTGTTAGGAGTCACTGCCAATTAAAAGTCAATCAGAAGTGAAGATAAAGCGCCTCTGAAATTAAAATGTATGTCAATGGGGAATCATCAGTAGAACCACAAAACTCACATTACATACAACTTTGTAGGGACATAGAATTTTTTCCAAAGCCTTTATTGAGCACCTAGTACAAACTTAGCTGGTCCTGAAGAATCACTACCAAAATTATCTCAAAAAGTAAAGTAAATGGAGCATGGTGAAGGGTTATTGGGTTCTGTTGGTGGACATGGTATAAAAACCTATTTGTTAAGGTTTGAACCTGTAGCCCCTAAAACAAGTACAATGATGTAAACCAACTTTACCTTAATACTTTTTATTCTTTTTAAGTCCCTTTCTCTGGGACATCTCCAATGTGATTGTAGGAGTGTGCTATGAAGAGGATACTATCAGTGTTTTGAGAGGTTGGGGAGACAGTTCTCTGGGAAGGTGGTCCTACACATTGTCAATTCCCACTCACTCAGTGCCAAAGAAACTCCCCGTCACAAAATGCATTCCACATTCCTGATATCTTTTGCGCCACTCACTCACACACCATTATCAGGAGCATTTGTCATCCTTGGAGTTTGCTTAGAGCATAAGAAATTAGCACTGGGGACGTCTTAAAAGGACGTGTCGCTCAACTCTCTTTTAGTCGAAGAGGGAAATGAAGTGGCAAACCTAATACTCACTCCTGGGCTGTCTACTCAACTTTTTTCTACCATAAATTTTCTCCACATTTTCCGCATGTTATATCTGTCCCTTCTCCACCTTGTCAAGGAAAGGAGTATTCTTACTTTCAGTCAGATTCAAGTTCGATTGTTTTCTGGAATCTCTCTTGTCAAGGGCTTTGCATCTTCCAATAGTGGGATTTCAAAACAAAAAGGAAGATGAGGGCCTCCCTGGTGGCGCAGAGGGTTAAGCAACGCACTATGAAGCAAACCGCAGCCACTGCAGCATGAGTTTGATCCCTGCCACCGGCCAGAGAGGGGACCCACATGGCTCAGCACACCTCTCCTGCCTCGCCCGCTGCTCCCCTCAGCAGTGTGTTTCAGTCAGTCTGCCTGTTCTGCTCCCCAGTCTGTCTGGTGAATCCTTTCACCTCTCACGACTCTGGCCTGTACCCCAGCTCTTGTATGCATAAATAAATCTTCAAAAAAAAAAGGAAGATGAGTGAAAATCTAGACGAGGATTTCGTTGGCTCTGTGGGAAAAGTTCTCTAAGAAAGTAAGGAAAGCCCTCCACTGAAGGCCAAAAAAAGGGGGATAATCTGGAGCCTCTGGGGGCCAGGGTTGGGGCCGATGGAGTATAAACAACAGATGAATAAAGCAAAATCTTTTTTGTTGTATTGGTTCTAGCAGGATTCAACTGATAAGATTGCACAAAGCCTCAACTGACCTAATCAGCATCCTTTTTGTGATTTTTTTTTTCAGCAGCCTTCAGCAGTCTAAGAATGTGAGAAGAGAAAACCCTCGTGGAAGTCATTCACAACTGATGAATGGTTAAATGTAAAGAGAACACAGGATTGGGATGTGATGGCAAACACATCACTGAAATGGCTGGCCACGAGATCATCTCTGCTAGAGAAGCAAAGTGACACAACAGGTGATTCTGATCCCCCCAAATGGAAAGCTTCCAGTAACAGAAAGCATTTGACATGCTGACTCTGGTGGTGAGAGAATGGAAGAAGGGGAGGAGGAGTTTCTGAGGGGAGAGTTTCAGATCTCAAATATGTACCAGTTTTGTATGATTGTGTTGTCTTTGGTATGACCAGCTGGTGTGGTTGAGAGTGAGTGGGAATGCAGTTATTAAGAGAAATGCTAAGGTCCCTCAAAATGGTATGGAAAGAAAGAATGAAACAGGTGCTAAAGTCATTTGTGAAGTAGGTAGAAATGAATTTGAAAAGAATGACTCAAATTTCCATTAAAATGCCTCTGGGACAAAAGATTACAAGAAGATAGGCAACAGTTCTCAACTGCCTTCATATTGGCATAATGCATTTGGGAAACCTAAAATAAGGCTTCATTTACTCACTGAATTTATACTGTATTGATGTCATTATTATTCAATCGATAGGTAGATGTTTTGGGTACAGTGTGTATGGCATAAGCGATGTGAATATCAACCCTGTGTCAGGCACTCTGCTAAGCACTGCTTTGCATTTGGGAGGGAACAAATACCTGCCTTAAGGTTTATGGCTCAGTGAAGAAGGAAAAAGGGTCACTCTCAGCCAACTGTAATAAGAGCTAACTTATGTTCATAGGAGCTAATGCCTAGCCCAGTCTGTAGAGTCAAGGAAGACTTTCCAGGTGAGGAACCATCTAAACTGGGATTTGAAAGCAGATATTAATCAAAGAAGTTAAAGTTGATGAGTAATAGGTGTTGGCAAAGGGGAAAGCAGAAAAGAGCAGCACCTGCAGAAAGAACTAAAGGTATGGAGGTGACAGAAGTTGATCTGGAGGAAGGGAGTGGTAGGCCCCAAATAGGCCAGGACCTCTTGAACCATTGCAAGGAGGTGTCATTTAATCCTGAGAACATAGGATGCAATTAAGAGGTTTTTACACCGGAGGACTGGCATGGTCAGATCTGCATTTTAGAAAGCTTATTCTCCTTGCCATTTAGAAAGTGCATTAGTCTGAAGAGGGAGGGCATAGATATCTCGAGTCCAGTTATTCTAGGTGATTATTCTAGTGAAGGATAAAGGAAAGAGTGGAAACTGA
Source organism: Galemys pyrenaicus (assembly GCA_019455555.1). Lineage (NCBI taxonomy): Eukaryota > Metazoa > Chordata > Mammalia > Eulipotyphla > Talpidae > Galemys > Galemys pyrenaicus. The sequence goes on from JAGFMF010011403.1 coordinate 449,898, forward strand.
TACGCAAAGACTTCTGGCTTCTGCAAACAGAAAGGTTAGGGGGCAGAGCTCAGACATTTGAGTAGGTGGTTTGAGGTGAGCAGGCAGATGATGGTCCTGTTTTAGACACGTTGAGTTTGAGGTTCAGATGTAACATACACGTGGCATGGTCAGCTGGCGGCTACAAAGTCCAGTCAGGTGAGTAGTCTGGTATGGGGGTGGGGACATAGATAGCCATCCTTCCTATAAGCCCGGGTTGGGAGAGTCCCATGGAGATTGTGAGGTGTGGAGGTGGCAGGACTCGTGAGGAAGTCTGTGATCACCGCTGGAGCAATGCAGACAAAAGATCGTGCTGGTGTAGCAATCTAAACAGTCACAGCAGTAGGGGTGAGAGAATGTGGGTGGGTTTCTGAAAAGTGAGCAGTAATCCCAAACTCTCCACTTGTGAAACCGCAGGGCGTGTTCAGTTACAGTGAATGCTTGGTTGACTCAGGTACGTTAGAAGGTAATGTCATTGTGGTGTTTTCTGTCGAGGGTGTGATGGAGCCAGCACAGGCGTCATAAAACATAAGACACTGCTAGTTACCAGCAGAATTCACTACGAGTAACTCCAGCCATCACTATACCAGCGATTGTTCTGCAACATATTGTTCTTTAGTGCCTGCGGCTAAGACCTGGTAGTGTAAGCATCCCTTAAAGGTGCAAGCTGAAAACAGATGGATAATTTTATACCAAAGACAAATACATTTTGACCCCTAATATCTCAGTCTAACTCAGTAATTAGCTCTTCTTCCTCATTGTCTTTGTTTGGCCTAAAATCAGATTCTCTAAAGATGTTATCAAAGGGTCTAAGGGAAAACCTGGATATACACTCTCCATTTTTTTTTTTTTAATCAGAGGCACCGTTCAGTTCACATAGCGTCATTAAAACCTGGCTGCTATGGCTTCCCTGGTGGCACAGTGGGTTGAGAAATGCACTATGAGGCAAACTGCAGCCACTGCAGGAGTTTGATCCCTGCTGCCAGCAGGGGAGGGGACTAACATGGCATGGCAGACCTCTCCTGCCTCACCTGCTGCTCCCCTCAGCAGTGTGTTTCAGTCAGTCTGCCTGTTCTGCTCCCCAATATGTCTGGTGAATCCTCTCACCTCCTGAGCCTCTGGCCTGTACCCCAGCTCTTGTATGCATGAATAAATAAATCTTAAAAAAAAAAAAAACTGACCGCTAAATCTTCTGTGTGTTGCACTAAGAACGGCTTTAGTAATTCTCCTTTTTCTGATTTTTTTCAATCTTAAGAAATGGTGGCTAACTATTCTCAAATCACTCCTACCTGGCCTGCTTCTATGGTCGATAATTAACTCTATGTCTTTCTGTCCTTGCTTGAACCAACTCTCTCTGATCTTCTGTCCTGAAGACCTACATAACTAGACTTCTTTACTCTCCAACCCATCCTCCATGCTCAGCTCCTAACACCCAAAGCTTACCCAAAATACCTGTAAATTTAAAAAGCAGCATTTTTAAACTTTACCTCTTCATTTGCTAGTAACTTGGGCCAAGGGAGTTCTCAGTGTTCTCATCCATAAAATGGAGACAACACTTACATATAGCCCAGCAGGTGCTTTTGACTAATTACATCTCAGCTAACATTCCACTCAATCCTGGGACTAAAATCTCAGCTCTGGCTGGAATTAAAGGTAGGGTACTTACTCTCTGTACTTCAGTGTTCTCATTTAAAAAGGGATTATAGTGCCTATCTCTCTCACTGAATTAAGAGACTCAGTGGGAAACAATAAACAGAAATACCTTGCATGTTACAGATTTATGGAAATGTCACTGTTTTGAAACTTTCTTTGCAGGTAGTACCAGGCTTAGATTTTATCACCACGAAAATCAGCAGTAATTGTAAGGGATGTTAACTGTGGTGAGAGAAGATAGAAGAAATAGGACATTTGATTTATAATTTTGCCAAAGCTGCTTTTGATAACTAATGTTTGTAGGATGCTTAAAGAATCTCTAGTTTTTATTTCAAGTTAAATTCTTCACGGCTACATACTAGAACCATGAAATACTTAACACCCAGTAAAATGTCTCTAAATTATTTAATAATGTAAGGCTATTACTATTAAGGATTAATCTAAGAAATGGTCATGTAAAGCATGTTCTGCCTCATTCATAAAGTTCCTGTTGGAAACATTTGTCCACTCTTATAAAGGTCTACACAAGAAATACCAGCAAAAACTTGAAGCTAAATTCAGTGCCTCTTTCTTTATGTAAAATTGCCATTCCACCTTTGATACAATGGAGACCATGTAACATTCTCTCACTCTTTCTTAATTTCTACCTTGGTTAAATAAATAGCCTGATATTGGCTAGTAGACAGGGTTTAGGCTGATAAGGGATGAGCTACTCATGGTCACATTATAAAATGTCTTCTTTGCCTGGCACGTTGCTCTTCTTCTCTGCTTGCTCATGATTTCTACTTATAATTTACCTGCCCCAGGTGCCACCTCATGACTCTGGTTCAGCTTCAATTTCTATTACTAACTGGACAAATTCTTACAGTTCACATTCTGAGGGAAGAAATGTGATTGCCTAAACCAAGCATTTGCACATCTGTTTAGGCAAAATCCCTGATGACAGGTCCGTCATGTTTTTGGCAAACTAGAGGCAAGCCACCTGGAGCAAAGGGACATTCCAGTTCAGGCAGGACAGAGCAGAATCGCTGATCCAGAATATGCTGTCCAGGCAACTTCCCTAATGGTTCTGTTAGTCAACTGACAACAGGTCACTTGTTAGTTGGAGATTTGGTCCTTTGCCATTTTTTGTTCTTTCCTTTCTCTTTGTCTTTTTGTGGTACATAGAGCGTTTATAAAGTTAACCTCTTTAACTTTTTTGGAATAAAGATCTTTTTAATGCATCAATATGCTGACATAGAAATCTTTTGGAGCAAATTCTAAATCCTTGTTGCTCTTTCTAAAATAAATATGGCTCTTTCTAAAAAGTAAACTCTAGTTAACTGAGAGGGCCTTTCAAGGATTCTAATTAACTGAGACTTTCCTTTTTATAACTGAAGGCCACTCATTCCAACATAAGCCATGATGATGGAGCACCTGTGTCTGTTGGTGTTAGTGATACACACTGCACGAGACGTCATCTGAGCCCATCCGATTTCCAAAGTGGCATCTTACAAGCCCTGACCGATGGGTTGTTTGTGGGCGGGTGCTAGAGTCAACTCATATCAACGTTCAAGAGCTGACTGTTAAACTTTCAGATATTTTGTAAGCTGCCTGTTAAACACAGCCATTATGAAAATTAAATCAACTCATAACTTACATTAAAAACTTAGATAACAAATATTCAAGCCCCACTATTTCCATATTAGTTTACTACATTTTACTCTTTGCTTTCAAGCTCACTGACATCCATGGTGTCTGCATGGATTAAATATTACATAATGGTGTGCTCCTGTGCGTCTCTCCCCAGCTCCATGATCAGTAATACCATGTTGGCCGCTTGAAATCCCAGATGACAGGCACGCTGACACCATGGGAATAGACGCATGCCACCAGTCAGCCCCTCCTGCCCCCACTCCATCCTGGGGAGCCAGTTGTTAAACATTTCCCAACACAGCACTGAGCATCTGTTTCATAAATGGGAAACTCCTAACTTTGTTCATATTTGCAACAATTTTGGTGTCAGATAAAGAAAACGTTTCTACAAATTTGGGGACCATTGCTCTAACCCTTATTTACCTATTCATTAAATTTAATATAATTTAAATGTAATGTGTTTCTTAATTTAAATGTTATTGGTCCAATAAATGTTTCCCCTTAAATGTGTTCATCAATATCACAAGCATTGAAACCTTTAAGTATCACCTCCCTCGTTTAACAGTCCTGCTCTATTGAAAAGCTCAGGAGGTTTTTTTTAAAAGCTCTCTGGAATATACACATAACCCCATAGATTTGTACCTGTACAAAATGGCCAACTGAGAATGGTGGTACAGTCATCTAATGATGGTGTTTTGTTTCTTGAAGAAACTATAACTTACATTTAAGTGTAAATTACTGCCTCAGCCATTACACATATTCTTGAATGCAAATGAAGAAGCATGCTAACTTTTTACTCTACGTTTTTGATTCATGATGACCTCATTAACTGCCAAACAAATTAATCCTAATTATAACCTTTTGAAACATTACTGCATTAATAGGATGTGGAAAAGGATTACTGATTGAATCTCTCATTAACACATTTTGTCACTTAAGAGATTGCCAGAGTGGTTGAATGTGTCAAATTCTCTTATAAAACCACTGGACAGAGTAACAACAAATAGAAATATATTTATATATAGAACCTAATCACACTTGGAAAATATATATATGAGCTGAAAGAAGAGGGGGCTCTGAGAGTCTGGCAAATAGGCAGGGCAGGCTTGCCACCAGTCGATTTGTATGATGAACTAAGGAGCTTCCCAGGCAGATCTCATCCGAATGAAAAAAAGAACCAAGCACAAGCTCTGTCAGGAACAGAGCCAGGGAGGGGTGATTATGAATACATCAGAGCATCTGTCACTTGGATTAGCTCCTGGCCTAGTCCCCCCGTCTATGTCTGAGTCCTGAGGCAATCTGGAGTAATATAAGGGAAAATGATAGAGCTGCTCGGGAAATTGATTCTAAGATTTTAGAGTATGCACAGCATTGCTTTGGGAACCCTCCAATATAGGAGGATGAGAAGAAGAAGGAAAGCCTAACCCCCGCTTCACAGTGGCATTCTGAACAGCTGCGGCAGCTCGTGGGTGCTTGGGTGTTGGTGGCAGAGGAGCAGGGGGAACCTGCCAAAACAGCAGCTGGGCCCCTCGGAGGCTGTGGTCCCCTCGGTGAGGTGATGGGGCTGGAAAGATGCATCAGCATCTAGTAGAAGGCATAAAGGTTGATGCCAGACAAAGTCCACACACCAAGCGCAGGGTGGGCCTATTAATTTTGCACAGACCACCTCACCACCAGTAGTTTTGCGATGTATCTAATTGGCCATGTGGCAATTTTGCTGTAAAAAAAGAGTGAAAATGAAAGAGGTGTGTTCCAAGGGATATCCTAAAACATGGCTTTTTCCATGAGATATCATGAAACATGAGAAACTAATAGCATTTAAAGATACAAAATATCCTAATTTAATTCCATTGTGAAAAACACAAACTATAAGATATTCGAGGTTTAAAAAGGTTCATCACAGTGCTGAGCACAGAACTCATTTGCTTTCATGGATGGCACAGTTTTCCAAGTCTTTCATTTGTTCATAGCATTATCCATTTGTTTGTATTTCTTGATAATCAAACTTACTGGCAGTATGAAATCTGAGAGGAGAAAAGCCAGAGCACATACTACTATACTAGAAAATAACATAGTCAGTTTGTAAAGAGTTGCTTTCTTATTTCATCAGTGGAGGAATGGAAACCAACCATCAATGGTAACTTAGTTCTTTTCTCTTTTACAGCAAAATTGCCTTAGATCAATTAATTCAGTGGTGAAAATGCAACAAACTGCTCTCAGTGTGGTTGTAAGGGAACTGCGGGCACAGGGAGCCGTATCAAAGACAAAAGCAAAGGCGATGTGTGGTAACTAACTTGACTTATTTCTGGGATTTTAGAAGCCTAAGGCTTCTGAGATTTGGGGGGAAGGAGGAGAACTTGCTATGGCCTGGAGTTTTATACTAGAAGATGCTAACAAGAACACACAAAAAAAGAATTGCATGTTTTCCTGTTTTGTTGGGAGATTCCTGGTACAGATATAATTAGCACAAATCCAAGATCATGTTCTCATCCTACTGCCAAGTTGCTTGTCGATCGATGCCATAGAGATACAGATTAGTGGTCACAGGTTTTCTGGTCTTTGGGTTATTTCCCTGAAGAAAAAGAAAGTCATTTTGCCAAGTCCAGAAAGTTTCTGGAAGCATGTACAGTGCGTCCCAGTTGAGTTGAGGTGCCACAAAAATACTCAGAAGTCCCAGAGGGAACATCTATTTAATTGAAAAAGGTGGGTGCTCCCTGAGGTAATTAAAACAGAAGCTACCCAATCTCCTTGAGTGATGAGCTCTGTTAAGAGATATAGAGGTGGTCTATCTTTCTGTGAATTGGTGAGACGATTGAGAAGACTAGACGGTGGAAAATCTGGGCTGGCTCCCAGAGTATATAGTCAGGATGGAGAACTGAGACGCTCCTACGAATACCTGTCAGGGAAGGACAGACAGTATCTGTGCAAACTGCCATAAAAGACAGCCCCTCTGCGTGGCAAAGTTGCAAAGAGACACATCTTTCTCATGTTCACAGCCCCTTACAGGAGGCTCAGCCCCTCAACCTCTCAGTGCATTTATGCATTGCACAAAATGCATAAGCCCCTGGGGCAGCCCCCTACACAGTGTGCCAGGAGAGTGGGCAGTTATTGAAGACGTCCCAGGTTAAGACACAAGAATAAATCTGGAAGGATGTGCTCTTGGAGGTATGAGCTGGAGCTTTGTTAGAGCTGAAACATAAAGAACTGGTGACTAGAGCAGTAGCCTGGGGAATTAGCCCTTCCATCTGGCCAGACAGTATATGCACGGCATTGTTTTGCATCCCAAACAGCTGCCAGTTGTAAAGGACACAAAAGGCCCAGAAAAAAATACATTTCAGAACCAGAAAGTATCCTACCCATGCCTGAAAAATTAATCATTGCAGGCCTGGAAGAGATCCTGGAACTGATGGAGGTCATCCCCTCACAGAAGAGACTGTGAAATCCACTGGTGTCCTGGCTGGCATAAGCTAGTACAGAGACCTATGCAAGGGTAAGTCTCACACATTGCTGGGCTCCACTGCAACAGTGACCTTGGCAGGCGAACCCAGAAGAGGAAGGAGACTTTGACAGTGATGACATAATACAGGGGATAGTGGAGAACGTTATCCCCACTACTGGGAATCAGCTATGTCTGGGCATATGGGGGAAACTGGAAAGCATTATCAATTTATATTTGCATGACTCCAAAGACAGAGATCTACTTAGGGAAACAGCTGGACCCCAGTCGTGCCACTTGTTAGAGAAGATGAGTTCTGAAACAGAGTGATGATCCCCACTGCATTTTATCAGCCAGTCAGAACAGACTCATATGTAAGTCCAAAGACAGAGAGCAGGAGGGAGAGAAGTTGGTGGCACTGTCAGAGTCGGTGGGACTGTCGCTAGATTATAAGACAGTGGTCTTTGGAGCTCCTTTGCAGGCTGTTTTACAAAAGAAGTTATGCTCCTGTGCTTTGTAGAAATCCCTGGGACTTTGGATACTTCACAGGTTTGTGGAGGTGCAGGTCTTCAGTGCCTTTTGCTGCTGTCCCAAGACAGTGAGAGGAACCATATTGAAAAGAGGTGACTGCAGGCCTAGGGGTTCAGTGGAACCAGCAGATGCGGGAGAACACATAGCAGCAGCCTGGGGCTGAAGGAGGATGATCAGAAAGCCACATGGTAAAGGACAGATTTATTTGTGAACATATGTGAACCACCCCTTGGGACCTTCAAAGTTGACTGCGTGGGAAAATGAGTTTGAAGAGGTCTGGCCTGCAGCATTCTGGAACCAAGGAAAAGGCCCCAATACCAGAGTGGTTATAAAGTCTTACTTCTGAGGAAACAATGTATTCCCTGACGTTCAGGAGAGGATGAAAAACTAAGATTATATCCACAAACAGGAAGTGGTTTTCAATATCCTAAAAGTGCTTACCTTTCTTGAGCTAAATCTGAAAATGTGCAGACTATTTAAATAAAAGTGAACTGTTCCTGGCCCACCAGGCTGAGGCCTCACTCCTCACAGGTCTTACTCATCCCCTGAACATGCCAAACTTACTTTTCCCTACAGGCCCTTGTGTTTGCTCATCCCTCTTTCTGGAATATTCTCACTCAAAGCTTTGCAAAGTTCCTCCCTGTCATTCGGACCCCAGCCAATGCCTCTTCCTCTGAGAGGCTTTCTCTGACTATGCAACTTTTTTAGCCCATCTCTCCACCTCTGTTCCCTTATATTGTGGAGTTTTGTGTTTCTGATGACATTTACCATTAGCTGAAATTATCTTGTTTGATATATTTTTTTCTTTTTCTTTCAGTTCCTCATCTATTGCACATCTACCTGCAACAAAATGTAAGTAATCCAAAAAAAGGGCATTTTCCTGTCTTCTTCCCAGCTGTGTTCCTTAGCATATTACCCCTGGCTCATCTTAAGTGTCCATTAAGAATTTGCTGAATCAATTAATTTTAAGCATTCGTTGTCAACTTCTCTGTAGTTGGGAGAATTACTGACAGTTGGTCAACATAAAACAACAACAACAAAAAATCACTGTCTCTAGTGCCTTTATCTTCTCCATGTAAATGAGAGCCAGGAGAATTTCTGCCTCACACTTAACGTGCAGTCTTGACTTGTTTATACGTGTTGACAGATCATTTTCCAAATCATGTCTCTAACATTTTTGTTCACCTACACTTTGCACATATTGATACTTTTACGTTCATTTTACCAGACCATCACCTGTCTCCATGTTCTGAATTTGCCTCTTCTAACCCAGCACTGTTAAGATATCATGTCATTAATGAGAATTTGTGATGTATCTGCCGTGTATGTAACCTTTTACTCCATTAGCAACTCTAGACCATCTGTATACTTTATGGAACTCTGAGCCTCAAAATGCCCTGCTTCAAAAATATTTATAACCAGAAATCTCTCATTTCAGACAGAATGCAAGCCCGTCTATTGTAATTTAGTGACTTTGCATACCTACTGGGAGGATGTGTGATGTTTTCAAAGTCCTTTTAGGTGACTACTTTGACACTAACTGAGCTTCTAAGACACACTGCTGAGTCATTTCATTGGAAGGTTTTAAGAATAGAACAGCTAACTGCTCCTGTTAGATGAGATGTCACAGCAGTTAAAATCTAGGGACAGAAACAAATTCACTCCTTAAGATTTGTTCTAACAAGGTGATTTTTCTACCTCTGATAATAATTAATGTTCCCAAACTGTCAAGTGTTATTCTTAACAAACAAAATTAACTTGAGGGAGGGAAAGCTATATTAGCCATTATTGGATTTTTTTCTATATATCATTTTCTACTAGGGTTACAGCAGGATGACTATTTGATTTTGAAGGGATGTTTAAGACCGAAAGGTATCAATAACTTTGGACAATTTTCCTGATGTGTTTGGCACTTTTAAATTTCTTGCTGTTTTCCCTTTTTTATATAAATTCTCCCCTAGTAACTAGCATGGGGGATATCTGAAATTCATTTACTGCCATTTTGCTGTATTGTCCAACAGATTGTTTCTAGTACCTTCTGATGTGTGGCAGCTGTGTTTTAACAATTCCAAGTGTACCATATGAAAGTAATCAAAGACATTAACACACTAGTGTCTGCAGTTCTGGAGGTATTTCCTGAGCGTGGTACTGCTGGGCCATGCAAAGCTGTAAGTAAATTACTTTTCTTTCTTTCTTTTTTAACCATACTGAAGTGATCTTTAAATATGTAGAGTCATCACGTGTTTGTGTTTGTGGATCCTTGTATTCATGGACATAGCTGTCACATGGGCTTTCCTAGCCTGTCTGCACAACATAAGCATGCTAAAAAATCTGCATTCAGATGCCATTTTTACAGAATAACAATGTATAACACATTAATCTGTGCAAAGTGATCTCTTAGATTCCCAAAGGAGGAAATAGTTAAACTTTAGTGTTTTCTCTGATAAAGTGTACCCTGGGTAGGGTAGTAATGGCTAACTACATAACATCCCAATATAAACAGTTATTGGGAAATGTTTCACATAGAGTATTTTATTATAGTGAGATTGCACTGTACTTAAAGTAAATATCCCTGGATCCTCTCCAAAGCTAAAAGAATGCAGTTAGGTTGGGGAATCTGCTCATTCAGCAATTGTGTCTCACAATAAATTAGGAAATTAGGGGGTGGGGACAAACTTGCTTTGTTTATCACAAAAGGTGGAGAGAGGCACAACAATCTGAAGAAAGTATACTTTCAAAGCACTGTTGTCAGTAAAGCAATGTGTTGTGAAATCTTGAAGAAAGATACAGTAAAACGCACGTTTTATTACCTCGCTGATTGCCAAATCACATATGTCATATAAGCAAGGTATCCAAGGATGAAGCCTAAAAATGAAGTTCCAGATGTGGCAGATGCTGTAATAAGTCATATTTTAAGATATAAGTTTAGCTTATCACATATGCAGTTTTGCAACACTTTTGCAATGTTTATCAAAAAATGTAAACTCTTTCAATATGACTATATGTTCCAGAATTTCAGCAGACATAAATGTTATAGATACAGATGTAGATTTATAGAGAACACCTAACATTCCATTTCAGCATGCCAGCTTCAATTTGCTTGCTAGACAAAGTATTCTTCAGAAATATGCTTTGTGAAGGGGTCTAGGACCCTCAGGTAGCTGTCAGAGCCTGCATTTATTGGAGATTCCATTTCTCCCCCATGACCACTGCTGACAGAGCCTCAGCATAGCTGACCCGTGCAGAACTCTCACTCTTAATTTAAAAAGTGACACCAAAAGCTTTTAGGGATTCCCAAATGCTGTGATAAGGTACAGGGAAAATATCAGTGCTAGGACCTGTCTTTGGGGAATAGCTACAGTTTGTAGTAACACTTTTGTACCACTTCATTCATTGCCTTCCTTTGCCTCCAGCCAGACCTCAATAGACACTGGGCCACATCTAGCTTTAACCCCTTGCTGAATCTCCTTGCAATATCAAACACCAAGCTAGAACATTTTTCTGGTCAGAGAAAGAAATTATTAAACTTTTCACTCTATAATTTCAGACACTCTTCTGCATCCAATTTTCTTTCTTTTTTCTTGTTACCAAAACAGTCCCTTCCTTACTGTCTTGTGTCTTTACCCAGATAAATACAGAGAAACTGGGAAATAAATCGCTCCTCCCCACACCTTAAAAACTTTACATAGTCTAAGGCTTCAATGGAATCTGCATTAATTGAGCACTTATCCACAAGTGGCAATATTGAGGTTTCTTTTTAATCTGACATACTCCCTGTCCTTATAGTTAGCTGTGCGTGAAGATAGTCTAGCAATCAGGTCCAGATGAACTGATTGATAGACAAATAGATGTTGCTTTGAAAAGGGAGAGTTCAGGGTTGTCTTACAACACAAGAGTACTTGCCATTTACCTCTCTTGTTTCTGAGCATTAACTTTGCCTGGTTTTCTGAAGCAAAGAAAATTAGAAACAGTTCCTGAAATGTTGCCATTTGGATCAGCTATTTTAATTTACTTCACATACTCTTTTGAGGATACTCAGCATGTGCAAGGTACTGTGCAGTGCAGGAGAGATGCACAAAATGAAGAAATAAAGCACCCAGTCTTCCAAGAGCTCACTATCCAGCAGGAGAACTGGCCGTGGAAAGGAAAGCGCTTTCAGCTGGCAGAAAAGCTGAGCAAGGGCCCTGGGGTAGACTTGTATGGTATACTCAGAAACTAAAATGTTGATGGATTTGGCTTAAGATTAATTGACAAGGAGAAATAAAATGGGAGGGAGGGTAGAGGGACTCAGAATGGGAACGAGGCCAAAAGGAAAAGCTGGATCCAGACTTTATGACACTGAATGCCAATCATTCAGTGTTTGGACATGATGTCCTAAACAAGAGGCGGCCAGCAGTGACTTTAGAGGGACAGTGACATTTTGTGATCACCTGTCTCTTTTCCCTATTGATTGGAAAAGGCCTTCTGCTTAAAAACTCAGAAGTCGTTCAGGAGACCTTTAACAGCATCACCAACATCACCCAAGTTTTGCAGGAACCCAGTTGTTTTAAAATTAACAAAATCACAATAGAAAATACAGAAGTTACTTTGGAAATCTGTATTTTCCATCTAAGGAGCTATGCATATAAGCGATGTATACATTCATGGTTAGCTTTAACAGAGTCACAGAGTAGAAAAGGTTTGTCTTGGTGTGGCCCCACCCCACTACCAGCCCCCTTCAGCCCCTGCATTCCCATATACTTTTCTTCCAGCCCAATTTCACCATTTAACTAATGTTTTAACACAGGTAAAGGCCAGGATATTATAGGAAATTAATGTTCAGGTAACTGGAAGATTCCCTTTGGGTGTGATTCATGAGGGGTATATTGGAATTTAAATTCTTTTGCTTTTTCCTCCTCCTACCCTCAATGCAAACTCCACATGATCATTTATCCATGAAATTCCTAGGGACCAAAACTCTTTTAGTACCATAGTTGGAGTTAAAATCGTGACTAGCCAAGGGAGATGAAAACCCTGAACTAGATTTATACTAGGATGTAAATGACCAATAGCGTAGAACAGTGTATACATCAGGTTCCCAGCAGGAAATAGATGGCATGCCCACATTAAGATCATTCCAGAAGAATTTAATAAAGAAACTATTTACGGAGATGTGGGGAAGCCACAAGAGTTAGTGCAGCACCCGGGGCTAATAAAACCCACAGCTGTTACCAGCCCTGGACCCAAGAGAGGAGGTGAGGGGGCATTTACTGGCATCCTGAACGAAAGAGTCATGTAGAGAGAGCAGTCATGGAAGGAACTCAGACTTCTCAACAGGTATACATCTGGCCCAGAGTGTCTCTGCAGAAAATACCAGGAATAAATCCCCTGATCTCATTTGTATCCCTGCCTCCAGCCTCTCTCCAGGGCTCCCCATTGGCTGAACTCAACCAGAACTAGAAGGTGAGGGAATCCTTGACAAAGTTCTTATAAGTCAGCTTTCCTGTGCCAAGTCAGGCGGAAATGAGTGTAGAATAGAGCTGGTCATAAATGGCAAACACGGCAGTAAGCGGGTGGAGAGGGGGAGGAGAGGGAGCACAGCAGCAAGCTTGGTGTAGGGATGGGAGATGTGGAAGAAGGAAAGACTAAAACTTACTGTTCTGGAGAACTGACCTGGCTGGTTCTTGAATGAACACACACACACCCTCAAAACTCAGGAAACACAATGGTGAGACTTCCTGGTTTCTTTCATACATTTGAAGGGAAAATTATCAGGCACCCCTCATTCCAAAAGGTGATCACTTTTTAAGAAGAAAAGGAGCTTACTGGGATACAGATTCAATGAGATCTTAAAAGGGTGGACACAGTCCATTGTGAAGTGCATAATCTTGTTGCATTCACCAGTTGGGGCTATATGAAGACCAGGTCTCATATGGGAACCCATAAGTTCCTAGAATTTCTCCAAAAATCTGCTTCTCTTTTCCACCCTTTCTGCTTTCTCAAACCAAGGCTCCACTTCTCCAACTCAAAATTTTGAAAATATTCATTGTTGATTCTATCCTTAGAAGATGTTTTGAAATGTCTGCTCTTTATACGAGTCTTGAAGCATCTACAAGAAGAAATTTTCTCTTGCTAAATGAATAAATAACTCCAGAACATTATGCTATTCCTACCTGCACATATCTCTTTCTCACACACACACATACATACCTCTTTGCCCCCAAAAAGTGAAAGAGGCAAAAGAAATCTAAAACTTGTTTTATCACATCAACTTGAGGGAACTGCTCTTTCTGGTTGTAAATGTACATTAGATTCCTTAATTGAGTTGACTGGTTTTGTAAAATAGGTTCACTTTTCTTTTATATAACTAGCTTATTTTTTTATTTCTTAATTTTTATTTGGTTATCTGTAGCTACATAAAAGTATGCCAAAATTACTATCCAGCAGGAGAACTGACCATGTAAAGGAGTGGACTTCAAGCTGGCAGAAAAGCTGAGACCCGGGGTGGGGACTTGTATAGTATGCTCAGAAACCAAGATGTTGCTTGATTTAGGTTAAGATTAATTGGCAAGGACAAATAAAATGAAACAGTGAAGTATTGACTTTCACAGATGTATGGGTTGGTTGTCTGGGTGCTTCTTTCTTGAGATTTCTCGCAGTCATGTGGACACCCCGCTGGGCTGGCCTGCCAACACAGCCCTCCCAGTGAGCTGGATGTGGATGCTGGCTGGTGGCTGAGAGGCCTGGACCGATGGGAAGCCCTGCCTGTGACTCTCTGTGTGCCTTTTATTTCTTGTAGACTGGGGTTCTTAGAAGAAATGTCTAGGTGAATCTTCTAAGAGATGCTAGTATAGAACTGCCAACCTCTTATAGAGTCAGAAGTCCCAGCTTTGTACTTCCCCTTCAGACTTGTCCCTAAGACAGTGATCACAAAGATCTACAAAGAGCTGATACGACACAACAAAAGTAAAGTAAACAGTCTAGTCTAAAAGTGGACAGAAGAGCTAAAAAGACACTTCTTTAAAGAGACAAATGGCCAACAGGTATATCAAAAAATGGTCACCATCACTTGTAATCAGGGAAATGTAAATCAGACCACAATGAGATATCATCTTATACCAGTGAGAACAGCTCATATTAAAAATAAAGAAAGAAAAAAACAGGAAAGAACAAATGTTGGCGAAGAGCTCTCTAACACTGCTGGTGGGAATACAAATACAAACTGGTCCACCTACTATGGAAAGCTGTGTGGAAGGTCTTCAAACTACTGAAAGTGGAGCTTCCAGATGACCCAACAATTCTACTCCTAGGAATCTATACAAAGGACACAAAAACATTAATTCAAAAGGATACCGTGTGCACCCCTATGCTTATTGCAGCATTATTATAATAGGTAAAATATGGAAACAACCCAAATGTCCAAAAATGTATGACTGGATCAAGAAGATGTGGTATATATACACAGTGGAATACTATTCAGCAATTAAAAAAAGATAAACTCATGCCATTCACAGCAACATGGATGGAGCTGGAAGGGATTATGCTCAGTGAAGCAAGCCAGAAAGAAAAAGAAAAGTATCAGATGGTTTCAGTTATAGGAGGAATGTAGGGGAACCAAATAAGGGATTAGGAAAAAAAATAATTACAATAAATAAAAAAAAAATTAACAGGCAACTATAAATCAGAGACATTCTGCAAGGGTGGGGGAGGAGAAAGGGGCAATCAAAACAGGGGAGGGAAGAGCAAAAGAGGCTGCTCATGTGAGTTAGTGGTGGGAGTTCTATGGGGACTAGCCCTGAGAGGGAAAGGCATACATTGTACAAAAAGGAAAAGTGATGTCAAATATATATTTTAAAAAGTAAATAAAAGCACACAAAAAAACTTGTCCCTAAGATCCCCCAGATTCAAGTGGGGAGAAATTTGAGTCTACTGTCCGGTAAATGTGAAAACAGAATGCACCCACAAAGAGGAAAGGAACTGATTATAACCATGTTGGGAAACAAATACAAAATTTTATCTCTTCTTTTGTTATTTTCTTAATGAAATCATATTCATGTGTGCTATCGTTACTCAGCAGTCTGTTTAATATAGTGGAAAGAGCACTGATTTCAGAGTGAGGAAATCAAGCCAATAATCCCAACCAGGGGGCAAAACCCAGCCAAAGCAGCAGCTGGGCACCGAGGTGCCTATGCATCCATGGCTAGCTCTTGGACTCTGGCATTTCCTTGCCTTCCAGTCCTAACTCCAGATGATACAGAGTTGAAAAACGAATCTGTACTTGTTCATTTCCAGTTTAGCGTTCTACCCCCTGGCTGATTAGGAGAGCGGATCTGAGTTGGCATTCTCACCTCAAGAATTCAGAAGTGAATGGAACAGGGAAAGACAAAATACCCTTTCTCCACACAAGAAGTTGGAGTATACATGGGTCTCTCCACTTCCAGTGGCAAATCAAAACCCTTTACCTCTCCAAAGGGTGTCATCTGGACTACAGAGACAAACTGTTCTCATCCCAACTCTGTCATGGCCTACATCTGTGATCCTGGGCCACTCGCATTCCAACTTTCTCATCTGTAGAATGAGGGGCATGGGCGTTTCAGAGGTGCCCGAGCATCAAGAAAATTAGGCATGTGAGCCAGTGTTGTGCACACCAAAGCCCCAAGCACATGCAGAGTATTTTCAAGAGAATTTGCTACATCAGTGCAAACTTTCTCAATAGAGGGCTGGTTGTAAATACTTCCAGCCTTGTAGACCACTCTCGCACAACTACTCCACTCCACTTCGATAGTGAGTGTGAAACCAGACTTAGACCAGACACGTGTGTCTGAATTTGGCCCCCTATTTGAAATTTGCCAACTGCTCTCTAATTTACGATTTCACCTGGGAAGACAAGGAGTGGAAAAGTCAGGACAAGTATTTAATAACATCTCATGTTACTGTACATAATAACATCTCATACACACACACACACACACTCTATGGTTCAGACACTGGATCAGAGAAATATAAATATAAAGAAGTGGGAAATACTCTTACATGCTTATAATTGATACCAGCTAGAGATAGGAAGAAAATTTTCCTAACAAGTA
Organism: Galemys pyrenaicus; assembly: GCA_019455555.1. Lineage (NCBI taxonomy): Eukaryota > Metazoa > Chordata > Mammalia > Eulipotyphla > Talpidae > Galemys > Galemys pyrenaicus. The sequence goes on from JAGFMF010011403.1 coordinate 466,236, forward strand.
CCTGGGAATCCAAAGTGAAAATATGAAATCTGCAGGTGAAGAGGATCTAATCTATTGCAGGAAGAAGGAGTAATATTGCACTTATTCCAGGCAGGAACCATCATGACAGTTGAAATCTACATGATTCCCAATATGACCTACCCTGCAAACTTCCAAATCCAATGCACAGTAGGGTTATATCAATCACGAAAAGTTTCAAGCGAGTAAAATATATTAATATAATAAACTACTTAATATATATAAACTACTGGGGCCCCATACTTAATTCATTTGGAGCAAACCCTCAGTGTCATACCAGAATCTTAGAGTGTAAAGGGGAAGAAAATAGTAAAAGAATAAGAAACACCTACTTATCCCAGGGAAGGCTTCTAGAAAAAGGGGTGCAGAAGCATTTAACCAGATGTGCAGAGGGCAGCGGCCCCAGTTGGAGTTTCTGGTAGAAATGTTGAGCACACCATGATATAAATAACAATGATTATAGCAGACTTATAAAACATGTCAAATACATTCTGTGAAAATGCTGAAGTTTTTAAAATGTCATTAATTTACCCCCATTTTATTGATTATATATATTTTTTAAGAAGAAATGTAAGTCCCTGGCAATTTTACATGGTTCTTACTGAAGATTTATCCAAATTTTACCTTTCTGGAATGAAACTTCTATCATAAGTGATAGTAATTTTTGTGAAAAGGTTTCTCAGACATCATATTCTCTGCAGTCACTTTTCCAAATAGTCCAGTGGCAATTTGTTTTTTAATAGGAGTTAGCAATTAAAACTGGGCACTTGAAGAAGGAATGTTCATGAGAATGAAAGACTCCAGATAATCCTTCCACAGAAGAGTGACATGTAAATGTATGTGTTCACTTCTCTGAATGAGTGGTGCTGAGAAGTCATGGTCAGCTATGTGCTCGCATATCTGGCATATACTTGGCACGTTGTATTCAGTTCTTGGCTGTGAGAGTAGAGCTAATGATGGTTGAAGAAAACACATCAGGATATCTTTATATTATAGGAAAGGCACTGTGATAGAGAACAAAGACTCCTTACTGAGAAATGGGTGATCTGAATTTGAGTAGGAATTCTGTTTCATATCCTGTATCTTAAGTTCCACCTCTAAGACCTTCAATTTTATCTTCTACAAAATGGTAAGACCTATACTACAGACATCATATGATAGAAAAAAGAAAAGGTAGGCTGAAAAAGTTTTACAAAGTGGAGATACAAGATTTGTAAGCTCTTGTTTGAAAGGATAACTAGTTATTGGCTACTTTAAATACATTTTCAGATTTCACTTAGAATTCAGACATAAGTCTAAAATGTGTATATTATCAACATATCACTAGTATATATTAAGCATAATAGTGTCTCAGTCCCTAATTTCTTCTCCCAACACTGCCATGGTCTTCAAGCTGATAATGAACAGAGTGAAAGAAAATGTCAAGTTGTGTATTGTGTGATTAACAATATTCATTGCCCCTAAGAACCTTCCAGCCTTATCCTTCCCTGTTAACAGAGCCAAGCTTTTACTCAGATATTCATATATAGATCCACCTCCTTCATCTGTCTTTCTGATCACTGATCCCATATTCTTGGCTCCATAACAAAACCTGTGCATTCTTTCACACAGCTTAAGCTCCAATGTTTTAATTATCTTTTCTTCACTTGTTTATACCTACCAGACAAAAAGAGTTGTTTTCAGTGCCATCAATAGCAGAGGAGAATAAGAGATTTACTAATATAATGATGCCAAAACTTCAAAGTTGGGAGGAGGACCAGGAGAAACAGCAACACTTGGTAACTTAGAAATGCAGGTTTGCATGTCCCATATCAGATATAAGGAACCAGAAACTGCATTGTAACCTGATACTCAAGTGATTTGTGTGTACCTTAAATTTTGAGAACTACCCTAAAGAATTCCATGGAATACAGATATTTCATAACTCATCTGAGACAATCAGATGTAGTTAGATATCATCTTGTGCTACAAATGAATAGAGTTATTCAAACCTTAGATTTCATGATAGACAAAAATTTAATGACACCAAAAAATGCACTAAAGAAATGTGGGTTCAGGGGCTGGAAAATCTAATATGAAACGCAGACTGTGGGAACATCTAAGTGGGGGTTATAAAGGTATCAATTTATAATTTGGAAAGGATTTGATACCTTGTTATTCTCCTATGGAGCTTTCTAATTTCTTTTTCCAACTCTAATTTACTGAAATGTCACACTCTATCATCACCTGCTGAATTTACATTTTAACCTAATCTCACCTCCAGCTCACTTTCTTAACAAAACCAGTTCTCTCATATAAGGCCTCCTCACTTCTGTCAACCTAACCTTCAGTTCCCAGGTTATCCACTGAAATGTTAGTTTCCTAACATCACAGAGTATGTCTCTCTGGTTTACTTACTCTATCTCCAAGAAACAAAATTGCACCAAGTACACAGTAGGCATTCAGCAGCTGAACTGTCAACAAGTGAATATAAACAAAATAATTTGAACAATTGCTCAAAATAATTTGAGCAATTCCAGGTTCTTCCACCTGGAAAAATGCCTGGGTTGATTTACAATCAATTACATCTCTTTGGAACAATGCTTATTTTACGCTACAAGTTCCTTTAAATCTGTTTTCATTGTATCACCACTAAAAGTACCTCTTCCCTAGACCAACATAGTAAAATCTGAGATTTTCTTCATCTTTTCTTTCTCTGATCTCTAATCTATCTCCAAGTTAACTTTTTACAATCCATTTTGCCCAAAGTACTATATCCCAACCCTTTACTATAGCATTGAATTTTTCAGAGTCCAAACCTAAGTTTCCTTTCTGGCCTTTGTCATGATTTCCCTAGACGAACCTTCCTTTTTAACCAAGATAACATACTCATGCTTCTTTACTATATATTATATACTAGGATGTATTTCCCTAAAGTAAAAACTGTCCTTCCCTGTTATTTCTGCCTGCTTAAACCTATCTATTCCTTATTTTATTTATTTTTTTATTTATTTTCTTACAATGTTTGCTTTCTTTTCTATGTGTAGTTCCCATAGAATTTTCACCACCAGTTTACCCATGTACCATCACCATAGTTCCTTGTGCTCTTCCCATCCCTGCCTTTACTCCCATTTTCTCAATGGAATCAATCTAATCTGAGTGGATTTCACCATTGATTCATCCTGGGGCTATCCAGTGATAACTGAACTCTCTAGACAGGCATTATCTATGATGCTCATGATTTACTATGTATGTTCTTCTGAACATACATCTGCAGATATGTTGCAACTATGATAAATGAAGAAGTCAAGTTATTGGAGCTTAGGAGTAAAGTCTCTCTCTGCCGGGTAGTAATGGCAGATCAAGCCATCTACTTTCCTTGTCTGGACCCCAGTGTCTACTATAGAAGGGTACCCATTATACAGGAGTGAGCTAATTAAAATAAATCACATGCTTTAAAAACCTCTTAGCAAGTGTCTGTAACAAAGAATACTCAACTATATTGATACTACTTCCTCAGCCCCTTCCTTACTGTTGTCGGTAACTTATGTTCTTAGGTATTTCAATACATCAGAATATTTATGCATTGGTGGGTTATAAAGGTCAATGTTGGCTATCAGTACAGACTTTTCCACTGAAAGGTTTTAGAAGCAATATTTCCCTTTTTTGGACAAAGGGTAGACAGTCTTTAAAAGGATTGTGTGTGTGTGTGTGTGTTGGGGAAGGAACAAATAGATGATGTGTATTAGAATCTTCTCTTAGGGTTACTTAACCCTTCCTTGATAAAATATAAAGGAGTCTGGTTTTGTCATTAAAACTATACTGAGAAATGGAATGTGTTGTAAAGAAAACTCACTAGGTAGCCTTAGACAAGAAACTTACCCCCTCTAAACCTGTCTCCTGGTTTAACAATGAAATTAGACCAGTAGGTCCTTATCTTTTGGGATTCTGTGAGGTTATTTTGTTGTGGAATACCAAGATTGAACTCTCTCCTTTATCTTTCATCTATATAGCAGCCCTAAGAAGTATTTCTCATCTAGTCTGACTGTAGAATTGAGGCTACTAAAGGGGGAGAGGGAGGGTTGAGAGCGGAGAGTGGAGGGGGATCCAGTGGACTGTGGTGAAGGACTGTAGGTACCTGGTAGGGGTGTGGTGTGGTAACCCACATCTGAAGAGGTGTGATGCTGCACCTCTGAATCACCCAGAGTTTTGTAAACTAGTGTTCCCTCAATAAAAAAAAAAAAAAACTATCCTTCATCTAAGTAGAAAATCATTACAAAATCTGTTGAGATTATAGAAGCACAGTTCTTCTTGATAGGTTGTAAATCAATTATTATTCAATACCAAAATGTTCATACTCACAGACTATGATATCTTACATTTTTAACAGTAAGTGAAACTATGTTTAGTCTTACTTTGGAAAAAGGCAGGTTATTATATATAGATGGGAAACTTACTCAAAATTGACTGTTAGATTTTTGGCCAAAATAAATGTAGCTCATGAGCTCCTAATTTCCATTTCTTAGTTTTACTAAACAGTACATATGCCCTTTGAGTCAGAATTAAAATCATATTTTAGTATGACAGTTGTTAAGTAGGGAGAAGTTCACGTAGGGCACTATCACATTTTATTCAGTAACACAAAAAATGTTTGTTACTTGGTTTCATTCATGCCCTGACATGACAGGTGGTGTTGTGTTTAACACACACACACAGACACACACACACACATATTTCCAGCAAATCAGCATCATGCTCTAGGTGACAAGACATGTGAGAACACGTCCACACATGCATTTAGCATGGATTTTGGGGGAAGGGAGTATACATTTTTGTTCATTTCCCATCAACCTTATTTCAGCCTTCTCTTCTAGAGCCAGTGGAAAGCCAACTTAGTCACCCTTTGTCTGTGACTATGCCGGTGGCTGTGGCTCTCCACTCAGTAGCTTGTCGATTGGGACCTGCGGGCAATCTCCAGGAGCAGCCTGAGTTCTCAGGCCTTGAAGGGAATTCCTAGATGAGCAGCATGGAATGTGCCAGACTCAGAGCGGTCTGCAACCCCAAGTCCTGTGGCACCAGATTCAAGAGCTAGGTGTCCTTTGACACGGAAATCGTGATCACTGTCTTTTCAGCAGAGCCTGCTTTTTAGCCTCTCTGGAGAACTCAGGTCTGACTCCCACGGGAACTCATAGGCAACATGTCTTGCTTATGTAGGACTTCCTGGGCCAGCTTCCCCCATGTCAGACCCACAGTGTCTCACTTATCATTGCACAAGATGGCAATGTCCATATAACATAGGGACATGGGATGGATGGGAGGCATCTGTGCCACAGAAGCATGGGTGCGCATAAAATGCCCCCATAAGAGGCTGGCAGTCAACCCTGGGATTGCTGTTCCCCAAAACTGAGACTCTCAGCAAACTGCCTGCAACTTGTTGGAGAGGATTCCAGGGACTGACAGTTCAGCAACAAATGAGCCTCTCGGGGTAACAGCAATTCTCAGAACAGCATGTTGACTCGTGGTGGGAGAAGGCATAACATCACTGGGTTCTCAATGGCAATAACGGTCCGAACTGTCATCAGAATATCTCCTAGACCTCTACAGAGTATGAGGTTTCCTCAACATTCTTGACTGTTTGCTTGATACAGGTTTCTTTTTTGGTTGATGGATCCTTGGCTTACAGTACTCTATTTCAGGAGTACAGCTTCACACCTCGATCGTGTGTGTGTGTGTGTGTGTGTGTTTTGGCACCACACCCACCATAGAAGTTCTAGTACTATTCACCACTGTCAACTTGACATCATCGTAGAGGATTTTAGGTGCCTTGGTGGTGGGTGTGATATCAGTCTCGAGTCTCGACCTCTGATCATATACAGTGTTGTAAACCATTGTTATCTCAACCAGAAAAAACATGCATTCTTCCTGCTCCCTCCCCCCTTCCCCTCTGGTAAACACCATTTCGGTGTCAGAGTTGTATTTTATTGTTTCATTTACTTTTTTAAAAAAGATTTATTATTTATGCATAGAAGAACTGGGGTGTAAGCCAAAGGTGTGGGGGAGGGGCAGTGAAAGGACTCACCAGAGACAGAGCGGGGAGCAAAACAGGCGGTTCCACTGGAATACACTGCTGAGGGGAGCAACAGGAGAGGCAGGAGAGGTCTGCTGTGCCATGTGGGTCCCCTCCCTGACCAGGGATTAAACTTGTGCTGCAATAACTACGGATGCTTCATAGTGCTCCCTTGTGCCACAGGGAGGGCCTTGGTTCATTTGCTTTTAGAATTTCCTTACTGATCCATCTCAAAGTCAAGTCTGGGACCACCACTTGGTTGGGTTCTGCAGTGTGGCACTTGGGACACCCTCCTCCTTCACCTGCGGGACACAGAGCTCTGGGCATTGTGTAGGTTCTCTTATGTTCATTCAGAAGCTGGGGACCACACCATACAAACCTTCTGGTCACAGTGCAAAGGCTCTGAGTTGTTTGTGCTTGTGTTATTTGTGCAGTGCTCCTAGCAGTGCTGAGTGACCTGAGGCTCTTCCTGAAGTAGGGACACACAAATCAACTTGATCATGCCCCCTTCTCCTCTACAGTAGAAGCCACTTGGTTACAGAGCCCAGAGCAGCCCCAAATTTGCCTAAGAGGGTTATAAGTGCATCAGAACAAACCAGGACACTTTTTTAATAGGTTAAAATTCTGTCTCTGTCCCCAGGGTTTCCTGGATCAGAATGCAGGAAGTCCAGTAAGACTTCCTTCAGTCTCCCTCTTCATTTCAGGGTCAGATCATCCGTTTGCCTGAGGAAACAGTGACTTGGCAAATTCCGCCTCTCCTCCCTTATGCTGGACACAGGGCGCGTGATGAAAGCAGAGCGGGTTGACTTCAGCTCCATCACAGATGTTGGCCCATCACTGGTCAGCCTCTCTCCCCCTCATCACCCCTTTCCTTCTGCCAGAATTGGCCTGCTGGATCAGTGGGGCGCAGAGCTGTGTGACCCTCTTCTGGGCTGGACACTGTCATCTGTTCAGATAAACTAACAGGCTAGGAAATCAGCTGGGGCTGGTTGTACTCTGCCCCGTCTGTTACAGCATATGGTCCATTCACTTCAAATGACTGACAAAGCTTTGCAGTTTGTGGGGTGATGTCCCCACCCAAATACCACACCTCCTGTCGTGTGCTAATGCATAAAGGCCTGGGTGAGCTATTTCAACTTGGTTATGATGCATGGTTTTCATAAGAGGAACATTTTAAAATTGGATTTGAACTCCACAGTTCCCAGGATGGGAGCACAGGAATGGAAGTGCTTGGAGAGACCCAATCATTTCATCCAGGGAGAAATTAAGGCAGAATTAAGATGAGTGATCCCCACAGACTCGCATAGCCAGTTAGTACCCTGGGCTCCTGGGGGCCAACCCAGCTCTCTTCCAGTTCAGGCTGTTGCCACACGTTCAATTTCACTTCATCTTCAATATCTTACCCCTCAGAACCTTTCTGGGAAATGGGCTTCTTAGCTGAGCGTGGTTTAATGCACTCTTTGAGCAAGGAAAGCCGTGTGCCTCTAAGTGGTTTTGATCAAGTTTACTAATATTTATACCCTAGAATAATCTGCATAAATTTCGTAAATAATGTAAATGCCTACAAAGTGAGTTAACCATGAGATATGTGTTTTTTTGAAAAATCCGTGTTAAGCGCTCACCCTGGCAAAGTTAACAACGCAGTGGAGTCCTGAAGGTAACCACTGATTGCAGTCATTGCTATTGACCATTTTAAGTGTGACTATTTTTAAAATACTGTATGGCTCATTAAGCTGTGCTCTGAAAATGAGAAATTTGCTTTAACTGCATTGTTTTGAATTGCTGAGAGAAGAATCTATCAACCACAAGGTGCCCTGCTGCTGAACTCAGCCAAAAAGCTGTTAATAACTCCAGCAGATGTTTCAGCTTTTTAGGCCAATAGACTCCCTCTCTCCCTGCCCTCCCCCTTCTAGAATCTGATGCCAATATGACTGAACTCCAGTTTTTGTGGTTGCTTCTGCCTCGGCCAGCCGTGCTGTGGGGGCCAGAGGTACTGGTACTGTGAGGAATGAATGATTCTTTAAACAACCAGTGGCGACAGAATCTCTGCCCTTTAAGGTCAGAACGTTATTGCTTTTACTGTCAGAAGTTTAAATCTTTGGGGGGGTAGCAAAGGTAAGGCCAGTGAATCAGTATTTCTGTTTTGTTGTCTACTCTCATTGCCATGCATTTTGTTGCCCTTTCTGTGGTTTCTCCCAACACTAAAAGTCCATTTCTCGGGCTAATCAGAGCGCTAAGGCCATGAATACACCTGTGTTCCCAGTGGGCCAGAAGAGCGGACGTTGGGTTCATAGCTCGACAGAAGGGGCCTCGGCATGGTGCAGTTTTGTGCAGTTGTTTGCCTGGTACTGAGAGGCTCAGATGCCTTGACCTCAGCGGTTCTGCAATATTAGAAGTGTGTTATTATAAATAGAGCTACACCCCTGTGAGATAGATAGAATATGAGGGCATTCGGGGCCACCATGGTCCTAGGAAGGAATTTTCAACATCTCTGGGCTGATATAAACCTGACATCTTAACCTGAAATTAAATCTATGTTCAGAGACGTTCTAAATGAGTAGAAATCAGAAAGAGAAGAAGAGAGAGATCCTCCTCTTGCCCCCTACCCCACCTCCTCTATGCTCTTATTTTGGAGAGAGAGCTTTAAGGCACACCAGGGACAGCAGGGTGACCAAGAAAGCACAGGTGCACCACATTTATGGAGTTCCGCATTGGCTAGAACACATCTGAACTGCACGTCTATACATATCATCATGCAGAGAATTGCCATTTCAAAGGCAGAAGGAATTGAGAGGCAGAATTAAGTTCATAAATATTTTGTTTCTTTATTTTGATGCAACACAAAGGCAGAATATCCAAGACTCTGTGGACCTCTATTGTCAGCTGCAACATTTGCCAACCATAGTAATTCAGCCCCAACATCTCCGCTCTATGCCACATGAGCTATAAAAAGTAAGTACCTTTTCCCTGGTGCGGCCGCCACCATACTGTTCACATACGCGCAGGATCCTGTCTTTCTCTTTCACCGGAAAAGCTTGAGAATGTGATGGAAGTTCTTTTTGTATTTCTAAGTAAAGTAAGAGATCCCAATGTGATTCGATCCACATCCTCCCAGCACCCATGCAGACCACTCACGAAGACTATTGGAATTTGCATGCATGTCCTGAAGGGGAATTATTATCAGCTGTGCCCGTGTATTCTAGCTTTCTTCTCAAACAGCATAACGCTGAACACTTGGGAGTGTAATGGCATTTATACCTTCTAATTCTGAAACTTAATGCAGATTAAAAATTATCCCATCATTGCGAAATATGACACTCCCACTACTAGCAAGTGGGATGGACATTTCTGCCTAGCTTACTATGATTCCAAGAAGCCATACCAGAGAACTCTCTAGTAAAATGAAACCAGCAGAGCTGGTGTAATAATAAATAAAAGGAATATTCTAAAAAATCACAAAATCTACGGAATCAGTGGAGAATATATTTGCATTATTAAAAAATTCCATGTTAAATTGCCTATTTGCATCTCCAGAGAAGTGAAAACACAAAATTGGAAAAAGAGAATTGAAAATCATGGTCGTTAGTTGAGATGCCAGGCCTGCCAGCAGAAACTGTTGGTAACAGGCATTATAAAACTATGTGTACATCCAGGCCATTTATTTCATTAGGTCTTGAACTTTACCTGGAATCTTCTATTCCAAGTGATAATTTCCCAGCTATTTTGTTCTTGATTATTTCCAGTCCAAGTAGAATGGACAATAAAGAAAAGATGCTGCTATGCTATTTCCATGATGGATGTTCACCACCAAAATAACTTCACCATCTGATGTATTTCACAGTTTTAAGTTAAAACAGACCTACTATAATATGCTTGTACATCTGGCTCAGGTGCTTCATTTGCCATATGTTTGTGAAATAATCCAAGGAGATGTTACAATCGTACATTCCCCTTGGGACCTGAATAAAATGTGCCCACAAAGAGTTACCTAATTATTCATTCCTGCCAACAACAACCTAGCCTAATAATAAGGGGGTGCTTAAAATGAGACAATAGTGCTTTCAATCTTCAGAGATGTCAGTGCCACTTATTGTTTCAAAAACACAGGCTTTTGCATTTTTTTAAATAAGGAAAGATCCTTAACCTTTAAAGCAAATAAAATACTCTGCAGGTGAGGTATTTTGTATTCTTACAGGGGCAGATTCTGCAGTACTGATCCAGGCCACTGCTCCTGACGCTCCCTGGATGAAAGTCCACATAGCCACAGTGGAAATCAGTGCCCCCAAGTTGATAGCCCCTAAGAAATGGCACTCTGTTAATGCTACACATTTGTGGGGAACTTTATAATTGACAAATTACTTTCATATATGTTCCTACATTTAATTCTTCTAGAAACCTTGTGAAGCAGATAAAGGCATACCTAATTTAGCCTTACCAATTGTGGTGCTGAGCCTTCGTAGCACTAAGTAGCCAGAAGTGTGAGCATCTTTTTAAAGTTTTTTGGACTTGCCCAATATGCAGCAGTTACCGTAGTTTATGATCTCACAGTCTGCTTTTTTTCCTTCTCTGCTATTTGCATCTTTTTATCCCATGATTGATACTCATATTCATTTTCTCTCTCACTCTCTCAAAGTAAATAACTTGATTTTCTTTAAGGGTTAAAAAAAGGGAGGGAAATTAATAATTAAAATCCAGGCAAACAGAAAAATACAAATTCTGATGAAGAGCTAGGCCAAGTCAAAGATCAAATGGATAAAATTATGTTCTAAGTCTAGCTTTATCCACCATTAAATCAATTTAAGAAAATGTGACAAGGATGAAGATATTAGTCAGTGAACCTTTAGTATGTTCATTGTATACTGACTCAAGTTAAAGATAATATGAATGGTATCTCCATAAGGACTAGACTAAGTGACTCTAAAGAGCCAGTTTAAGTTAAAGATTCATTTTTTCCCTGCAATACAAACCCCAGAATCAACAGTATAGACTGATGAGAGACAGGGAGGATAAAAGACTTGACTCTGCTTACCTTGTTTTTTGGGGTTTTTTAAAGATTTATTAATTTATACATACAAACACTGGGGTACAGGCCAGAGGTGTGGGGGGGGTGAGAGGATTCACCACAGAGAGCAGGGAGCAGAACAGGCAGATCAACGGAAGTACACTGCTGAGGGGAGCAGCGGGCAGAGGTCTGCCACGCCTTGTGGGTCCCCTCCCTGGCCAGCAGCAGGGATCGAACTCATGCTGCAGTGGCTGCGCTTTGCTTCATAGTGCGTTGCTCAACCCACTGCGCCACCAGGGAGGCCCTCTGCTTACCTTGTTTATAAGTGAGTATCAGTTCATCTGCTTCCATGCTACTTGTTCAAAATAACAAGTAACTACAAATCACCCCTTGATTCTACATTTTTAGTAAATCTTCCTGGTTTTGATTGCTCAGTGCATGTGTGCATGTGCATATATGTATATAATTTGTGTACATATAATACATATAATGTGTGTACATATACATGCATATATATGTACACACACATATACAAAGAACCTGTGCAGGAAAGTTATATGAGGAAGTATTTACTATATTCATTTGTTGGGTTAAGAGACATGAAAGAGAAAGTTCATAGAACAGTGTGATGAAGTTTGAAAACCAAAACTTCACGAAGTCTTTTCTGTCCCTATACTCTGAGACCAGGTGGAAAATAGTTTCATAGTTGATCTTGGCACATGAGGACTATTAGATGAGCAATCAAAAAATCTTGGGAGCTGAGGAATCTACTATCAGAAATACTAAAACCTGAGCTATATACAGTGAGCTCACCCACTCCTAACACCTACTCCAACTTCAGGAACTCATTGGAATAGTTAGATTCTATTGATCAAGGACATTAAGGCAATCACAACCAAATGTAGATCTGTCCCAGTAGTGGTTTGGAAGACACATTTTATTATAGCAGAAATTATGTCTCAAAAGTTATCTATGTAATCAAATGGGTACTCTTGATCTTCATTTTGTCCTGGCATGCTTGATATTCCCTAGGCAAAAATTTTCCCACTTACTGCAGTGATACACTTTTTGAAATGTATATATCTTCATCAGCCACTAGATGTTTATTGAGTGCTAACTGATACACCACATGTTGAGAATGCAAGGTCCTGTCTCAACACACTTAAATGAATGGAGAATCACTTACAACAAAGAACAAATACAAAGATATTTATTAAACTGAATGATCCAGCACACTGAATGGCAGATTAGGAGAACACATTTAAATCTGTCCTGGAAAACTCCCCAGAGGCAGAAGTAACATGAATAGGTATTTTCCAAGCAGACAAAAAAGTTTAAATTTTTCTGTGAGTCATAGGATCAGTCATCAATTTTAAGAAAAGGAGAGACATAATCAAATTTTTGCATTTGAACTCCAGGCCTGCTATGCAAAAGGAATTGAAAAAGGGACTTCCTCGAGGCTGGGCAAGTGAAAAGGATTGTGCTGTAGTAACTGGAGGAATTGATGGGCCAAAGCAAATGGCATAGTGGCCCCAATTGCTATGAGAGGTATATACAGAGAGGAATAAATAGTTTATGATGTTTGGAATGCAAGAAAGGAGTCAAAGGCTCCCAGAGCTTTGTTTGGGAGACTGGGTGAAGGGTCCACCTATTCACCAAAATAAAGACCATAGGAAGTCTCGAGAGAGTAACTGGTGTGGACACAGAAGCTGAGATGAGATCTCTAGTTCTAGTCTTACTGAGTCTGGATAGTCAGGCTGCCCAGGTGAAGCTATGTAGGAATCGATTGCCGAGCTATGGACTGCCGCTCAGGATAGAGAGTTAAATATAAATTAGTATGGACCAGATTCCCTCCCACCCCCTCAAAGTGATAAATGTAGAAGAAAAAAAAAAGATACTGACATTTAAGAAGAGGGCAGAGAAATAAAAGCCAATCAAGGCATAAGAAAAGGAGCTGCTAGTGTCGAGATCAGCCAGGAAGAGAGACATGTCATGGAAAATAAAATCAAAACTCCAAGAACAGGAGAATAATCAGCAGGACAAGTCATATAAAATGAGAACTAAAAATATTCTGTTGGATTAGGACATGAAGCAGGACAGGGGTCCATGCAGTGGCATGGATTGGGTCACATTAGAACGGGTTAGAAGGTGGATAGGTGAGTTGGAGTCAGAGAGTAAATCGAGGTTGCATTTTGTAAAAATAATGGCTGTCAAACAAAGAAGCATAGGGGTGTTAAACAAATAGAATATTAATATTAAGTGCACTTTGTTTTGTATTTTAAAGATTTATTTTTTATTTATGCACACAAGAGCTAATGTACAGGCCAGAGACACGGGGGATGAGAGGACTCACCAGAGACAGAGTGGGGAGCAGATCAACTGAAATACACTACTAAGGTGAGCAGCAGGTGAGGCAGGAGAGTCTGCTATGCCATGCAGGTCCCCTCCCTGGCTGGAGATCAAACTCACGCTGCAATAGCTGTGGAAGCCCCACAGTGTGGCTCCACCAGGGAGGTCCTGTTTTGATTTGTTTTTTAAGTGAGAAGGACAATTACATTTTTATACCAAGGGGAATAACCGATGGACCACTGAAGGTAATTTTCTAAGGAGGCAAGATGGTGTGACCTCCACAGCACCAGTACTTGGGATTGCTTCGGATGGGAAGACAGTATTTTCCTGAAGATGAGGACAAGGATGGGTGCAAATGCCAGTGGACTTGTGGGATGGGTGGGAACAGGAAAGAAGACACTCTTGATATGTGCTAGCCCCTAATTCAGAAGCAAGGTCATCCCAAAGAGAGAAGATTGAAAGCTTTGAAGAGTGGTAAAGGTTTGGAATAGCAGCTAAGGGAAATGGGAGAAACACGTATAATAGGACTGCCGAGTAACAGTGAAGGCCCAACTGAGATTAGTTTCACTACAGATTTATGGTCTCCACTCTATATGGTTGTGATTTTTCTTTTTCCTCCAGCAGAGCAGTGTTCAAGGAATGTTTACAACTAAGGAGGCCCCATGGAGGACATGAAGTCCATCCATCTCCACAGATAGTTTAGATTATATCTCAAGACCAAGGTAAGCCATCCAAACTAAATACTTGAACTGCATTATTCCGGCCCCTTCTACTTTTACTTACTTTTACTAAATTACATTCTGGCATTGGGCCTCAGCTTGTGGGGAAGGACCCAATGAGAAACAGCCCCAGCTCTGTCAGCATTATTAGAATTGTGGGGAGTGTTGAGAAAGGCATTGGCCTCTCAGCCATTCATGTTCCACTCATGACAACACAAAGAACTCTCTCCCTTACATCCAAATGCCAACAAACAATTGATGTTTCATACAGAGCTGCGTGTTTACCTTGTGTAAAGCGAGAGAAGGTCCAGAGCACAGTCTTGAAGCCAGAATGCTTAGGTTCAAATCCAGCATGTATCAACTATTCTAGCTCTTCACCTTGAACCTCTTCTTTGTGTTTCAGTTTCCTCAACTCTAAAACAACAAAATTAATCATACCTACTTTGTAAGGCTTTACTGAGGATTAAATGAGACATCCAATGTAAAGGAGGTTACATTGTGGTTGGCAAATCCTAAGTCCTCAACACAAATTAGCTTTTGTTATTGCTGTTATTTTCTTAGAACTGCTCTTTTTCTTGTCTGTTGTGTTTTAACTCTATTCCCATTGTAGCATGTATTCACATGTATTAATTTACCTCTGTTTACTACTTAATGTTGTTTTTTGCCTTTTGTTCTATGCCCATAATTTATTTTGTTATCTGATATCCCTGTAGTATCACTGTAGAATGAGGCAGAGAAAAGAAAGTACACTAAAATGGGTCTTATACCATTTATACCATATACCTTAATAGGTATACCTATTATACCATAATAGGCTTATACCATTTAAAGACTATTCTACTTTTAGTCCTTTTTTGGAAAAAGTTTCAAAGATGGTAAAAAGAAAAGGGCTTGGAACTTTCTTATCCCACCTTTGTATCTAGAAATCCGGATTTCCTTGAAGTCCATTTCACCTAATGTTTACTTTTCTTACAATCATTCTTGATCAGTCCCTAATAGTGATTTAGCCTAATTCATTATTTGCTCATTGTAAATAAATGTTACTTTACTTGCAGAGAGGAATGCATTGTTGCAGACTGAGAAACAGTGCACTTTTGTGGTGGGATGAGAGCTGGGTTGGGGTGAAGGAGTCTGGGTTTGGCTGTCAGCTCTGCCTTTTACTGTTGGAACTCTCAGGCCTCAGCTCTTTCATCTGCTAAGCAGAGTTAACGGTATTGACATCACAGTGCAGTTGTGAGAAATGGAGAAGGTGGAAAAATTAGTTGACTCTGCATCTAGTGTAAGTGGTGGCATACATGTTGCCATTCAAACACGCTTCCAACTTGTATTTGGAAAATATTGTAACATATAATTCAGTCTTCTTAAGTATGTTTAAAGGCAACTTTAACATACTGTCTAACTTAATTATTTGAAATACATGTACTAGCCATTTGGAGTAGTCAGTCAAATACCAAAACAAAATAACTTTTTCTTCCTCTAAGAACATACAGGAAGTTTCATCTTGGCATCTGAATGTCACCTTGGCTTGTAGTGTCATCAGAAACAAGAAAAATATTCCAGATTGTCTTCTTTGCGTTCAGCTAACTATATAGCCAGTGAATCCTGGGTTGACAAATCAGTCTGCAGTGGGCTCTTCCTGTTTGTGTTTCTCTTATTGTTATTGTTGCTGGTTTGTTGCTCCATAGACCAGCGAGGATATGCAGATGAAAGGCAGCTAGCTCAAGGTATGTGGGCGTGGTACGGTGTACCCCAGGTGTTGGTATCAAAAGGATAGTAAAACTGTTTGGGCCAGTTTTTAAGGTACTAAGAGGACTTAATTCCCTGTCCCCCTTCTCTTCTTTCAGACCCAAAGTTGAAAACCAAAGGCCTGTGTTGGGGGTCCACTCCCACCACCAAACATCCCTGAGAAATCAGTATCGGGAAGCACAAAAAAAGCCCAACTACAATGGTTGGTCTTCAAAGGGGCTCATTTATTATATTGCTCAGTGCCCCCACAGAGTTGCTCCAAGCTCATAACTGCCACTGATTTCAAAGAGAGCTCTGAACTTGCATACACTCCACAAGGCACAGCACAGGATGAGAAATAGGCTGAGTGGCTTGAAGCCACGTTCAGACATTTTTTCATGTTCGTAAATGTCTTTGGCACCATCACTTTCACATAGAAACCTACTTACCTCCTGCCGCAAAGCGTGAGATAAAGCCATTTTCAAGCCTGAGTAGGGGATGGTCTGGAAATTGGGCTAAATCTTAAAACTGCATGAAGATTGAAAATAGGATTCAGGAGCTGAAACTCAGCTTTCACTAAACTGTTTTGGACACTGCCCTGCAAAATACTATCAGTGTCACCTTTATACAGGGTTAAGACAACAAACTATGGTGATCTCAGTGGCTCCTGGACCCTGGGGGTTAAACTGAAGCCCCTGACTCCAAGGAGTCCCCAAATCATTGGTAAGGAGAGAGAGATGTAAAGAGGGAAGAGGGGGAGGGAGAGAGGAAGAAAGGAAGGAGAGAAGGCAGGCAGGCATGCATGTAGGCAGGCAGGCAGGCTACTTCAGTCGAGGCTTGATACAGACTCAATTGGCACCACTTGGGGAGCCTCAAGGTAGGGATTGGCATTTCCCACCATATTCCTCTGCCTTCAGAGACGCTGTATACTATTGGTCCAAGAGGCTCATAGGAGATAGATTAGAGAGAACTATCAAAGGCTGTCTCCTTGACCACCTGCACAAAGGTTAGCCTTCTTCCCCTGTTCTGTTCCTATGACTCCCTAGTCACCAAAACAAAGAGATCCCCTAGGTAGTTAAGAGCCACTAAGAGGAGGAGTATAGTTAATTCATGTAGGTCATTTTGGATGACTGCATAAACCCTTTGTATTTGGAAGGATACAGAAAAGAGGAAAGGGTGTCTGTTCATGTTTACTGTTTAGTAAACATTCATTCCACCTTGGAAAATGCATTGCGTTGGGTGCCACCTTCAGTAGAAAATGAAAAGCTATTTATTTGGGAGAATGGATGTTAAATATTAGGTATGGTTTTCAGAAATCCAGAGGTGCCATCTGCAAGTTTGAAACCACAGTCTCTTTTCTAAAGTCTTCAGGAAGATACTGCCAAGCATTCGTCTATGACAAATCCTCACTCCATCCAGTGCTGGCTGAGCACCTGCTATACGCAGACACAGTTCCACTTGTTGTAATACAGCAGTGGACAGCGCAGGCAGGATTCTCACCCCTACCCCTCCCCTGAGCTGCTGTGAGAGGAGGGAAGACTTACGATAACAGAATCAGGAGAACCTGCTCCAGTATCTGAGATGTTGATAAGGGCAATGGAGAAAATGAGCAGGAAGCACCAAGCAGTCACAGGGTGAGACTGTGGGGGTGCAATCTGGGATAAGATGGGGTCATGAGGTGCGGCGTATAGAATTTTTATTTCTTGCTTTGCTTTTAAATGTTTGCCTTTTATTTTTTCTATTGGTTCAAATATTAACACAGAGTAACTCAGAATAACCTGTAAAGTATTTTTAAAACTTGAAAAGTAAAGCCAGCTTGCCAAAAACAATGAGAGGGCCAAGCAGCCCTGCTCTTGGGTCCTCATGCCTGTTTGGCTCTGCCAGGATATGACATGAGCTCCTTAGAAAGAGGTGTTACACTTGGCCTCGTGTTCTGCACACAGTCAGTGCTCAATAAATGCTCTTCACAATACATGAGAGCCATGGTCTTAGATCAGATCTGAAAGGACTGTTTTTTTCCAAAAAAGTATTTCTCCGTGTTTTTGTCCCTTTTCTAGGAGTTTGTGAGTAGCTGTAACTACACAGAGAGATAAGACATCACAAGTAATTTCTAGACATTTAGCAGTCCACATCTATTCACAATTATGTCCTGTAATTAATAATCAGTGTAAATATCTTTGATTCCTCTGTCTTCACTTACTGCTGTCCTTAAATACTCAATGCAGCATTCCAACAGGCTTCCTGTCACATCCCTTGATTTCTAAGAAGACACAGCCATCTCTAGCCCTAAAACAATGCGGTTCTATACTGTCTTCCTTCCTCCTCATCACTACCCCTTTTGTTTTCTCATCTAAGCTGTGCCAGGCTTGGTGAATTCTGATAGGTTCACCTTAACCACACCAAATAAATTAATTTAGACTGAAAATAACAATGTAGAAAGGAAAGACAGGAAAGTCACTTGTTTTATCAGAGAAAATTTCTCAGTAGACTATCTGAATACTGTTGCTAGTGATGGCACTCTTCTACCTGTCATCCCGAGTTTACAAGCTCTTTTACATACAGAGTATGTCACCTAATCCTCTAAACCTTGCTTCTCAGAGTGTGGTCCATAGACCTGCAACATCAGCATCTCCTGGAAGTCGCCAGCAATGCAGAATCTCAGGCTCCACCCAAAAACTTGTTGGACCCTAATCTGTACTGTAACAAGACCCTCACCTGCTTTGTACAGACATAGAAGTCTGAGAAGCTCCATTCTGTGATTTCCTGTGAGGAATTCAGAAATTCTTTTGACTTTTTCAGATAGAAAACAAAACAAAACTGGAGAGTCAGAGATGTTCAGTTAGCTAGTAGGTAAGAAGACTGCATCCCCACTTCGGATGCTCTTGGATGTCTCATACATCTTTTCAGGTCTGACATCACCCATCCCAGCATCTCGTAAGGAGCATCTGCACAGTAATTATAGCCTGATATTGTCCCCTGGTGGTAAGTAGGCAAATGTTAGTCTCCTGCTCAATCTGATATTCCTTACGTAGGCTAGTCTCGCTATCTCTTCTCTGAGGTCAAAGATTAACTACATGAAAGAAGTTTCACATTTAGAAATTTCTTCAGTTTTCTCAATCCTTTACCAAGGAAGATGACATTCACAGTTTTTGAGGTTTCTATTGCAAATTTGCCTTCCTAGGCAGATTCTTAAGATTTCATCAGACTACCCTGGAGGGAAAAGGAAGGTAACTAACCTTGGTAAGCATTTCCTGGTACCCAAGCTCAGCACTCTCTCTGAGTTACCTCATGATTCTCAGGAAGACCTAAAGGATTGGCTTAACCCAACCCTATCAGACAGATGTGAAGTTGAGGCTCAGAGGGACACATGTGGCAATGCTGGGAAACCAGCCAGTTTCTGTCTTACCATGCTGACCTCTTTGAAGTAAGTCTTGCCTGAATTAGCATGGAAGGCAACCCAAGGAAGGGAAAGAGAACAGAACTTGCTCTCTCGTCACTATTGATGATGCGGCAGGTACTGTCTAGCCTGTTTTCTTTTTTTTTTCTAATTTTTTAAAGATTTATTTATTTATGCATACAAGCACTGGGGTACAGGCCAGAGGTGTGGGTGGGGGGTGAGAGGATTCACCACAGAGAGCAGGGAGCAGAACAGGCAGATCAACTGAAGCACACTGCTGAGGGGAGCAGCGGGCACAGCAGGAGAGGTCTGCCGGCCATGTGGGTCTCCCCCCTGGCTGGCAGCAGGGATCGAACTCATGCTGCAGTGGCTGCGCTTTCCTTCATAGTGTGTTGCTTAACCCACTGCGCCACCAGGGAGGCCCTATCCTATTTTCTTAAAGGAAAAAGTAGTTACCAAATTCCTTGTTTTAAGGGTAAAGTTAAGTAATGAATGAAATCAAAACAGAGAGGGATCAGTTAGAGGGATACAAAATAAATATGCAGATCCTGCTCTAAAAGTATTCAAAAATCAGCTAACTGGTGTTACTGGGGGATATGCTTTGAAATATCCATATCTACACTATACAAATTGGCCTAAGTAAGGCCCTCCAAACTAGCTAGGTTTGAATATGTCATACTTAATAGAGAAGCAGAAAAATTTCACCTTACCCTATAAGAAAGAAAAAGGATCAGTTAGCTATCTCATGGTAAAAAAAGAGCCTAGAAGGGCATCTCTGAGGCTTTTAACACAGAGATTCATAAAACTACAGCTTTCTCAGCTCTGACCTAGTATAGGCAGAAGGGCTGGGATGTCTTGCTATGATACTCTGAATGTCTGCAGATATTCCATGTGGAAATCTCTCTATTGGTCCTAAAGAATTAAATAGAATATTATAACTACTCCAATGTTAATATATGCTACAACTGTTTTTGCTGGCTTGGCATTTAAGAATGCAAACTTTCCAATCTCTTCTAGAAAAGTGACACTATAAAAGGGACTATTGTAATTAGGGATAAAACTGTGCAGTCCTCATTAACCAGAAAAGCACTTTCTAAACCCAGGGAGGCTCTCCTTTCAGTCCAAAAAAAGTCAGGAAAATGGTGCCACAAGAGTCCAATAAAGATTTTGGGTCAACTTGTGCTCACTGGAGTTGGGGTTGATCTAAAATGACTTCACAAGGCAAAGAACCACAAATACGAGAAGAGGGGTTAGCAGGGAAGAGGCTGAAAAATCACACTGCACAATTAAGTTCAATCTTGTTTAAAGTTTCAGTAGGATTCAAGTCTTGACTGTATAAATTCATTCAATCTTGATGCGTTGTGGTAAAGTCCGCACTTCTTAGCCAAGGGTGTTACAGTAACTGGCTGTGGCACTGCCGCTCTCCTGGTTACGGCATGTGGCCAGTAGAATGCTTTTTGAATTGAGGCTGGGAGTGATAAGTCCCTGGTGACTCAAAATAGCTAAGGAGTGTGTATAAAACCAGGCACAAGCTAGTCCCAAAGATGATTGCAGGCTTTCCTTTAGTTCTTTAATCTCCACATCCATTTCTGTCCTGCCAGAAACATCTACACTGGGGCCTCACCGTGACATTAGTCACAGCAGTGCCAAATGTGTTGTGAGCCTGTGCCTTTTTATACCTGTCTAAGGGGATTTGGTCACTCAGCTCACACATGAACCATGTTACAAAGGGTTCGCCTGTGAGGCAGTCCTACTCCTAGGAGGAAGACAAGAACATTCTGAAGGAATGTGATTCATCTGTCTTTTCTTCATAGTCCTTGTGATGCTTCTGCTTCCTGGAAAAGCAGCCTCAAATAGCGGGCCATCTAGCTTTTAGTTTCTCTTTTAGTTGAAAGAGAAACTTTCTTATCATAAGCCCATGTTTCAGAACCTAATTAAACTATGGCTCAGTCATTACAAAAGGACACTGGACAGCAGCTGGGCTCCAGTCTCTGCTTTGTCACCAACCGTCTCTGTGACTCTAGGCAAATCAGCTCTCCACCGGGACTCTGTGGGTTCATCTTGCAGTAACAGCTATATTTCTTAGACACTTTCTCTGAAGTACGGTTATTATGTCAAGCACTTTAACTAGATTATGTCATCTCTACCTTACAAAATCCCATGGGTAGCTTCTGTTACTACCTTCATTATGCAGGTCAGGAAACTGAGGCTAACAAAGGCTGTATCGCTTGACCAAAATACCCCAAGCTGTCTGTGGAAGAGGCAGGAACTAGTCGCGTTGCCTGAGCATACGCCGCGAATGCCTCAGCAACATGTTTCTCTAATGGCCTCACTGCCCCAGCCCAGGGAGGTTTTCTTGCTTTAGAAATTCCTAATTGTACTTAGAGATGATTTGGGTTGACTCATGTAGCACATCTCTGCTTCTGCATGTTGTCTGCTTTTTTTAATTTTAACTTTTTTTTAAACTTTAATCTTGTTTCTCCAACTGAATAAAATGTCTGATAAATCAGTGGAAAGACTACTCCTCTTAAAACATGAGCACTGTTTTCTGCCCTTTATAAATTTCTTCCTTAATAAATAGAGATAGTGTCAGGCTTATAAGATTTTTGTAAGGCCATAAGCAAAATGGCTTAAGGTGAAAGCACTGTTGAAATAGAATTTATCTAGTATTTTTAAACATCACCTCTTTCGAGGAAAACATTTTAATATGATGTATTTTTTCACAGCATGTAACTCAGTGCCTGCCCTCAGAGCTGTAAGATGCTAACCTGTAAGATGCTGAAGTGCAGATCACTACTTTGATTGTGGATTTCATTTAAAGAGAATTCCTAAGTGCATTCTTATTTACATTTGCAGCATAAGTTGATGTAGCAGGAAGAACAGTTTAGTGGTAATGGTGAAGCAAAGAGAGTAAACATTTATTGAGTACCTAATTTGTCCTCACCATTATATCACTGATTTCCCACCATTCATCTATGAGAAAGATGGGAGAAAACTGAGATACACAGATGTGAGGAAACTTATAAAATCCACCTAGCTTTTCATTAAGAGCTAGTATTGAAACAGAGGTTTATCTGTCTCCAGAAATCAGGGTTTTCATCATGTTACAGTAATGCTGAATTTTCTTTAAGATTTATGTTTGTATTGTTCATAAATCATGATGTTGAATTTCCAACTTAATAGTTAACATTTTCATGATTATTGTGGCAGAGGACCATTGTCGATTCAAACCAAGACCATAAAAGTACACACTGGAAAAAAATCTTAAAATCATCAAGTTCGACAGCAAATCAATCGATTGCTTTTCCAACTTCTGTGTGAACATCGCATAGAGTGTAGAACTCCCTGTCTTCATGGCAAACAATTCATCTTTGAAAACTTAGAAAGTATTACCTCTAGACTCTCCTTCAGGCACCTCAAACTTAAGTTTCTCAAAGCTTAATTCATAAAGTGGTTTCGTAATTTTGTTTGTAGTTAATTAGGAATCTGGGTTTACCAGAAGAGAGTGAACACTAAGGAAGGGAACATTATCCCATCAATAATTAACTACAGATTACATTTTAAACAACCATTTATTTTTTCATTACTAAGGCTAAAGAAAAAGGTCAGTGAAAATTGTTACTCTCTCTCCTTGGGATTTTCCAAGATTGTCTGTCAGAATTTAGGGCTCCATTTAGAAGACAATTGTATCAGTCAGCCTTCCCAGCAAGGAGCTGATGGTTCACATTCAGATGAGACTGGAGGCAAGTTAATGAAGGAACTTTTACAATGATAAGGCTCAGGGAAATCAATAAAGCATGGTGAAACATACCCAGGCTACAGAGAACTTTCCTAACCTGTAGAGCTGTGAGAATGAAGGGAAGGGATATGTCCCAGAATCCAAGGAAAGTAGCTATAGAAGATGACCCTCCCCCAGCCAGAACTGTAATCTGAGGTGGAGACATACAACCAGTTGAAGTCCAACAAATGAGTGGACACCAGATCTCACTCTCCTGGACCGACAGACATCCTGCTAATGGATCAGAGTTCCCACTTGTACCAAATGGGAGACAGAAAACAAGTGAGCTCCTAATGCAGTTGAGGAACATCAGCTTCCTTTGGGACACAAACAAGGCACAGAAGGTAGAGAGTGGGTGTGGAGAGATAGATGGAAAATTCCAGTAGCACAATATTCCATGTGACCCCATATGTTCCCTGAGCCTTGTTTTTCCTCCTTGCTCATCTCCTGCCATTTGTCCCCACCATCGCTCCCATTTCCATCTACTAAATTAGAAGCATGAAGGACTAGTTTGAACATTCGCCTTAGGTCAGAGAAAGAAATGATATTCCTATAACTCTGCTAGACTGCTATGAAAGGAAGTTACCATTTCTCTCTTAGATTGCACAAATTCATTTTAAAGAATGTGTGTAAATTTTCCTCCATATTTTTATGTCATAACTAGAAGATCAAACTGCTAAATATATTTATATATAAACACACACACTTAGAGGCTATTGAGTGTTCACATAACAAATAAATGTTTTCTTTTTTCTCTGATACTTTATTCTTTATTAAAGACTTTATTAAGTTTTAAACACTGGTCATCGAAGTTGTAAGTTCTGAATTGCTTACTCTCCATCACCCATGAGCTCAAAGCCTTCCCTTTTGGGAACTTGATCATCACTGAAGTTTTCTGAGACTAAAGTATTTTCAGCAAAGAAGGCTCAGATCCAGATTTTCTAATGGGATCTACTTATATTTTGAAGATATGTAGAATTCATTTCAAATAAGCCAGGTCCACTGAGGGAGGAAAAAAAATGAAATCCGTCATTTTGTTGTAGAATCCTTGAGAAGAAGTTTGAACCACATGAAGGAAATTTCACACCCCTAGTATTTGGATGTTGGTTTAATATTCTCATTTTTTAAAGATTTATTTATTTATGTATATAAGAACTGGGGTGTAGGCCAGAGGTGTGGGCAGTTAAAGGATTCACCAGAGACAGAGTGGGGAGCAGAACAGGCGGATCTACTGAAATACACTGCTGAGGGGAGCAGCGGGAGAGACAAGAGAGGTCTGCTGTGCCATGTAGTTCCCCTCCCTGGTTTCAGTGGCTATAGATAGCTTCATAGTGCAGTGCTTAACCCCTCGCACAACCAGGGAGGCCCTGATAGCCTCTTTAGAGGCATCTTGAGCTTAAGGTAGTTCTTTCCACACTCACATAATCTGCATGCTAGTCTAGCCCTCTGTATACATATAGCTGGTCAACAGTGCATCAAGATCAGTCAATGCTGGTAACAAAGATAACATTCTTCTGTATCATGAACAGAATAAGGGTAATGTTTTGTCTCACAGGTAGCTATAAATCAGTGTGTTCACCAGCCAAGTCTTCAGAGTTCCATCATTCTTTAATGCACTTGTGTTTTTCTCCTTGAGACTAGCAGGTGCACTGAGAAATGAGCTTTTTTTAATTCATATACTCATTTGTTCAAGTATTTACTAAATCTTTTCTTTGAGTTAAGTGGGGCAATAAGAATGGGACATGAAATAGGGAGTAAGATGTGACCCATCTTCTTAAAAAACTTCTCATTTAGTTGGGTAACAATATCAGGCCAAGACAAAGAGAAATTGTGTAAGTAAAATATTATCAGAAACTCCATTCCAGGGCCTCTTTTCATCTGTTTCCTGCCACAGCCCTTAAATTGTCAAGGATCCATGAGTCAGTACAGGAGAAGATGTTGGAGTTGCATAGGTGCCACTGTCTTGACAAACTATTGTTGTGATTATCAGTGATCATATCTCAGAAATAGGCTTATATCCATTGCATTCCCCTAGTCTCCTGATACAGGATGCTCATCAGCTGTGTGTTTGAACTATGGTCTCTTAATCTGTTTCCTTGTTTATACTCAAGAACATTTTCCCTTTATTCTCCCGAAGTCCATTCTCTACCACTCCATAATGGTCTTTGGAAAGCATGAATCTGGTAGTCATGTTTGTTCTTTTAAGTACTTCACAGTTACATATAGCCAATAAGATGAAATCAAGACTCAGCAATCCATGTTGATCTGATTCCTGAACATCTCCAGCACCTTCCTGTAACTCCTGTATACCTTCCCTGGGATTCTGCCACACTGACCCACTCTGGTATGCCATACCTAACTTCTGCCTCGTGCTTCCTTGCCTCCATGCCCTTTTTCATGATATCAGCCTACCAGACCAATCTTACCCTTTCCCTCCCTAACTCCACACCAGATAAGTCTGTAAGTCTAGCTCATTGTCTCTCCACCTCTGTCTCCATTGTGCAGGTACCATCACCCACTCCATGAATTACTGCAGTGGCTCCCTAATTCCCATTCCACATCCAGTCATGCCCTCTCCGTCCACGCTTGACTGCCAGGATGGAGGTAGCCATTCTCCATCTCCATTATAACCCCTTCCTGTCACCTTTACAATAAAGAACACAATTTCTACCAGGGTCTATGTAGGAGACTCTCCAGGCCCTACTGGTTTCTCCAGCCTCATCTCTTCCTTATTCAGCTTCATCCAACGACAAATTTCTTTCATGTTCTTAAGTGTCACATTTCCTCTTGTGATTGTAGGCTGTGTACATGCTTGTCCCTCTTACTCCCTTTCATACTCATTTCACAGATCTCAGCTCAACAGTATCTCTCAGAAAGAAGACTTTTCTGAACTAGGTCTAGATTAAGTTTCTTTACTCTGTATTCTTTTCTTGATGGTAACAATTCAGTCTGCAGGTAGTTGTAATTAATATCTGTCTTTGTCCCACAAGTAAGTTTCATGAGAAGTAGATAGTATCTGGGTCTTTTTTTTTTTAATGCCATCTTTGAATTCCTAACCTAGCACAGTGTCAGTCACAAAAGAAACACTAAATTGAGCAGTTTCTCAATTCTTCAGGACTATTGCTTTATTTGGAGAGCTCTTCCATCATTACCATTACCACAGGTAAGGCTGGTCCCCAGCAGCCTGTGAGTACATTCCAGCAACACCTTCATTCTGTATTATTTCACTTGTCAGCCCCTTGAGAATCTCAGAGTCCAGGGAGAGAAACATTATATTTATCAACCCTATCCACCATGCCTGACACTGATAGTGAACAAACCATTCATTGATATATTATTCTAATTGACGTAATGTTGTGATATATGCTGAGTGCACCATTTTTAAGCATTTAAAGTGTACAATTCAGTGGTGTTTATCACCTTCACAATGTTGTGTGATCACGATCACTATCTGATTTCAGAACATTTTTGTCACCCCAAAAGGAAACTCCATGCTCACTAAGTAGTCACTCTGACTTTTCTCTGCCCCCCACCCCCTGACAACTATCAGCCAGCTTTCTGGTTCTATGGGATTTTGTATACTGGACATTTCACATATTGGAATCATGCACTATATGTTCTTTTGTGTTTGGCTCTTTCGCTTGAGGTTTATCCATGTGAACATATATCAGTACTTCATTTTTATGGCTGAGTAATACTCCATCGTAGACGTACCACATTTTGGTGACTCATTTCTCTATTGATAGACTTTCATGTTGCTTGCACCTTTTTGTTAGTGTCAATAGTATTGCTGTGAAAGCTCATGTACAAGTTTTTGCTTGAATACCTACTTTCAGTTCTTTGTGTTACATGGCTAGGAATGGAATTGCTGAGTCATGCACGTTTGTTTAGCTGATAAGTATATGTTTAGCTGATTAAGAAACCACTAAACTATTTTCCACAGAGGTTGTACCATTTTACATTCCCACCAGCAGTGCATGAGGGTTCCAATTATTTCACCACATCCTCACCAACACTTGTTATTTTTTAAAAATTATTATTATAGCCATCCTAGTCAGTGTGGTTTTGTGGCTTTGATTTGCATTTCCCCAATGGTTAATGATGTTGAGCTTCTTTTCATGTGCTTGTGGCCATTTATCCATCTTCTTTAGAGAAATATCTATTTAATTCCTTGCTTGGTTTTTAATTATGTTGTTTGTCCTTTTATTGTTGAGTTGCAAGAGTTCCTTACATATTCTGGGTATTAGATATCCTTGTCAGATCATGATTTGCAAATATTTTTCTGCAAGCTATCTTTTCTTTTTCTCCCTTTCTTGGCAGTGTTCTTTGAAGTATAGTTTTAAATTTTGATGAAGTTCTGTTTATCTATTTATTTCTTGCTTTATTGTGTGTGCTTTTGGTGGCATATCTAAGAAGCCATTGCCAACTTCAGTATCATAAAAAATGTCATTTTTACGCCTATGATTTATAAAATTCTACATTTCCAAATATTATGGAGCACTTATTAAATGCAAAGAACTTTTGGATTTCAGCAAAAACTAGATACTGCATACTCAATTACTAGAATGGACTTTTGTATACAGACTAATTTTAGTGTTAAAGTTAGACCCCATATTTGAAACTTCAGAGGTGCCAAGATGGAATCTACTTATAAGTAGACTAAGAAATTTAGTTCTTATATATAGAGATGAATATATTTTTGAACTTAAAGAGTCCATAATTAAAATAGTTAAAGCAATGTTGTATAATACATAAAAGCTAATAATATGCTCTAGGAAAAGCTGAGGAAAAAAAAATCTGACCAATATCAGATGGAGGTTGGGACAAAGAGCACAATGTGATTTGTGCAGATGGGAAATGTTAGCAAATGCTACATTAGATATAAACTGAATATAGGAAAAGCCATTCTAACTAATAGGAAAAGGAGAGTTTCTAGATGAAATCTAAGAAATACAAGATGAAGACTTATCCTATTGTTGGATATAAAATGACATTTCTAAAACAGATGAACACCCTGCACAGAGCAAGTGCTCAATAATATGCTTATTGAATGAAAAATAAAACTTTCAGGATAAAAAGTGAACTTGATTTGACTGGTATAAATATACCTCGATTGGGAAATGACATTTCAAAATAGATTATTTGTCAGAAAGAAGTAAGCAGGCACATTTTAGAGAGTAGCATCTCTGAAATGAAACAAAGAAAAGCAAACGAGGATGGAAGGAAGAAAGTAAGCAAACAAACCTATTTTAATAAGCCTACAGGCACAATACAGGTGAGGCAGGTGGGGGGATTTTTAATGAAAAATAATTATTCACATCCTAGAAATATAGCCATTTACTACAGGTGGGAAAAAAACAACAACAATCAAATGATACCATTCTGATAGTATTTAATCTAGATTACTTATATAAATAAGCTTATTTAAATATTTCAACATAAGGTAAATATACTCTTTCCTTTTCTCTCCTCTCCCTTCTTGTGCTCTCTTTCCATATCTTTCCTGTGGGTAAACCCCCAAAGAAACTTTAGCAAAGTCCAGACACACTACAGTTTTCTGTTTTATTTCATAAAGTAAATAAGCTAAGCAGAAACCTCTGAAAATATTCTGTATCTTGACTGCTTTGGTGGTTTCTATACTGTATAGATCTGTCAAAATATTGAATTTTATAAAAATTACATATAGAATTACATCATAAACAACATATTAAACATATCATGAATGTTATAAATGATGTCATAATTAGATCATAATAAAACAGAAGTGTCAGTTGTAAGCAGACTAGTTGAAATTCAGGAAGCAGGGATCTGCTGACCTCCAGATGCAGAGATGTCTACTCAACCTGGACGGTCTTGCAAGATGGTTTTCACTATGGAAAAAGTGAAGAAAGAGACCTATTACAAGCATATTGTAGACTTTAAAAAGATTCTGCAGTCTCTGGTCTGGTCTTGAAAACAAAGTCCTGTATCTTAGCACCAAAATTAGAATTAGCACATCATCCAGCAAGACCACTTCTGGGTAAACACCCAAAAAGAATCAAAAGCAGAGACTGAGCAATTGTCTGCGCACCCATGTCCACGGCAGCATTATCTGCAATAGTCACAATGTGGAAAGAACCATATGTCAGTTGACACAGGAACAAACTACATGTGGTGTATGCCTATAGCAGAAAATTATTCAGCCTTATAAAGGAAGGAAGTCTCTTTTTTATTTTATTTTAATGTATATTACATCATCCTTCATATTTGTACAATGTATGATTTCCCTGTAAAATTCCCACCACCAACTCACCCACGCACCACCACCACAGTCCCTTGTGCTCTTCCCTCCCCTGTCCTGATCCTTCTTCCTTCTTCTCCCCTACACAATGTCTCTGATCTATATTTGCCTGATAGTTTTGATTTTTACTTTATCATAGTTACTTTATCCCCCCAATCCCTTATTTGGTTCCTGTACATTCCTCCTTTAAATGAAACCTTTCAATATCTTTCTTTTTCTTTCTGGCTTATTTCACTGAGCATAATCCCTTTCAGCTCTATCCATGTTTCTACAAATGGCATGAGTTTATCCTTTTCGATTATTGAGTAATATTCCATTGTGTAAATATACCACTGTCATCTATTTGGGGGCACTTGGGTTGCTTCCAAAGCTTACCTATTGTAAATTGTGCTGCAATAAACATAGGGGTGTAGGTGTCCTTTTGAATTAATGTTCTTTTGTCCTTTGGGTAGATACTTAGGAGTGGAGTTACTGGATCATAGGGTAGCTCCACACAACTTTCCATAGTGGTTGAACCAGTTTGCGTTCCCACCAGCAGTGAAGGAGAGTTCTAAAGGATGGAAATCTTACCATAACCTATACCATGGATAAAGCCTAAAGGCATTCAGCCAACAGAAATGGCATCACAAAAAAAAAAAAAAAAAACAATATTTTTAAAAATATTTTTAATTTAATATTAAAAATATAATATTAAGTAGAATGTTCTGATTCTACTTAAATGAGTTACCTGGGTAGTCAGAGTCACAAAAGGGTAGTTTCTAGTGGCTCTGGTGAGCATGGAAACGGTAGACAAAAGCTTAGGTAAAATCTCCATTTTCAGGCAGACCTTACATGAAATTGTAACCTCAGCATTTCACTGTCTCCTGAGTTATTTCAACAGCAAAAGTGGGCTCTTCATAATCTGAAGACTAACAGTTCAAGATGACTTTAGGCATGGTATTGGGAGAGAAATAGCAAATCGATAGCAACAGAAGAAAAGAAACAATAGGTTAAATGATGAGATGGGACTAAAATTCCAAAAGGAAAATTAGAAACCACTTTCTGGGTGGGAATTTGAAAGTTGTAAAAGAGAGAAATGACAAAACACTGGGCATGAAAGAGCAAGGCATTCTAGAGAAAATGCTGGGGTCTGAGGGTTCCAGCTGATGAACAGCGCTGTTGGCTAGTCAATTTGTTTTAAAGATTGAAAACCATCCTGTTTTCTAAAGGTAACCAATATTTATTGCCTGATTATTAGTTGTAATGAAAAACGCACCATACAATATTTGTAGACAGATATTTTATAAATGGAAATACCCAGAGAAATCAAAAATCAGAAAGTCATACTGTACAGAATCATTTATTTAGGAATTCTTTCTAAGAAAATATCTTATTTATTTTGTGCCAGAGAATAAAGTGATTTTGAAAAGATCTAGATAAAATGTAATTCATACTTCTCCCCTCCCAAAACAGGCAATAAATAATTGTATCCAAATTAACTTCCATAGTTGTTTGAGTAAGTACTGAAAATCTTTCTTAAAATCATTATTCAGGAAAATTTATTCAGTTGAGATTATCCTTACTTTTTATAACCCCTTTTCGTTCCTGGTATATGGCTTGTGGCCAGTCCTTTGATTCTTAGAATGCTCCAAGAAAAGATGAATTAAGGAAGAGGGAAGTAAACTCAAATAAGTCACTGCGGCTGCTTGGCAGTAGTGAACATGAAACGTGATTAGGAAGAGGCTGAAATGAAGTAAAATCAAGGCAACTGCTTTTTCCAATCATACTCGCTATTTCTATCCTCACTTTCCATAGAAGGCAAACTAAAATGGTGTGATAAAAATGGCCAATATTTATCAAATTAAGCCTGTGACATACTATGGCCAATTCTGTGTGCTTTATACATATTCACTCACTTAATCTTCACAACAGCCCTTTGAAGAAGGTACCTGGAAAAATTGATGATTAAGTTGTCAGGAATTTTGTGAGCTTATGGGTAGCTTGAAATCAGCCATTGTGGGAGTATTTATACCATAGCAATCAATATATGCTACAAATCAGGGTTTGGGAGGAGAGAACCAGTTGTTGAACATTTTCTATAATAGCACTGCTTTAGCCCTTACTTCAAATGGGAAAACTGGGGCATAGAAAAAGTAGGTAAATTTTTCATGATAATGCAATTGGTAGTTGGTAAAAGATTTTATTCTGGAAAACACCACTTGAGAGTCTAAGTTTTTAACCATCAAACCATGCAGCTTATCAAATGATTAAAATGCATGAACTGGATTTACAAAGTCTAGGGCTCTAATTTGGACTCTCCATCTCCACCCCTTAAATTGTCATTCAGCTCATTGTCATATAAGATTGTTTAGTATTTATCTCTACTGTATCATATGTGAAATATGTGAAAGTGAAAAATGCTCCTTGATATCTTCTTCCTCCTTTCATCCCTCCTTCCTTACTTTCCCAAACTTTGATTATGCCTTTGCTATTAAAGTAGAATAAATGCAAATCTCTTAGAACTTTTGGCAGCATTTAAGGAGAACTACAGTGAATTTTTTCCCTCACGCTCACTTACTGCTTTCCTCATTATCATAGAAAGCAGAACAGCTGTGCTGACAGTAGGTATCGTCATCATCATCATTAATAAATATTTATTGAGCATGCCCTTTGGGCTGAGCTCCCAGGACACAGAGAGACAGAAGAAATAGTACTAGGATTTGTCCTGCAAGTTAGCTTAGGTGACAGGTTGAAATTCTTAGAAAGTGAGGAGAGTAACCACAATGGGTGGGGAAGGTGGGGAAGCCTTTCTGGGGAACAAATAGTATCCCAGAAAGTGGCTTTACAGGCAGGCAGGATAGAAATTTCTGGGGCAATGATCACTTTTGTGCCTGCAATAGTAAATAGTATAGTCCGAGTAGGAAACGTTTCTGTAATAGGAGGGGAAGCTGGACAGGATGGGCCTCTGTTTGAGAGGGGCCTTACAGCTTCACTGAGAAGCCTGGGGGTCCTATTTGTGGTAAAAGTATCACCCAAGTTTTTTTTGATGTATAATGCAGGACTATGAACAAAATTAAAGTTAGTCAGGTATGCAAAAGGAGAGAATTACTGGAAAAAGATAACAGTAAAACAATAATACATTATGAAAGCTTTTTTAACATGGAAAATCCTTGTGAAATAATTAGAATTATAAGCAAGATATAGTTAGAATTGCAGGCTGTGATTACAATGGTACAAAATCACATACAACGGAAAAGACTAGGAAGGACTACAACTAAAAACATTCATAGTGATTACACCAGACTGATGGAATTACAGGTGATTTTCTCTTTTAATCAAATTTTCAGTGATGTGGTCTTGTTAGTCATTATCAAAAATGGGTGTAAATAATGAAATAAGTTATTTACACAAAAATAGATGCTTGAAGGGGTGCTAATTTTAAATGAAATGACAACATTACGTTTTAGATAACATAAATAAAGGGAGCCATTCAAACGTGGATGGTTTTGGGGCAGCTGGAGATAAGAGACTGAAGTTTTGGTGAGTGATCAAAATTTGACATCCTTGTGTGTGAGCCTTGAGAATGACTGAGAATTCAGAAAGGAAGTTTAAAGACTGAGTAAGAAGACCTAATCCTTGGGGTTTTGCCCAATAATGAATAGACGAGAAGGAAGAAATGAAAGCCCTTGGAGGGTCTGAACATCATTTACCTGAAAAAAGGAGAATTCAGACCTCTTGGACAATAACACCACTGAGAGTTAGTAGTTTAGAAAATAGTTCAACTCTGGAATTAGGAAATAATAAGGCTAGCGAAAAGCCAGTTTCCAGCCTTTTGGACTGATGGAGTTAAAAGAAAAATCATAGCAGTTTCATTTATTCTTCTCTGTATTATCCATGATATGCACATTGCATCTTTTATCATTGTTGTATTAAGTGTGTTAACTACCATTATTATCCCGATTTTACAGATGAGGAAATCAAGACCAAGAATTTATGATGGAAGGAAAATTAGAGGTTTATTTATTTTTGGCACAAAGCCTTCCATTTTATAAGTGAAGTTTAAAAAGGCTCATGTCACAGTCATATGACTTGTCCAGTAAAGAACTTCATTTGAAAACGAAGAGGGAGGTCATGTATTCAGATTCCCCCTTGATGATGGCTAACCCCCTGCTGGCATGTGTTACAGACTCTCAAAATTAATATTCAAAAGACTTCCGTGATAGTTCTTCATTTTTACGTTCCACATTTTTTCAATATATAAAATTTCCTAAATGTGCAAATTTTGATACTTTTGTCAGTGTTATTTGGCTGCTCCAAGTAGTTTTTCCTATTCATTATTAACAACGTTGTATCAGATGTCATGTATGGCAATGCTTTTTAAGTCTGGCAGTGAATCCCTTACTAAAGTGGGAATTTTTTCCCGGAGCGGAAGGAAAAGTTATAATCATTCAACAGAATACTGATTAAAAGTTTAATTTCTGCTGTACATTGAGAATTCAATCCTACAAAGAGAGATGTTTACTTATAAGTTGCCTAACTGATATTCTCTTTCAGTGTTTATGTTAATAGTTTAAATCTTAGATGGAGACAACTTCTAGAGTTTTACCCAGTTTTTAAAAATATCCTGAATACCATAGCACAAATTAGCACAGGTCAGATCCTATGCCCTTGAAAATGACTAGCAACTAACAAATATATCTGAATCTACCAAACCTTGGACCCAGGAAACATTATTAGCAATTTCTATAGTCTACACTCTCATCAAAGTGGAAAATTTTATGGATTTTATTGTTAGCATATGTGACCTGATACACAAAATGTAGTCATGAGCTAAAATTTTCTTGTTACTAATTTGAAGTAAGGAAAATCTATATATTTTACTAAATTTTCAGAAGTCTAAAACTGTTGCATACTCAACTTTGCATGTATGTGTCATTTAAATATTGGTTATATTTTACATTCAGTATCCCATCTTGTTGTTGGGTATGCTTACATGTATGAGCCCTACCTGTACAGTACCAGTGTCTTTGTAAAAATGATTTACAAAGAATAATTTTATCATAAAATCATAACTACTATTACTTTATTTAGCATAGAAAAATACATGAAAAACAAAAGGAATTGATAAATATTATAATATCTAGCTAGTTTCCCGTTATTATGGGAAAAGGACTGAGATTGATTTTGTTTCATTATCACTCATCACTGTTTACTTGTCTACATATCAAAAATAGTCTCAGTATGGGAGTCTCATAGAAATTTTTTATTTTATTAAGATTCCTATAGTAGAGGCCT
This sequence comes from Galemys pyrenaicus, assembly GCA_019455555.1. Taxonomy (NCBI): domain Eukaryota; kingdom Metazoa; phylum Chordata; class Mammalia; order Eulipotyphla; family Talpidae; genus Galemys; species Galemys pyrenaicus. The sequence goes on from JAGFMF010011403.1 coordinate 500,824, forward strand.
CCCCAGAGGCCTAGGAGGATATCACTGCCATGGCCTAAGTTCTATCCCCAGCCGGGGAGGGGACCCACATGGCGCAGCAGACCTTTCCTGTCTTGCCCGCTGCTCAGATTTCAGTAGATTCACCTGTTCTGCTCCCCACTCTGTCTCTGGTAAATCCTCTTACCCCCCATACCACTGGCCTGTACCCCAGTTCTTCTATGCAAAAAAATAATAATAATAAAATTATCTTTTAAAAAGATTCCTACAATATAATCTAGAAACTCATGCTTATGTGACCCAATGTTTTAGTAATTTGACCTAAAATTGAGATAGTTAGGTGAGGGCAAAAATTCCTAAAACATGTCTCTCCTATTGGTCCAGAAATTGTCAAATCACTGTGACCTGTCTCTTAGTTAAGAGCAAGTCCTGTTTTAGGAAACTTTTAGTTACTGTGTCCGTTGGTCCTAAGATCCAATTCCTCCCTCTTCTGCTCAGTTCTGGAAGACAAGTGGGGGCTGACCTTTGTGACCCAAGTTGCCAGCTGCAGTCAGCCCTTGGGAGGCCCTGGCAAGAGACAGGATCACTACAGGATAGAAGAGGGGGAGAAGGAGTGAATTCCTTCACTTTCTCTTTCTGCCTCTAGCTGCATCTCTGGCAACAGCTGGATCTCCACCATGGCTCTAACTCTGAGAACCATTATGCTTCCAGGTTTCACTAGGGAACCTGGCTCTGGGCTCCATGAACTCTGTCTCATCCCTTTGGTTCCTCCAGCTTGGTGGACATTTTTACTTTTTCTGCTCTCAGTTCCTTATTTGATTTCTCAGAGCTTCTACTACCTGTGTCATCAGTTCCCTGGATTAAATTCTTTCTTTGTTCCCTGATTGGACATTGACTGATACAGTTCATTATATACATAAGTATTTGTGTATTATTTATGATATTTAATACATTTCTTACTGTGAATAGTTGTTAAAATAGTTTGAAAGCCACAGTATATGAAAATAAATCTAATAGCAAGCAGTGAATGGTGTTCGGCCCATTTTCAGTTTAGTATTGATGACTATCCCTGAGTTTAAGAACATGACCCTGGAGACTTGTTTTTATTTTTCTTTTCTTTTAAAGGAAATAGTATATAATAGAAGGTATACTGGGAGAGGAGACCAAGATTTTAAACTTGGTGGTAACCATGGGCAGTTCATTTAGCCACATGTTCTAGTATATTATGTTTGCTTTATGCATGGAACAAGAGATTCTGAGATTGGTATGTATTTTTTTTAAATCAGAAACTATTATAAGGAGTTATAATGTTATCATTCAGAGTAAGATATTGATATGTAATCTATGATAGTGCAAAGATAGTGATATTCACATTTAAAGGCTGCTTGAAACAATAGTCACACCTATCTAAATCTTAAATTACACTTTCACTAATTATTTTCCTCAACTGATAAGCATTACCAGTATTAGCTAAACATTCTGGTCTTAAGTTCTTAGGAAAATAATAAATAGTGACAGACCCTGGGCCCTGCAGATTATCAGGTAATAGTGATGATACTCATTTATGTCAATAAATAAATCACACCATACAGTTGAGTTAGCACCTAAACACAAATGCCCTTGATAGGTGAATATATTTTTAAACCTAGTTCAATAAAATATAGATCATGTGCTTGATATCAAGTTCTTAAAGATTCATACATACCCTAAGTCCTAAGTACTAGACAAACAAAAACATGGTGTATGTTATGATATTCTGTTATCAGCAAATTCCTATCTGCTCCCCATTTCAGGGAAGTCTACTATCAAAATGTCCCAATAGTCTTCATAATAGTAAAATCCCAACAGATATCACAATGTCCCTGGTAAGATAAGCAATTGAAAATGCGTAATTCCAGAGCAAATGTGAGTTTGTCCATTATGCCCAATGCATGTTGAAGCCAGTGACTGTTCGATGAGTTTATCTGAAAGAAAGACAAGAAAGCTCTGCCCTGCATTAACCTTTGTCCCATGCAGAACCCAGACTTTCCCCCAAACTTCATGAACTTCATCACTTTCTGACTGGTAACACCAGTGAAAACTAAAATAAAGCCATATTGTTGTACTGGCCTATGGAAAGAGGGATATATTTTTTTTTACTTCCAAAGTGGATTATTTTCTCCAATTTCTTTAAAAAGTTATCCAAGATCAATTGAGTGGTTGTTTCTGGTTTTATATGATCCTAGCTTATTTTCCACTCTTCTCTTGAATTTACCTAGAACTTCAAACATAGAAAAATGACAACAGTGGATTGTGTTTTTATGTAGTAAGAATCTGGCAGGTGACATAATTCGAGTCAAGCCGGAAAATGGTCTCACACACATAAAAGACAATAAATGGTAACTGAAAAGATCAATCCAGGAAATGTTAAAGGAGGTCTAAACATAAAACCGTGCAAGAGAATCTAATACAATAGCAATTGTGCTGTGGCAGCACTGGCGGAAGTTGCCTGCAGGAGGTGTGCAGTCAGAGTGTGCTCTCAGAGGAGGTGGTCCAAGTCGCAGGTGTAGGGGCTTGCCAAAGGAAAGGTAAATACACTGAGTGGTTTATAATAGTTTTTAGACTCTGACTCCTGTTCTGACTCCTGATATACAACTGCCCAAAGGTGTCAAAGGCATGTTGATGACATTTATAAAATCCTTTCTTTTCTACCATATACAATGGAGTATTATTGAGGAAATCGTTCAGAATAAAATTTTCCTTACAAAGTTTACCTGCAGAGACAAATGAAGCCTGCGTTTGAGCAGTTAAATGCTTTTGAATGATCTAGGGAAATGTTGAGTTTTATAGGGTCAAAGGGTAGATGTTTGGACCTATAATAACGTGTCTACTTAGTTTTATGAAAGGCATGAGGAGGGTTAATTTCTCATCAGTCAAATTTCCCAGATCACTGATGATGCTGGTAGCTCTATGGCAGTAATTTTTACCCTCTTTGAGGGGGATACCCTATAGAATCTGATGGGCTATATGTTCTTTCTCTGCAGAATGTGCATTTTAACATGATCAAGGAAGTCTGAGCAGTTTCATGGGATCCTAAAATTCTCCAAAGATCACTGACATTACACTTCCCTTCCCAACCCCATTATGAGTTAAACATCTTGTATTTATGACAAATTACTAGATAGTTCTTAAAGGAGCAACATAAATGAATTTGAGTTTGGAGTTTTAACCAAGCTGGGTTAAAAATTCTGACTTCATTTGGTCATCCCAAGTTGTTTGATCACATAGAATAGAAAGAGCTTGATTTATGATACATATATTCAGTATTAACATATTCAATGCATTATAAGACATACACACACTAGAAGTTAGAAAAAATGAGATAAAAATGATAGAAAAGTGTAATATCTTACTCATCATTATGATATATACCAATAGCTAAAATATAAAGGTGAAATATATGCTTAGATCAGAATTCATCAGTAATGATCGTGAATATAAATCTAAATTTAAAGTCTTGGATAATTGTGAGTGTTTTTGACCTATTTCTTGTCAGATATAATTAGATCATCACTTTCACTTCTCAATATGGCTGGCAAAGAATTCTTGGAGGTTAAAGTGGCAGATCTGTTCTTCATTTTCACCTGCGCTTGCGTTATCAAATTTGTCTCATCACTGATTTCTTAAACAAATTCTTTTTCTTTAAGAAGGATTCCTTTTTAAGTCACTTGCTTCCCAAATAAGGGGTTAACTGGCTAAAGCCTGATAATATAATCTGTGGAAGCTTCAAACTTCAAGCAGTGTATCTGCCCTGAAAGTACAGGGGAGCTGCTGTTACTCCCTATCTGTGGGCTTTTCTTCTGTATTTCTCAGATAACTACTTGCTACATGACCAGTTTACTTGGACCATAAAAACGTACCAGATCAATGGTTATAATAAACACATAAAGGGTTTTTTTTTTCTTTGGTTATACATCATTACATTTTTTTAAGTCATCAGAGGAGAAAGATAACAAAATTTTTAACACTTCCCAAATCACAATGAATTGCCTTGATCTTCCACTTTTGAGACCTCTGCTTTATGTAAATTACTTATTGCCTCTCTGTTTCTTCACCTATAAAACAGGGATAGTATCACATATCCCAGGGGGTTAAGTGAAGTAAATGGCATTTGTAAATGTGTCCCCACAAACGATGGTATATAATTTAAAGAGAAATAAAAGGGAGCTGTAATTATAATTACTACTACTGTATTACACAGTTGCCATGTATGCACTCATGTTATCCCTAATTTAAAAATTAAACAAAACCTGTTCTCACTGTTCCTTATATGACTGCAAGAGCTAAAGCTTGGCCTCACCTTCTACCTTGCCCTCTCACCATGAGAACAAAACAAAAACAAAAGGCATACAGCCTTTTCAGATTGGAAAGTAACATCAAGATTCTGAACACTTGGTGATCTTGTTTATTAATATGATGATCACTAATATCAAAAACCTGCTAAATTTCCTATATTAGATAATTTTAATATATATATCCTCTCTTCATTCAATAAAGTTTTTTTTCTCTTAACCACATACAATGCACTAGGCATCCAGCTAATTGCTGAGGTTTCAGAGATGAATTGAACTTGCTCTGCACCCTCCAGGCACTAACCATCTAGTGGAGGAGACCAAACAAATAATCGCATCAAAGTGATAAGTGCTATAATGGAGGTGCATTCGGTTGCTATGGGAGCAAAGTAGGACAAGCAGCTTCCTCTGCTTAGGGAGGGTAAGGAGGGCCACAGGAAGGTGCTAGGCCAGAGCTGAGTCTTGGAGGATGTGGGTTGAAGTAACTATTTCACTCAAAGGGAAGTATGTCCAATATGGCAGGTAGACCAGATTTCTGGAGCTCAGGCATCTGGGGGAGGTCAGTGCACAGCACTGGGTGACATGCTAGGAAGTCTAAAATTGATCACATAATGGATTAGAAGTAGACAAAGGCTTTTAAGTTAAGAGTGATATGATCACAGAGAATTGGAGTGGTGTGTTGGAGAAATGATTCTAGAAAAACAAAGTCTATTGAGAATGTTGGTTCGGAAAGAGGAGTGTTTGTTTCTGTAATAATTTTTCTTATTAATTCAAAACTCTTAACTAAATTGATTCACTTTGTCAAAGTTTAGTTTCCAATACCATAAATGAAGTACTCATTCTCTAAGTGGTCGTACCTGTTCCTGCCTAAAGCTAGACATTTCTTTCAGTCAGCTTTAACAGTTTGGCCAGTATGACTAGAAGCTTCCTAACTTTGTGCATGGATTTTTATTTTAGGAGGGTATTGTAACTAGATACCAGTTTTCAAATCCAGTGTCTACTTTATACAAGTTGTCAACTACAACTGACTTACATAACACACAATCTGACCATATAGCCATGAAAAAGTGATTTCTATTGCTTGCTGGCAAACTAGAAAGGAAAAAAAAAAAAAAAAAAAAAAAAAGAGCAAGTTCAGAGAACACATTATGACTCATCAAAGTCCAAAAGGAAAAGCTCCAAGTGAATATAGCATCCTGTGCAGACTCCTGAAGTCTTTCAGCCTCCAATCATATTAGTTTTTGTGTAATTTTCTGCAAAACAATAGAACCCCATCATCCCCCTCTTTAGCATCAATTGTTAAATTTTGTTTTACCTCAGAGATGAAGCTCATGCTGTATGTTCTCCAATCTTCTTTTTGCACCAAGTGAATGGTGCTGCCTTTTAAGCTCTGCTGAGTATAAACCTTATTTGATAAAAAGTTCTACTTGCTGCCACGCAAGGTACAAACAAGATGATTCTATAGAGGAAAAATCTGAAGGGAGAAGATGGTGCTTTCTTAGGCCAATGTGAAAGGAAGGGGAGATGCAATATCTATTTAATCTCTGCTCCCAGTGACAGTCTGTTTTTCAGTTCCCGTAGTTGTGCATGTAACACATGGATCCTAATTCCTCCAAGTATTGCATTCAAATCTTGTGTGAACTGAAGAATTACATATGTAACAAAAGCAGGCTTGTTTCTTTACTTTCTCCCTGATATAATGATAGAAGAACTGGTCAGTCTCTTCCACCAATGGCTAAGATGCTTGTTCTCTTTTTAAATCTGGTATGGTAGATGGAAGTGGAATCTTCAGTAGCTAAATGGCACTTATTCCCAAAGGAATAAATAGGAAGACATAATAAAATTTTGAGAATTGGTGTTTGAGGTTGGCATGCCAAGATAACAAGTAGGAACTCCCCCACACACAGACACACATTAAAACCTAATATTACCTAAGGCAATATTCGCTTAAAGCTCTTTTTAGACAACTGGGTTATCTAGCTATATTACTAGTTATCATTTACTAGGCAGTTACAAATTATACTTTTAATAGTGCTAATTTCAAGAGTCCCTGTGTATATTTCCAGGTTAATAGTTTAAACTGACATACCCTTGGTCAGAAACACAAGTTCATGCAATGGATTCCCTTTCTTTTTGCATGCTCTATCCCTTTCTTTAGATGTGTTATCTTTTGTTCTCTGGAGGTTCACTTCAGGATAGACAGAAAACAATAAAGCTGAAGTTAATTAAGAAGCAAGAAACAGGCTTTAGAAAACAGGGCAGGTGATCACTAACACTTCTAGTCCCCTGAAAAATATTGCCAGTGTAGACTCTACTTTGCCAACAATGCACCAGGTACTTAATGACCACTTAATGACCACTGCAGCATTTGGTATTCTTTACAATGTGTTTTGTTTTCAACTTACCCAGTGCATGGTCCTAAGCATCCTAGTACTGCATTTCAGGCCCAGTTGCTCAAATAGAGTCAGTTTTGCAATGTAACATGATCCAAAAATAGGATTTCACTGAGGGGTGAGGGAGAAGAAAAAGGAGGAAGGAGGAGGTAATCCTTAACCAAATAGTCATAATGCAGGTTGAATGACCAATTTAAACCACTGCATTACAAAATAAGGGACACATCATACTCTTTCTAACACTGCTGTGTAGGAACAGTTTTAATAATCAAGTGCCCTTAATCTGAGTCTAAAATAATAGGTCCCTAATTTAAAAGTCTAACACTTCATAAAACTAAGTATAAAATTGTCTCAGCATTCAGTGACCTACTCTTCAGGTCAAAGTACTGTATTTCAAGGAAAACTGAAATAAGAGGTCTCAACACTGCAAAATGCCAGTAGTTTTGTTTTGTAGCCTTAATTGGACTTAAATGTGGGGTGGGAGGGAAGAGACTATGGTCTGTAGAGAATGCGAGATTTATTCCCCTTCTAAATCAAAAGCAGATTTCTTGCTTCAAGTGCCCCTAACCTTCCTGCCCCGCCCCCACAGGGTTTATTTTTTTCCCTCTATTTTTGTATGTATTTTACCCGAAGATGACAGGTGAGAAGAGGTTAAAGTACACCTTGTCTGGTCCACGAAGTAAACAGAGAGGTTAGGGCGGGTTTATTTATTTATAAGGCGTTCAGCTTCTCAGCTGTTTCTCCCTTACTGGCATTTGGAAGCTTTCAGTCCTTTAGAGAAGAGACAGATTTGGCAGGAATGTTCTTTGTGCCTGCCTCCCTTTCTACCCGGGAGAGAGGGGGCAGATTTATAATTACCTCCGGCGGGGGGTGGGGGCGGGGTGTGGAGGAGGGCGGGGGAGGAGGAGGAGGAGAAAAAAGTTTAGGCTGGCACGACAATGCGTTGGGGTTTTTTTGTTTTGTTTTTGTTTTTCATGGTCAACGCTGCCACAACAGCTTTGGTGCCACTCGGATCCCTCCCCCAGCCCTCCGGTCCCCTTCCCCCCTCCCGTTCCCTCCCCTTCTCTCTGCAGCTTGCTCTGGCTGGCGGAGGCACAGTTAAATTCCAGCACCTTCTCCACATACCCCCAAACTACTACGCACTATTACTACGGCTGTCCTCCCTTTCGCTTCCTAAGCCGTCGCTTCCTAAGCCGTCGCGCCCGGCGCCCCTGAAAGAGAGAAAGGGATAACGGGAGCCCAGTTCCATTAAGGTTGGGGGAGTCTGTGTCCTGCGCAGTTTCTCTGCTCCAGGCGCAAACGCGGCCCGAGAGCCGGCGCCTTGCAGACACACACGGATCCACGCATACAGTAGAGCTGTCTCGATCCACATTCTTGCACACCGCCCCCTCCTTCCCACCCCCCACCCCCCCGAGCTCCCGGAGTCGCTGAGCCGCACGAGTGACAGGCGCGTCCCGCCAACCCGCGCCCGGGCGGGCAGGGAGGAGCGGCGCGAGGGGCCAACTGCGGCGCGTCTTCCGGCGCCCGTGGAGGCGGCGAGGGTGGGACGCGGGGCGGAGCCGGAGTTTAGGAAGAGGAGGGGATAGCTGTCATCAATGAAGTCATATTCATAATCTAGTCCTCTCTCCCTCTGTTTCTGTACTCTGGGTGACTCAGAGGGAAGAGATTCAGCCAGCACACTCCTCGCGAGCAAGGTAAATATAACTTACAACTCCTTTCTCCTCTTTCCCCTCCCTCCGGCCTCCGGCTGCAGCCGCGGCACCAACCCCTCCCGCACCGCGCCGCCTTCGCCGGGGATTATTCATTATTACCCTAATTATTATTTATTGTGCATGCACGGAGACCAAAACAAACAGGCGGGCCAACCGCCACAACAAAAAGCCCGCCTCCTCCCCGCGGGCCTCAGGTGGAATGCTGTAACGACAGCTCCCGGCGGCGGTAGAAGAAACGGGAAAGTTTCAACTGAACCTTGCTGTTCTATTAATAACAGTAATAATTACTACTTCAAGAAGACAAGGGGGGAAATCCCAACAAACCACAGCCTTAACCCCGGTAGGCAGTCGGCGAAGCTCTGCCAACTCAAGGTTGCAACACACAGACTCGGCAAGGTTGCAGTCCCCCTTTCCCCTTAAAGAGGGGAGGGGGTGAGAGGAGGAGGAAGGCTGGCGGACTGGGGAGGAGGATGGAAACGCGACAGTTCTTCCCGAGCAGTGCTCCCCGGAAGAGTTGGAAGAGAGCGGGAGAGGAGGGCGAGGAGCCCGGGCTGCGAGACGGGCGCTCACTAACGCGGCTGCCATCAGCTTTACCCGGATTTGTTTAAAGGGCTCCGGGCGCGGAGACACCGACCGATCTCCGCAGGAGAAACGCGAGCTGGAGCGCTGAGACGGGGCCGGTGCGTGCGGGAGCCGAGGTGTTGCCTCCACTTTGCACGTTCCCTCGGGAGGGGATGGGGAGGCTGACCCGCAGACCCGCCTTTAGGCAAAGGGGTTGCGCCCGGGGCTCTGCGGACGATTCCGCCCCTGCTACCTGGCGGCCGCGCGGGCTCGGGTGTTGAAGTTCGGGGTGTCCGGCTTGGGCCGCACAGTTGGGAAGGGAGGGAGGAGGCCCCGAAGAAGGGAGGAGGTGCCCGCTGGGCTCAGTGTCCGTGCCCTCCCTCCCCCCCCCCCCGGGTTTGTTTTCTCTTGCTTTGCGGCTTGCCCTAGCTCCAGCCGCGGGAACCGCGGGCATGAGTCGCCGGCGTTAGTTCGGTTGCTAAGGGTGCGCAGGGGTCGGGAAGAGCCACGGTGGCTGCGGGCCGGGAAGCCATGATCCGGATAATCCTCCCTGCCCGACTGTCACAAACAGGACCCGCGCGCACCCGGGCAGCGGCGGTGGCGTTCGCCGGAGAAGGGGAAGGGCTGCCGAGGGGAGGGAATAAGGCGGGTGGCAAGGGCGGGAGGCGGGGAGACCGGGTGGGAGCCTCCTCCCAACGATGACACGCACCCCTTCCTTCTCGCTTGCTTTCGAGTTTGCTTTATTCCCATCCCAACCTGGCTTACCCCTTCCTCCGCTCTCCCCCTCCATCTGGCTGTCTTCCCTCCTCCCTTTTGCGTTGCAAAACATGGCCATGCCATCTGCAAAGGTGTCGCGATGCACTTCCCCAAATAACCGGTCCGGCGCGTCAGCCCCTCAGCTAGGTGCCCTCCGGCTGCGAGGCGCTTACCAAGCCTAGTGCCCGGGTGCCGGTATCAGGCCTCGCAGTCTGGACCCGCTGCACCGCGCCGTGCGGGGTGCAGCAGTGCGGACTCTAAGGGGACACCCCGCGCCTCGGTCCTTGCACTCGGGCCGGTTTCCGGTACACATGGGGAAATCGCCTCCTGCCAGTGTCTCCGCGCTCGCCCCCCGCCTTCTCTGCCTGGATTGCATTATTTTTATCCGGATGGCCCTTTGCGGTCAATCCTGGTGAGCGCGGGGCTGCCTGGACTGCTAGCGGGTGGGGGGTGGAGGGAAGTTGGACGTGGATCAGGCAAGAAAAAAAAGTTTGGCAAGGCAGCTAAGTAGGCTGGGTGGGGGGGGCTGGTGGGAGGGGGCAGTCAGCTCCCGCGGCTCGCGTCCCCGCGCCCTGGGGGCCGGCGCGAGTGTGTCTGCGCGAGAGTGTGAGTGTGGTGCGCGCCGGGGCCAGTGCGTCGGGAGCAGAGGCGCTGGCAGCCGCTCCTGCCCGCGCCCTCTCCGGGAGCCGGGGGTGGACCAGCCGAGGTTTGGTGGCGGGGGCTGGCGGGGGCTGTGCGTGCGTGGAGCTGTGAGTGTGAGTGTGAGTGTGCGCGCGCGAGCAGCAGAGAATCAGGAAGTCACAACGGCGAAGCGCACAGACATGTTTGATCGCCGTGACATGACGCGCGCGAGGGAGGAAGCCGCGGCGGCCGAGGCGGCTGTGGGGACCGGGCCGCGGGCTCCGGAGCGGGCCTAGAGCCCCGGCGGGGAGGCCCCCCACTTCCCGCTGCCCGCGGCGCCGCCACTGCAGGCTGGGTGAGCCCCGCGCCTCTTTTTGTTCCGAGTCCCCCAGGTAAGGAGTCTGCGCCTCTGCCCGCTGTGTGCGGAGCTTTCCAGTTTTTTTCCCTGCCAGCCCCCTCCGGTCTCTCAGCTCGCCTTTCCTGCAAAGTCAGGCTAGCTGGGGGAGAGGGCTCCTGGCCCCTCCGATCGATCGCATGGAAAACTTTCCAGCGGGAGGCACTGTGAGGGGGAAGAAGGCCTTGTTGGCGCTGTCGCTTGTCAGTTCTTTCTGCTTCGGGTCCAGAGAGTGGAGTCGCTGCGCCCTGGGGCTGTTGCACATTCAAACTTCGGGCCTAAACATGCCTCCAACTCTTGCAGCTTTTACTCCAGCAATAAATTAAATAGCCAAAGTCGTTCACTTTGTCTTGCCATGCATTTGGATTTTTTTTAGAGGGGGCAGACTTGGGAGTCAAGGGAGTGGGGGTGTTGTGCAGAATCCATTCCTTCTTTAATGCCTGCACCGGGTGTTATGTAATTTTAGAAGCACATGGGTGCAAAGCCCACACTGGGCTTCTCTCCTCCTTTGTTTATGTAACTTTTGGGAGAGTTTTGAAAGGTTGTCGCCTTACCCCGCTCCTCCCTAACCTGCTGGTCATTTTGTAATAGCAAAGGGACTTGGATTAGCATTATATGGAAAGCTGTCATCTTTGTATCCTGGTCCTTATGTAGGTGTTATTCCGAAGTATGTGGAATATTGGAGCCTAAGAAAGACAGTAAGGATACAGGTTTGTCTACTGCATTGAGTGGCTATTTTTAACATTGGTCCATTACCAACAACAGAGTTAAAATTTTAAATTTCCATTTTAAAGGAGTTATTTATTTCCACCTGGTTGTGCCATTCTCTGTGAACAGAAAGATGGTTGCTTGCATGTTAAGTAGAAGAAAATTCCTGTCTAGCCACTAAGACTCAGAAACCACTGAGAGCTGTACAAAAAAGCCATTCCCAATTTATTTGTGTGTATATACTTACATATGCACATTCAAATACTTTCGGTAATCATTTCCACCAGTTACTTGGGGGACAACTACCCCATGCTTGTTTGCTAATACTAGACTTGGTAGGTTTCCAGCCTATAGCACCCTGGTGAGGTGTTTAGAGGTGTGGCAGGTTTGAATCCTAGTTGTCACATTGTTATGCAAATGAAGACACACTTTCTCTTTTAGGAATCTAATTGCCCTTTTATTCTGAGAGTTTTTTTTTAACTTCCTGAGAATTCAGATGTTTGCTACTGGAAAGAGGAGATTTGGAGATACCTATTAGGTTCAAAAGATACTGATTAAAGTAAACCAAAGAAAGAAACCAGGCTCATAGACTGAGGTATAACTGCTTTAAGGCCTCTAAAAGAGAGATGTCATGTTGGTAAAGATCGTTTTTAAATAAATGAGGATTGGGGGTATCAGAACCCATGAAGAACTGGCAGAGTGGAAGAAGTGCTTTTCTTTCAATGCAACCTTTCTCATAGGCGTGACATCAGTTCCATCCCAGCTTCTGGACTAGCTGCACTGTGGTGTTTCACAGAAAATATTCACCACAAGAGTGTTCAAAGCAGTCTTAGATCTTTTCTTTTGTTCCTTTTTAAAGTGGTTTTTGAGCATTTCTTGTCAAGTTTCTTGAAAAGTGCTTTGACCAACACCTGAGGCTTGGAATTGACCAAATAGAAGTGACTCTGCTTGCATGGTATTGTTAATGCTTGAATTCTGTTTAAAATAGTGTAACTAGAAAGTCACACTTGGACAAGTAATTATTTTAAACTTTTTCTTCTTTAAGTTTAAGATAAATCATGCTACAGACCAGTATAAAAAAGCACATGCCATTCTTCTCTAGGAGGTAATGGTGATGATCCTTGTATTGCTATAATATTTTGACATTTCATTTTAGAGACTTGTAATGCAGTAAGCGTATAAAAGAGGAAATTTTCATACATTATAACAGTGGTGCTGTCTTTCAGTGTTTTCATGGTGCCCCTCCCCCTTTAGAAATCTTTTGTAAACAAGGCCTTTGTGAAACTCTCCTAGGTCAGCAGCTTTTTGATACTCCAGAGAAATGGGTAATCACTGCTTAAGACATCTTGACATGCCTCCACGAGAACAACTGAATTATCACAAATAAGATTGTAAGGACTGTTACCCAGTGCAAGACATTGAGGAAGTGTTGGTAGGACCCAATTTAATCGAAAGTTTTGACACTTACTCTTTCCAGTCAAGATGCTTTCAAGGTTTCTTGGAAAATTTGTTGCTTAACAGTAGTGGTCTTAGAAAACTCGAGTCCCATTTCTCTCCTGCAGTATTTCTGGTGAACAGATGAGAAAATTTCCCCTATGTGAAAAAAACTACATGCAGGGGCTACTTCAGATTTATTTTGTTCCACTATTTTCATATGAAAGAATTATCTTCTAAATTGGTCCTTCTCCTTAAATGTTTTCTGTAGGCTGTTTTTGACCAATAGAGGATGCTGAATTTTCTGTCATCTTTGCAACCGTTCGTGTTATGGAACTTTATTCTCTAGCCAGTTAATAGAGTCATGGATCATTCCCTAAGTAGTTGGAAATAGAAAATACAGATGGTGGTAAGTCATTTGGTAGAGTATTCAGGAAGGCCTGGGGTGTTTATTTTTTCTGCATAGAAATTTGTGACTTTATATTTACCAGGGGATATAGGACTCTATACCTCCGTTCTGCCAGAGTCATGAAAGAGAATATATTTATTTGCCTAAGATATTTTTTATCATCAAGTTAAATGAGATCCTGTGGATCTGGGTCTGGAAAAGTTTGCAATTTTGCTACAGTTTATCACAACTTTATTGTCCCCCATATTAATACAGCACTTTTCCTTGAAAATACTGAGGCTACATTAGAGAGAACTTTTATTTAAGTTTTACAGATTGTCAAAGATATGTGAATAGTTGTACTTTAGGAAAACACACAATAATGGCAAAAAGAGCTATTCAATAGGAGCTAAATATCTGGGTCTTTTGAATGTTGCAACATTTTTAATATAAGCAACATTTAATTTTAATTATGGATGCACTTGGAATGATACTTTTTGATAAGAATACAGGAGTTTGGCTGGAACCTTTACATATGTGGTACCCTTCTGGACTTGTATATTTATAATACATTATTATGAATCCTACTGTAATTTTTGATGTTCTGTTGGCTCCATAAGACATTCAGGACATACAGATAGTTATAATGAGGCTTTATGCCTATATAAAACCTTTAAAAAATCAATAGTCTATTGTGGTTTTAGGTGTATAAGCATCAACTTAAGTACCACTCTTACACCATTGTATCATTTGCTTTTATGCAAGCACTAATGCTTTAGAAACTTATATGATTTATATGGGGTAAATTGATGAAAAGAATCCATAGAAGTTGAAATAACTTTAAAGTTTAAAAAAACATTAAATAAGATTGTAGCTCCCCTTCCCTTTTCTTTTAAGTGAACTTAGCATTTGGAAGTTAAAAGTACTTAAAAATAGAATTTTTTAAAAAAACCTGAGCAAAAAGTATCAGGATGCTTTATAGCTTAATAGTGGTCCAGTCCAAGGGAAATATTTTATCAGTTTGTATTTAGATTGTGTTTTTGTTGATCAGAGTGACTGTAAAATGTTTCTTTGATCTGTTTGATGTATATGCTAGTGTTTACCCTCCCACTGGGAGGTAAGTCATTGAACTTCTAAATTGAATGTCCATAAGGAAAACCTCTTCCATCTTCCCCTATGCTTTGTTCAACTGGGCAGGTGCTAACTTTGCAAATAGTTACAGATTCATTGTATTGCTTTACATTTGTGCTGTATTCCTACATGCACTAAAAGCCTATTGAAAATAAGGATTGCCCCAAATTCCCTAAAAATAATTTACGATTGTGTACTTAAGTGTTTTAAGGAATGTATGTGAACATGAATGTGAACATTAAAACATCTGAATGGCAAATGGTAAACTGCGCAAGCCATGAGCGACAGGGAGAGATCCAGGAAAGCTCTCCCAGAGGGTAGGTTTGCACCAGGAGAGCAGTGGTGGAGGAGGGTAGGTTGCCGACCACCCAGGAAAGACCCCAGGGAGCTGAGAATGTCATTGTATTAGTTTTAACCTGTTTGCCCTGAAGCAAGGTTGTTGTGGGGGATAACTGCTAGAAGATAAAGATGAGGATGGTTAGAAAACCATGGTATCTAGTATGGGTCACTAATTTCAGTATGTAATGCATATTTGAGGCTTGTCTTGCTGAGATTTTGAACAGGGGACCCCCAAAATATTTTAAATTTATCAGAATTCAAGTTCACAGTGGGAATTGAAGCTGTGAGAAGGCTCTTCCATGATAGCGTATAAGGTGTTTTCACACCTGTTATTTGATTGGATTCATGTCAAAACTGAGGTTGTAGCTAGCTAATATTATGCTTACTTTGTTTGTGGGCTAGGAACTTGAAACTCACAGAGGTCAAAATCACTAACAGTGTTTAGTTATGTAGATGTTAATAGCAAGCATGTTAACATCACAAATGGCTGTTATCCATTTAAATTTCTGTAAAAGGGGAGGATGCATTCTTCGATTTTAGTTGCTACCAGAAAAGGCTGCTGGGGCAAAGCCGAGCTCCTCCCTCACCTCACCCAGGTTCAATCAGCTTGTGCTGGTCAAGGGACTGCCGAGCCAGGGTGTGTCCTCCTGGTCAGAAAGGTATTTCAACTGTGTATGCCACACTCTCCTGGTGCTCAACGTATGAATAAAATGATCTTGGCGGACCAGGGACCAGCGTAGGAAGCCACTGTCACTGATTCTTGTCAGCACCCCAAATGAGCTTGCCTTGCAAAAGGGGCCTAACAGTCTAGGTAGGGTAGACCACGTGTAAGTGCACATGGACACTACATTTCAGAGTGCCAGTCTTTGCAAGTAACTTTTGCTGGTTCAGTTTGGTTTTGACTCAGTGCCTAAGATGGGTTTGAATCCAACTGAATCTTAGATGTAATAGCCGTGCTCACCTTTATAACAACTACTGGATGGGAGGTCTGGGAGAGAGAGCTGATAGGCTCTCTTACTACTTGGTAGAGGTTTTTCTAGCCTTTTGGGTTTTCTCATTAACAACCCTTAAAAAAAAACTTTCCCTTGGGCCTCCCTGGTGACACAGTGGGTTGAGCGCAGCACTGTGAAGCATCAGCAAGTTTGAACCCTGGCCAGGGAGGGGGCCCACATGGCGCAGCAGACCTCTGCTTCCTCACCCGCTGCTCCCCTCAGCAGTGTACTTAAGTCCATCTGCCTGATCTACTCCCCACTCTGTCTCTGGTGAACGCTCTAATGTCCCGTGACTCTGGCCTGTACCCCAGCTCTTGTATACATAAATGGATAAATCTTTAAAAAAAAAAAAAAAAAACTTTGTGGAAAGATTGTCCTCACCAAGGAGGTCATCGAATTGCATCACAAATGGACCGCTTGAAGAAGGCCACTAATGGTGCCCACGGGGTGATAATGTGACGGGCTGGTTCCCATTGAGGCAGAGCCTAGGCTCACAGGACTCTTAATTAGCCACCACGGAGCATCGCTGTCTTCTGTCATGCTTGGAGCTGCCTCGGAGCCTTCGCCAGGCCGACTCCAGGGAGGACAGTCCCACTACAGTTTATTTAAAGTGAGGGCAGCTGCTGACATCCTAATTTATTTCCTTGACTGAATGAGGAAGATTCACAGAAGCCCAACACACAAAACAAAAATTTAACCCCACCGCTCTTTAAAACAGATTTAAAGCTTTGAATGGTAAACTCACGGGATAACCGTGAGTAACATTTTTTCATGATCTTTTAGAGTTTTTGTCCTGCAATACGTAATGTTAACTTTAGCCCAGTGAAGTTTGTTGTCTGGTTTTGATTTTTACATCTGTGGCACTGGGCATATTGTGCACTGTTTAAATTTGCGTGTCTCAGACCAAGAAGATGGGCTTTGGTTGTGTTTTACCACCTATGGGGAGCCAACTGTGACTTCCAAAGGAAAAACAAAGAACATTGGTCAATTTATTTCCTTTATCTTTGCTGCTTTTCTGCTGGCTGGTTCCTGCACTGCCCCACAAAGAATAGCAGAGCTTATGTTTGTTCCTGGAGATGTTACTTCTGGTGGGAAAATTATCAGTTCATTTGGAGAGAAAGCTACATGGAAAACAAGAAGTCCTTCAGGTCAAGTAGGACTTTCTGAATCAGCAGACAGACATAAAAAGCACCCTTATCCGAGCTGTCTCTTAAGTGTTACAGTTCTCCGGTAACAGCCAAAAACTTGTAAAAGACTGCACTGTTCGTAGGGACGTGGACTGAGCCCAGTTTTTATTCCTAACACTCCACCTTTGACCTCCACCCCGAAGTCTTTCTGCAGATGCTACAATGATAAAAACCTGCTGGAGATCCAAGATTTCCCTACTGCTTCCTTGTATATGGCGAACAGTTATTTAAGCGCGGTCTAGTCAAGGTGGTTGAATTTCCCTACACTCTTCCCGTCACCAGGAAACAAAACTTTCTAGGAAGCTGAGGTGACAGGCCACCTTCATTAAACCCCCCTTAATTCTTTGCTCTTCCCTCCAAACTGAACCTATCACACACTTATGTAACTTTCAAACCCTACTGTGCTGCAGGAGCTTCCTTTTTTTAATTTTTTTTCCTTTTGCTGCTAAAAGTCCTCCTCACTTCTGCAGCTAGGGTAAGTCCGGTGTCCTTGTCCAACTTGCAGAGGCCTCTGGTCACTTGGAAGGCATCAAGGACATTTGGCACAGTTGGGAGAGATAAGCAAACATCACTGATGTCTTTCTTTGGTGACAGTGTCTCCACCTTCTACTCTCCGGACCGCCCCTTTTCTGTGCCTTCAGAAATTAACGTACGATCACAGCCAAATCCTAATCTTTGCAAAATATCTCTCCCGTTGTCTCAGCTTTATCTCTGCGTCCCCCACTTTCTACTCCTGTACGTTGTGGCTCCCACTGGCGAAGTCTCTCCCACCCGTGGGTTGCTTTCCCTGGACTCCATGTTATGCTGGGAGTAGAGAAAAAAGTTTTTTTGCAGCTGTGATTTTTGGGCAAGTTATGTGATCCCTTCTTGCTCCACTGCCCCCTTCTTTCAAATGGGGATGTGACGGAAGGTCTTCTCCATTCAAGTCACTAAGGTTATGAAGCACACTAAAGTTATGAAGCACAGGTTTGTGTGTTTAAGTATCACTACATTTGGGGATTGGGGGTGGGTCTTTGGTATTTCAGTGGATTGTAGTAAGAAAGGAAAGTAGGGGCCTCCACTGGTGGCGCAAGGGGTTAAGGCGCAGCACTGTGGAGCTCTCTGCAGCCACTATGGCACAAGTTCCATCCCCGGCCAGGGAGGGGACACACATGGTGCAGCAGACCTCTCCTGCCTTACTTGCTGCTCCCCTCAGCAGTGTATTTCAGTAGATCCACCTGTTCTGCTCCTCACTCTGTCTCTGGTTACTCCTCTCAACCCTCATACCTCTGGCTGTACCCCAGTTCTTGTATGCACAAATAAATAAGTCTAAAATTACAAAAAAAAAAGACAGGACAGTATCCATTTTGTTGCAGTTGTCCTGGTTGGGCTGGTGACCCTTGGTTGGGCTGGTGACCCTTGTCACCAGGAAGTTGAGTCCCTTTAATGTGCACACAGGCCTGCTGAGATTCAGCTCAGGACACAGGACATGTCTTCCTGAGGGTAGAGAGAAGATGTCCATGGTAGCTGGAGGTGTGGGACGCCCTGGGGACTTTAATTTTTTAAAAGACACTCTCCAGTTGTAAAGGCAGGAATATCAGTACAAAAAAGAAAAAAAAAACCATGAAGACAGAGTGTACTGCTGGAGAATTCCTGGCTGAGAACACAGCGGCCTGGCCCTCAGGGAGTGCTGGTCTGTATCGAAGCCTTACAGGGGAGGACAGGGGAGTAGCAATACAGATTCTGGGGACTCTACAGGGCCTATTACTCCCACCCTGACCCCCACATGCAGAGACATTTTCTCCATTATATTAGCCACATGATTGTGGAACAGGTCATTCTTCCCTTTAACAATATAAAACTCCCTTCCTTTCCCCTCCCTTCCCCCAAGAGAAAATAAAAATAGTTTTGAATGTTATCTGGTAGACAGACCTAACGGTACCTGATCTGGTTATCTGAGCCCTCTCATCCTCCTCAACCCTGCTGTGCCTCCCACCACCAGCCCATCAGCATCTTTTCATTTGTGCTTTGAGGAAGAAGAAAGAGGATTCCTAGGAGTCCGGCAGGATTGGTAAGAAGCCAAGTTGACCATGACTCTGCTTTAAACTTTACCCCTCGTAACACAGTAATAACGGGAACCAGTGCTGGTGACTTGAGCTTGTTTGTAATTTACACCCCCAAGATGCTTTACTGTGGGAAAGTTTAGCGATATGCGTGAACTGTATGATAAGGCTGCCAGTAGAAATGAGGCAGGAATAAAAGACCAGGACTGTGGTCACATCCTTGAGAGGTCTTCCTCTTCGACCTGCCAGGGTGGTGGAAGCAAAGTGTGTCTCTTTCTTGGCACAGCCCAGTGTCTGCTGTGGAAGTTCATGGCACCACACATGGGATTGGAGGAAGTCTGTGAGATGTTCTGAGTCATGGGTAGAGAGATGGAAGGGACCTTGAGATGCACCTACTCCAAGCTGGGAGGAAGCCGAGAGATCCTGGTGGAGAAGCCCTTTGTCCAGAGCCTCAGAGTTGGTGGTGTCGCTGAGACAAACCTAGATCTCTAGACTCCTACTCAGAAGCCAGCGAGTATCACATTCAAGTCATACGATAGTCCCCGTTCCTGCCATTCATTAGCTGTGGGGCGTGAGGCAAGTTTCCCACTTGTTCCACTGTGCTGTTTCTCTGAGCCGGATTCTCATTTGTTTATCTGTTCTGCCTGTCGTGGGCACACTCATCAAGTCTGTGTACCAGAAGGTTCTCTTATTGAAAAGTTCCCTTCACATGTTCCTGTAGTTTTCCATTTCCCCTCTTGTGTTTTTCCCTTTAAGAAGTTTCCAGTAGTTTCCTTGAATGAAAAATGAGGAGCATTTTTATGGAAATAATTACAAGTCATGACAACATTCTAAGACTTTCTCAGGTCATATATGCAGAAAGTAGTATTATGGGATAATAGATATTAAAATATAAAAATAAGAAGTATTCATATCTTCATAGTTCACACTTGTGGTATATTACTGTAATAGCTACTGAAGCCAGTTTCAAGGTAAACCATAACAGGAAGTAAGCAATTTCCTTTTATTCACTAAGAAATAAAGGGGTATATTAGTTTGTTGATATACATGAAAGAACATTATAACTTGTAGTACCCCTGAATTGACGTCAGTTTCCTAAATTTAAAATGCTGACTGAACGTGTGTGAGGGGGTGGAACACAAAGAAAAAAAGTTACTTCCGCCTGCTTTGTTAATCACAAAGAATAAATAATAACATTTGGCTCTCTAGTGAATTCAAGGCTATAATTCACCCACCAAGCTTCTCTGTTGTTTTAGAAACCACTTGAACTGAATTCTCTCAGTCCCATCTTGTATCAGCAAAACAGTTTGAGCGATTCCCTACTTATAGTCACTCCAAAGTAGCCAGTCATCTCTTTCTGTATTATTTATCAGATGGCCTAAAAGCTTACCTACACTTTTAGGATTTCTTTACATGAACACACCTAAACACTGATTATTCTGAAATGTAATTCGTGAAATAATTGGTTCTGTGAATAGTTGTCCGTGAAATCTTCACAGTTTATTGAGATCTTTTATGAACATTCCTTACATGCTGGTTAGAGATGCTGGATTTGATGTTAGGAGTGAAGAAGGAGACTCTCCCCTTATCGCGCTCATCATCTAGAGATTCAGCAAGAGATGACAGTGGGTAACTAAGAATGGAACTAATGTGGTTTTGTATTTCGCTTTTAACCTCTCATTTTACTGTGGAAAAATGTGGAAGGGTTCTTCTTTAGGTGTTTGGCCTCAAAATTTTATTTAATTCAATCCCTGCCATTAGCAGTGAGGAAGCAAATCACTTAGGATATTTCATTCTGTATTTTGTGAGGTTGACAGCTGAAAAAGGTTTTGTGTGTTAAGGTGTGTGCTTCCAGGTGACTTAATATATAACAATTACTCTCACGATGGGCACTCAGTTGTCTTGCTCTGGGAGCTTTGAATTCTGTTAGAATTCAGAAAATACCTTGTTTACTTATTTGGGCTCTTATCCAAAGCACAGTTGTCCCCCGCCCCACGAGACAGTTCCCCAAAGTCATGGAGCATGGGTGATGGCATATTGCTTTGTTGAAATAAGAGAACCATATTAATTCCACAGCTGTCTAAGATGGACCACGTCTAATGGTCACAGATGACTTAAGGGGGTGCGGTGTGAGAATCTTGAACTAGAGAGAGGTCTACAAGAATCCCTGGCCACAGTGTTCAGGTGGTTTGAACTTTATCAGCTGTTAGACGAACCACATCTCAAACTGTCCCTTCTAAGCTCTTCTGGTACAGTGCAGGTGGTGGGGAACATAATTCTAAATAAGAGTGACCATTGTGCTATGCACAGAGCTGTGATTCTGACAAGTACTGTTGCATTGCAATCGCAGAAGAAACAGTACTGTTTAGCTTTGCTAGTAACTTGGCGCATGCGTACCCCACTGTTGGCATGCAAGTCTATTGGCTCCATTTTTTCCAATAGCTCAGATGATGGTTAGCATCTTTAGCAGTCACAATTTTTTACTTAAGCCATGTACATTTTTTTCTAGACAGTGCTATTGCACACCAAATATAGTATAAATGTAACTTTTACATGCAAAAGCTTGTGTCACCACTCTGTTTTGATGTTCACTTTATTTCAGTGGTCTGAAATATGAACCCTAATATCAGAGGTATATCTGTGTGTGGATACCTAACCCCACATCTGTCTCAACCCCATAATATCTGCCTTTTCCATGATTAGAATTGCTCTTTGATTTTAATTTATGAAATTGTATTTTCCCTCCTCTTTTTATTAGAATTTTCTGTGAAGCTTTGATGGTTCTCGGTTAGATTCTTTTAAAAGTAGCATTATATTTTAATGACTTTGGGGTGGGGGTGGGGGGTTAATAATTTATAAGTTGCCCAAGTCAGTAAGGAATGGAGAGCATCTGTTGATTTCAGTAATAAATTTCAAACTTGTTTAGAATTGTGCTTACATGTTCAATTTGGTTTATCCAGTGAGTGAGTTTTTTTGGTTTTTCTTTTTTTCTTTTAAACAAGTGGTCTTCGTAAAGACTAGGGCAGATGGATATATATCACACTCATTCAAACATCTGGATGAGACAGGGCAGTTCTGTTTGATATGTGTTACAGAAATGGCACCATCAGATGCTAACAACTGTCTTATTCTGATCTTAGCATCATGTTTAAAACATTTCTTTCTCTTTTCTTCTTTCCAGCTTAGTACCCTTCACTGACTGGCAGAGATAGGGGGAATAGATGTCCACTCCCACAGACCCTGGTGCGATGCCGCACCCAGGGCCTTCGCCAGGGCCGGGGCCCTCACCTGGACCAATCCTGGGACCTAGTCCAGGCCCAGGCCCATCCCCAGGGTCCGTCCACAGCATGATGGGACCAAGTCCCGGACCTCCAAGTGTCTCACACCCTATGCCGACAATGGGATCTGCTGAATTCCCACAGGAAGGCATGCATCAAATGCATAAGGTAAGAAATTCCTCTCCCCTCCTGAATGGTGGATGACTAATATTCCTGATAAACCCGTCTCTTTTGTACTATTCTTAACAAGGGAACCAAGGTAGGCCCTTGTCTTACCTTGTATGTTATTAAAAAGTCACATCCTGAGGCTTTCTCACTGTTACAGATGTTGTGCCAGTCAGGAAAGTTAGATCTTGACATGGAAAAAAAAAAAAATACTACCTAGAGTAGGCATTTCTGAATAAGAGTTGTGGGTTATAGGTATATGGGCTTAGAGAATAAGTATGTGGTAAATAAGCTGATTTTTTTTTCCTTCCTGGCTAGAGTACCTAAATCATACACAAATGAACATATTGAAACTTATCTTCCCTTAAAAATGTTACTTATTAAAGATCCTAAAGAGAAAAAGGAAAATGAGTTTTTTGCTAATAGATTTTTTAAAAGAAGGCGTCATTGAAATAAGATACTCTCTAGGCAAGTCCTAAAGTGTACTTTGCTGTCTCTCTATGAAGTGGCTTTATTCTGGTTTTGGAAGAGGGCTCTGATTTTGCAGAGCTCAAGTCTAGTCATTTGTTTATGGACTAAAGTTCTAATAGTCCTCGATTTAGGAGAGTTGGATTGTTGGCAGGATGGTCATATGCAAGTGTACTATATACACTTTTGCTCTCTACTTAAAGCTTTAGCCACAGGAAATGTATGAGGTCATTGCATATTATCTGAAGGTTTTGTCTGATGAGATAGTAGAGATTTGACATCCTTTTTGAACATCATCACAGGTAGCTAAGGCTGTGTGGTGGAGATGCCTTTCGGAATGAAGTAGGCACAGTCATATTTGGTTTGAAACAAATATAAACCTAAGGGGGAAAAAAAGCAAATCTTTCTTCTCATTGTATAGGGCTTTAGGTCACTTTTTAAGTAAGACCTTGAAGCCTAGAAGGGAAGATTCCATTTTTACAAAGTTTATTTGATGCTGTTGAAATCAGGAAAGCAATAGATGCTTATTTTAAAAAGCAAAACCTTATTGAGTTAAAGAAATTAAATGGTTAATCCTGGCTTCGCTTCAGGGACAGCTTATGACATGTGCTTTTCACACCTTGCTTTTGCCCATGTTCAGTAAAAATAACTTGTGAGCGTTGATATGTATGTACAGATGTCATTTGAAAAATTTTTTTCTTTTACCCTAATAGAATCATATTGTCACTGTTAATTACTCTGTATCTTCCTCTGGTCACTTCACAATATACTGTGGGTACTGCTACCAGATTCCCCAACTTTCTTCCTCCTTTTTATTTTTTTTTTAAAACACAATGTTGAACTTGACAGGTATCTAAAGAAATAAAGTTGCTTGTTTTCCATATACTTTTTAGAAAAGATATTGACTATATGAACATATTGAAGTGATTAAATTGTCTTGTGCTCATATTAAGTTAATTTGGGAACTATGTTATAGATCTGATCTGTCACTTGTAAACCTTAGGCCAAGTGGGCAAAATAATTTCCAAATGGTTTGAGAATGTCTCGCCTTCAAAATGAAAGCTAAAAATGGGAGGAAATATTTAGCTAACCTTTTATTATTTAAGTATTTACAAGTCCAATGTGGCAGTGAGTGTTAGGTCAGTGGTGTGCTTTTGCTCTGGTTTCTTTTCAGTGATAACTCGCCCTATTATTTTGTTACCTAGCATCTTGTCACATTTTCTCATATTCCCTATCCCCATCCTTGTTCTTCTTTGTTTTCTTTTGTTCTCCTTCTGCAAGTTTTGAATCTTCTTTGCTATCCTGGTTTTTTCTGAAGCCCCCCCCTCCAACCGCCATGTATCCCTGTGCGAGGACATGAGTAAGCGCCTCGAGTTCACACCTGCTGACCAGATGCCTTCACTTCCTTAGCTTCTTTTTATAGGCAGCTTTATTCCTTGTCTTTCTCCTCCTTCTGCCTCTGAGCTTCAGCTTTTTGCTTTTCAACATTACTGGAAATAAGTAAACAAGTGGCCTAAATACATCTGCTGTGTTGCTTTGATTTCCTCTCTATTATTACTATTTAACAGACTCGAAGACACTCTTTATACCAAATTCTTCCCATTTTTCTTCTGAACATCCTCTTTATGGTAAATTTTGCCTCTTTTCAAGTGCATGCTTTTGACTCTGCAGAAATTAACTTTGCTTTCTCCAAAACTGCAAACACTCATACTTTCTTGCTTGAAGTCATTTGGTTTTTATAAACTCCTGGAAATATTTCTTTCAGGCTGTTGTGAGAATTGCTATTCCAGTTTGGGGAGGAATAGACTTTTCCTTTTTCAAACATGCTCTGTTGCCTGATCCTGGATTGGATTAACGTCAATTCAATAGCTATTTATTTTGTTTCTGTTTTGCACTAGGCCTTAAGTTGGGTTTCATTCCTGTGTTCCATAGTTTTTTCTAAACTGTGAATTTAACCTTCTCAGTCTTTTTTCCTCTGTGGTTCAACATCTATTTCACCTTCCTTCCCTTTCATGATTCACCTCATTCACTGTTGTTCCCTGTCTGTTCCTCTTTTCCCAACTGTCATGGAACTTTCTGGTATCAACTTTTTAAATATTCCATAGTTCCTTCCTCTCATATAGAAGAAAATATTACCAAAGAAGAGCTCATCAGAGCTATTTCAGATAGTCTTCTTTCAGACTTTGGATAGATTCAACACACAACAGGTTTCAAGACTGACTTCAAAGGGTATGGAAAAATAGCTTATATTCTCCACCTGTGAGTAGGGTATCCTCTTTCTTTGCAGGTTTTGGCTTTACAAACAAAAACTTCAACTGTTTAAGGTTTTAACTTTTGACTTACAGTGCTCTGTTGATCCTATTGGGGTAATTTTTTTTTCCTCTTTTCCTTACCTATAACTACATGTATCATATAATACTGTATTTAATACAGGTAGTCCATGTATGTCATGGTATAGGTAACAGATAATTACTCATTTCCACACTTTTGAAGACATTAGGGACAGGTCTTCAAACTCCAAGATAGACATAATGTACTTCAAAGAGGTGTCTGACTGATGTCCTTTAAATGTTTCAGCCCATCGACGTGATCCATGACAAGGGGATTATAGAAGACATACACTGTGGATCCATGAAGGGCACTGGTATTCGACCCCCTCACCCCGGCATGGGCCCCCCTCAGAGTCCCATGGATCAACACAGCCAAGGTTTGTATCTCCTGCATATCTGATTTGGGCTGCAACCATACATAGTCTTTCTTCTCTTCTATTGATTAATAAAGCTATGAATTCCAGAGAACACAATCTGAGGGAGACTGAATCCAACAGGGTTCTTTCCCTGGAGAAATTCTCCCCAGCTCTCATCAATCCAACTTTGTGATTTGTATGGGTGACTTTATTGCCAAATTCTTATAAGGTAAATTACATCACCCCATCTTTATAGATGGGGAGTTACAGTTCCAAGAACTTACTTTGTTTTCCTGAGTTTACACATCTATGAAGTGGAAAGACCAGTCAGAGAGTCCAGGTCTTCCTCCCAAAGACAGAATAGATATGAAGGTAAGATAAGCCACCTCCACCCCTGAATTGCAAGCTCACGCAGTATCTGTAAAGAGACTTTTTCTGACATTGGAATCACCTGTCATTGCTGGTGGTAGCTGCTTTCATCTCTGAGGGCTATTGTGACAAATAATATAAACTGAGTGGCTTAACATAAGAGATAATTATTCTTTCACAATTCTGGAGGCTAGAAGTCTGAATCAAGGAGTTGACAGTGCCATGTTCTTTCTAAAGTCTTTAGGGGAGAATCCTTCCTAGCCTTTTCCTAGCATCTGATGAGTAACAGCAATCCTTGTAGCTGTATCTCTGTCTTGCGCTCCATATGATATTTTCCCTGTGTGTCTGTCTCTGTGTCCAGATTTCCCTGTGCTTAAAAGGACACTGTCATTGGATTAGGGCCTACACTAATCTAGTATGACCTCATCTTAATTTAATTTCTTCTGCAAAGAACCTATTTCTACATAAGGGCACATTCATAAGTACTACGGGCTAAGGCTTTGACGTTTTCTATGTGAAGGACACAGTTTGACCCACAGTAGTTGCCAAAGCAATAAATGATATGTTACTTACCATCCAAGGCATAGGAAAGATAACTCAAAGTTTTTTTGAAAACAAGATAACCTATTTCAGATTCTTTGGATATTTCTAGATATGAGGGGCAAGGGTTCCTACACTATTTAACACTGTTTAGTAGATATTCTTACTCAGGTCTTTGAGTTTATGTTTCGCTCTCATGCTCCTTTGTAATTTAAAGTGTGTGAGTTTTTTTCTACACTCGTGCCTGGATATTCATCCACCCGAGGAAAGATTTTTGACAGTGAGGATTTAGAGCCATGTATTTGGTTTCATTGTGTTTTTTAAATATATAATAAGCTAAAGATTTTAATTTTATTAAATTATTAAAAGCAATAATAACGACGTAATTTTTAATGTAAATAAGTCACGGCGGCATGATTGCTAGTATTTGAAGAGTTTTTGAATGTCCCAAACTCTGATCTGAACTTTGATGGCAGCAGGTAAGTGTTGCAGGTGACTCATAAAATCTTGACCAGGTCACAAAAGCAGCCTTTGGGATCACCGCCGGGGCTCTTCAGGAACCACTGGGATTTTTTGGTAAAGGAAGAACAGATTTGACCTATTCAGTGTTCAGAATGGATTAAAAGAACTCTTTGGGGATTATCCTTTAAATCCTAAGGAGCCAGGTGTGTTCACAGAACTAATGTAGATCTCATTTTTACTACCTGCTAAATATTGGTGACATATTCAGTGATTCTCAAAGCCAGGTGCTTGCTCTGTTTGCTCCTAGCTTTGTGGTAACTCTCGTAGTGGGTCTCTAGGAAAATGCCAAAACAAAACACTTTAAATGTACAAATTATAATTGAGAGCAATTATATTTTCGTTAGCTCTTAAAATTTTCCATCATTGCTTGGTGCCCTTCTTCAGCTTAAGAATGACAATTTTTCTTGGCATCTCCAACAAAGCACATGAGCGGATACTTAGTAAGTTTTGTTCATCTAGGTAGAGAGATGGACTCATACATTCAAAAGTCAACAATTCTAAATAGATCTTAATTTTTATATAATTTCAGAAAGATATTACTTTGAAATGCAGAGGCCTACATTAAATGAAATCAGAATAAGCATATAATATTTTTCTCTAAAATAGTAACGTGCATTGTAGGTTGGAGAATGAGTTATTTAAAATATATCTTCGAATAAAATAGGATTGGCGTAATGCAGTCTTATTCTATATAATGATCTGAAAAGAATTTAGACTCTGAAATAACATGAATCTTTAAAAACCACATTGTAGGAAGCCATTTATAAACACACAGGTATGGAGAGGTGTGGTACTGACTGGAAGACAGCCAGCTTTAACTACCTAGCAACCTATTTGGTTATTTTGAGATATTGGTTGAGAGGCAAAACCATTTCCTTCATTAAATACTGAATGATGTACCTTATGGCCCTAATGATAACATTGTTTATTTTTAGTCCAGGTAGTAACTCTTCAAAGGCAAGTGTATAATATTTAAAGGGGAGAAGGAATTTAAAGAGAAAATTTATATAAAATTGGCGACTTATAATTTCAAGACTTTTGAAAAGAGAGAGGTGATTGCTTCTCTCTGAGGCAAGGTGAAACAGGGGAGATAATGGCCCATGAAGACTAGTGAAGGAAAACTGCCACTTTTTGACTACTTTTGAATGAGCAAATCGAACGAAATTTCACAAAGAGCAGATTCTGCATTAACACTGTCATCCTTTACTCAAAAATATATTCTCTGTCAGGCAGTCTCTTCACTCTGTTTCCTCAACTAGAGATGGTTACCAAAATATGTTACATTGTTTCATCATTTAAATTCTGTTTCTCCTGAAGTTTTATAGAATGGGGGTCATGGAGAGGGAAAAAAAAAAATCTGTCTTTGGTGAAATACTGTCACAATTTTGATGTCCTTTCCTAACGTGATAAAATGATTTGGCTTTTAAATTCCTCCCCTATAAATTCTGGGAGATAATATTTCCCTTTCCCAATTTCTTCTGATCACAAAATTAGTAACATTTTGTTATATCAGTTAATTCCTGGAATTTTTTTTTATTCTCCTCTTAGTTTCTGTCTTATCAAATTTGAAGTAATAATATTTTGTATTGATTTTTCAAGTGACCAAGTTACTCTTTTCATGGTGTGAATTATTGTCCTTCCTGTGTGTCACGCTCCTAACTTTGTCCTGCCCTTTGCTCTTAGTTTAAAAGAGCAACGTTATAAACAGTGCTCTATGGTTTAGAATGGATTGTTTATTTTATTTTTTTAAAACATTTATTTATGCATTTAGAGCTGGGGTATGGGCCAGAGGTGTCGGAGGTGAGAGGATTCAACAGAGACAGAGAGGGGAGCAGAACAGGAAGACGGACTGAAATACACCGCTGAGGGGAGCAGCGGGCAAGGCAGGACAGGCCTGCTGTGCCATGCGGGTCCCCTCCCTGCCCAGGGATCGAACACGCGGTGCTGTGCCGCAGATGCTTCACAGCGCGACACTCAACCCTCTGCGCCACCAGGGAGTCCCAGAATGGATTGTTTAATGATTTGGGTCATTGTTTTAGGCAACCTGTGGCTTAACATTGGAAACAATAATTGACAACCTGAAGAAATAAGGAGAACCAGAAGGCAAGAGACATAGGACCCACATGAAAATCTCAAGAGCTTTGAGAAATATTTTTCCTCCTGTAGTAAATACAGGCCTTTTACCACAGGAGTCAGAAAAGTGCTTTCATAATGAACAAAACCTTTTAAGGGGCAAATGTGAGCCTCATTAAGAAGGGAAAATGTTAATGATGAAGTTCAGTGTACCTGTATATACTGATAGGCTCTGAGTGTTTGTTTTTATAAATTACAACATAATATGATTTACATTTCCACTAGTCCTGCAGGTTGACTTCAGGGTGTTTCCCTGATTAATTTATACCATCAACTAGAACCAGAATTGCCGCAAGGTTTTTGTGCTCCCTTATGTAGAGATGATTTGGGGAATAAGAGAGTTAGAAGTTCTTCCAGTTCTCTTCGGGGCAGGATTTTCCTGAACAGAATTCTCCTTCTTACCAATTGATAGAAAAAAACTTATTCTTGTCCTAAGGAATCAGGCTGAATTTATTTCCCTCTCCAAATGGCAGTTTGAGATAGAAATCACCATCACTGATATTTTCTTTGTCCTGTGAATGGTGATGCTGAGCCCCCAGTCAGTGCTGGTCAGATCGTCTTGGGTCTCTGTGACTCCATTTAGCTCTGAGCACAGCTGCTGCAGCTCAGACTTGCCATATTTCAGACACACAGCAGATGTCAAATAAAGGCCTAAGTGATGACCTTTATGGTAAGTGTGACCTGAGTTCAGTTATCAAAAGATAGGAGCTTTTTATCTAATATTTTATATTGTGTCTTTGGACACCTTTGCCTTGACAGTAAGCACTAATTAATTTCAGATTGCGGTAGGCAATTCTCTTTGCTTTTAGCTCTTCCTCCAACAAGATTTGTGATAGGTTTTTCGAGGAATTCTTTGGCCAGGCTGCACAGTTCATCTCCTGAAATAAGTTCCTTGAGATTTTCTTCTTTAAGAAAAGTTTTCTTGGGCCCAGCCTGGTGGCACAGTGGCTTGAGCAGTGCGTTATGAAGCAAACCGCAGCCACTGCAGCACAAGATCGATCCCTGCTGCCGGCCAGGAAGGGGACCCACATGGCGCGGCAGACCTCTCCTGCCTTGGCCGCTTCTCCCCTCAGCAGCGTATTTTAGTCAAATCTTCCTGTTCTGTTCCCCACCCTGTCTCTGGTGGATCCTCTCACCCCCTGCACATCTGGCCTGTACCTCAGTTCTTACATGAATAAAGGAATAAATCTTTTAAAAAATTATAAGAAAAGTTTTCTTAAATTTCCCCTTTAGAGTCCTCATAACCCAAAAAGACTGCTTTCATTTTTATAGTAAATTGTAAGTGGTTCTAGATTTTTTTGGAATTTTTAACCATTCACTTTATTTTTATGTGAGCTGATTAATATTAGACCATGGAAAGGACATTTGTATTGTAAACAGATGAATTTTGGTTTGAAGCCAGTAGCTGCCTAGTGTGACCTTGGGTTACTTATTTATTCTTTGAACCTCAGTTTCCTGATTTTAAAAAAATAAGATGATAATACATCTCTTCTGGGGTGTTATAAGGACCGTAAGAAATAAGTATACTCCATGCATAGCCAAATTCCATTGCCATTTCTGGGCTCCCACCAGCCTCATAGCCACAGGTCAGAATAACGACCTTGCCTTCGGTCTGCCAGCCCCCGCCTTACCAGGCATGGCAAAGTCTCCCTGGGAACTAATGATCCCGGAGCTTTAGTCATAACCCATAGCTGTGACTGATGATCCCAAGAGTGTAAATATCAGCTTCTCCACCCCTTTCCTGAGATAAAGTTAGAGGCAGGTTATTTGCCTTATACTAGTGGCTACCACTGCAGCAGCTGACTTAACAGTACACCCCTTACTGGCTGCCTTCCTTTCTCTGTCACCTTTCCCTGTTCCTTCCCAGTCCATCACCTGCACTCAGGCTGTTTCTTGGGGAGAACAGAGACAGTCTCACAGTGCCTTGCATACGGACTGGACTTCAACCTAGAGGGTGCTCAGTAATTGTCAAGGTATTCATAATATGCATAATAATAAAGCAATTATTATTTGTCATCCCCAGGAAAGACATTTCAATATAGTAGATACTTATATTGGGCTTTGTCTCCCAGGTTAAGCTACTTTTAATATTGACTTAACTAGCCCCTGGTGCCTCTCCTTTAGGAAAACAACAGCCACTAACCACTTGCCTTCTAGGACACATGGGTTTTGATCACTTGAAATGTATCCACTCCAAAGTAAGATGTGCTTTGACATAGATTTTTTAAAAAGGATGTTCCATCTCTCTTTAATGATTTTTTTTTTCATTTTGAAATGATGATATTTAGGGTGTGTTGATTTCAACAAAATAAGTTGTTAAAATTAGTTTTGTCGGTTTCTTTTACTTTTTAATGTCATTACTAGAAACATTTAAATGACCTATTTTTGACATGTAAAAATTTAATTATATGTAACTATGTAGTTAGTAAAGTCTATATACTTGAAGTTTCTATCACATCCAGAAAAATATCAAAAGATTCAGGAATGCCTCTCCGTCAGTGTCGGAGGACAGCCTGTGATTTCCTTTTGTGTTTGACTCTAGGTTACATGTCACCACACCCCTCTCCACTGGGAGCCCCAGAGCATGTCTCCAGCCCGATGTCTGGAGGAGGCCCGACCCCGCCGCAGATGCCGCCGAGCCAGCCGGGGCCCCTCATCCCGGGTGACCCACAGGCAATGAGCCAGCCCAACAGAGGACCCTCGCCTTTCAGTCCTGTCCAGCTGCATCAGCTGCGAGCTCAGATTTTAGCTTACAAAATGCTGGCCAGGGGCCAGCCCCTCCCTGAAACACTGCAGCTTGCAGTCCAGGGGAAAAGGACGTTGCCTGGCATGCAGCAGCAGCAGCAGCAGCCGCCGCCACAGCCACAGCCGCAGCCACCGCAGCCACCACAGCAGCAGGCCCTTGTTAGCTACAACAGACCATCTGGTAGGTTAATATGCAACCAAATGAATAATGCGATGGTCCAGCTCTGATAAGAGACACTGCTAACTGCACAGAAGCACGGGCGGTAGGAGCCCAGGGCTGACTTAACCTTTTGTTGCACCTCGCTGGCCCCCTTGTCTTATTTTACTTAGTGGGCCAAGATTCTTGCTCTCCTCCTGCTTTCGAGTCCCAGAGCCATGTTTCTTAACCTTTAGAGACTGGTGCAAGCTGTAGACCTAGGAACAAAGCACTCTCTCCCACAATTTTGCACTCCCTCTAAAATGGTTCCAAGTTTGTCAGCAGCCCAACACACCCCAGGTTAAGAACCCCTGTGCCCAGTATGTTCCATTGCCAAAATGCAGTCCTCTAATGCACTCATCTAGAGTCATTTTATGTCCCTATCTCTGTCCCTTCTTCACTGTGAAAAGCATTTGGGGAGACAAATAAGTGTACTTGCGGTAAAATATCAAGGAGAGAATTCAAAGCAAAGGGAGACAGAAGAGGTGGGTGTCAGGGAGGTGAGGAATGTCGGGCCACAAGAGTGCTCATGGCCCTTGCAGCTGAGCTTCAAAGATGCCTCTAGTTTCCTGGCGGTCAGGGGGAGACCGTGAGGTTCTTGATCCTCGGCATTCCGGACAGGGTTGCTTACCAGTTTCTCAGAGGACACAGAGCCTTTTCTAGCATGAGACGATGAAGTTGATTTCCCAGGTGGGCATAGTTTTAAAATTATTGCTGCTGTTATTATTGTTGTAAGTGTCTATGAGACAGAGACACCAATAGCATTTGTTCATAATAAACAGTAACAGAACCCACATGACGTGTTTCTTACAGGACCCGGGATCAAATCTGAAGCTCTGACATTAGGTAATGGGTTGAGGTGAGATAGTCCTTATGTAACCTTCTGGTGCTCTGACTTGATCCCCTGAGGTAATTCAGAGGTGCAGGGAGCTGTGAATTGTTTGCTCTGGGAAGGTTTTTGTTAAGAACTGGATAAGCAGAGATTTTACGTTTCTATTTCAACTAGAGCTTTGACTCCCAGGGAATTTGAATCCAAGATGATTCCTTGACGTTGACCCTCTTCCCCCTGAATGACTGTCTGTCATTTTGGCAAGCCCGGGTGTGTTGATCATTGCAAACAATTAGAATGGGGTATTGGTAGGCTTCTGAGGATGTTGGAGTTAGACAGTGGAAAGTGTTCAGACGATTGTTGCTTTTTAATATCCTACCTTCTGAGCTTATAAATGTTTCTCTTTTGGTAGTGGAAACTCCAAGAGTTGTTCTACCTGTAGGGTGAAAGCATCCTGTTAATTGTGGCCATAGCCTCAGAACGGGACTTTTTAAAGAGCAAGAAAAAAATCGCATCATCCTCAGAGTTCTTGTGGCCACCATGGTGCTTTGGAAATTGAAGGGTCACATGGGACCAAACATCAGGAGCTAAAAAGGTTGTATGAGCAAATCGTGCAGCACATGGTAGCTCGAACACTCAACTGTATCCAGAGATACAGAACTATAAGGATCCAGTTTCCAGAGAGAAGGAGAAATTATGTTTGCCCATGTATGTGCATAGTTTAGACTTAATGGGTGACCACCTCATTCACCACACACCCTTGTCCATGACGCACATCTAGAATACAGAGAACTGGGATTCAGACACTGCTCTCTCACAAGGGAACCCATGTCCTTACCCACTTCCCCATATGGCTCTGTTACATCTAAACACTCACGACAAGGGAAGGAGTCTGTCCAAGGGAAGGAGTCTGTCCACGAAGGAGATGGTTTCTGTGTAACAAAATAGAAGCATTTTACTACTGTGTGTAAAAAGGAAAAAGTATTCTAGTTCCTTATTTAAAATCTTTTTGCTCAAGCTCTCCACACATTTTCAACTAATTAGTCATCCTAAAATCCCACTTCTCAGAATTTGAAGAATGTTTCCAGTATGTTAGGGTAACAGCTATAGAGTTGGCAGTTTAAGGAGGAGGGAACAAAACCTGAACCTCCCAAAGTGTAATGGGGGGCCTCGTCATGCAGGCAGGCCCCGCTCTGCTATTCAGTTTGTCCTGGGTGTCACCTTCTCACAGACCTCTAAAGGCAGGGCTGTGTTTACACATGACCTAAACTCGGCAGGAAACATTTCCAAAGAGTTGCTTAAGAAGGCCAAAAGAGTGAATGATTCATTTGAGTAAACGTTTCTGTCCAAGTTAAAATAATGAGATCAAGAAGTAAAAAAGGACATTTCAGTTGTCTGGACACTTTGCATTATAAGTACTTCACATCCTGATGAATGGATCATCTCCAGAAAAGACTCTACTTTTTTATTACCCAATGCCAATATCTACATCTTCCCTCTCTGGGCCCCCGCCACTGGGGGGAGAAGGGGGGACATTTATCATTTTGCTCATGTATAAGACACTTGGTATCTTTTGTACCTCTGGCATTTGGGCTTCCTTAGAAATGAAAGTATTGGGCAGGTAGTGTTTTATGCCAGAGAAGATGAGGGTGTGGGTGAAGACAGAAAGAAGAGACTACCTTGAGATAAAACAGACCCCTTCCTACCACAGGGAAGGAGTTTACCTCTGATAGTATGCTGAACTTGTCCCCAAAGCTCAGATTTCACAAAGAGATACCTTATCTGACAAAGATATTTTCCTAGCATTTAGGCATTTTACTGACATTTAGGACAAGTGAAAATAAGGCAAGACTTTTTTTTTTTGAAGTTAAGATTATACTTTGCATGTTATTTATTCCCCTTTCACTCCCCCTGCTTTTTTGTTTTGTTTTTTGGCTGAACTGGGCTGCCTCAAACCTCCTCCCAAATTGCAATTCTCCAAAGCTGGCTACCATGATAGTCGACCCCAGGGAAACTTGACAGGAGGAATAACACCTTCTCGAATCCTTCTTCAGTCCTTGACT
Source organism: Galemys pyrenaicus (assembly GCA_019455555.1). NCBI lineage: Eukaryota > Metazoa > Chordata > Mammalia > Eulipotyphla > Talpidae > Galemys > Galemys pyrenaicus. The sequence goes on from JAGFMF010011403.1 coordinate 535,783, forward strand.
GCTGCGAACTTCACTCGGACCTAACCCACCATTTTTCTTTCCATTTTGATTCATTTTCCCATGTAGACTAAAGCAGAATGAAAAATAGGAACAGAAACTTTTTTTTTTTTCTTTTTGGTGGGGAAGCACCTTATGGTAGAAAGTAAAAGTCTTATTGCTAATTTTTTTTCAGGGCTTGGCCCTCCTCCTCCTCCTCCTTCCCCCTGCTTTTTCAGTTTTCTAAAATTTCTTGATATGCTCAGTTTAAATGCACTTCATGGCATTTATGTTTTCAACCTGTGGAAACCTCTTAAGTCCCTATTTAATGCATAGACCTGTTATTAGCATCAATATCTTTGTGTGCCAGAGGGCAAAGTGGGAGCTCTGAATGAACAGAGCCTGTGGCATCAACAGAGACTTCAGGTATTTTAGTAAGTTTGCTCCCCTGGTTCTTAAAGGGGGATCTTCCCCCTTTGCGTTCCCCTGAGGGGTACCGAGGTGCACTTCTGTCTTCACTTCTAAGGTGAGGACTGAAGGGGAAAGCAGACACATCTTGTACTTCTGACAATTAAGCCTAAATTGTTTATGTTGGAGAGGGAGTAGGAGATAAGCTAAAGAATGTAATTTGTCTTCCATTTGAAGATATCAGGGAGAGGTCTTATCATTGAGCAGACCACCAGTGTCTGTTGTAGAGGAGATGGTTTCTGTTGATAAAGAGCAGATCCAATTTGGCAACCCAGCTCTACAAGCTGCCTGAGGGACAAGCATAAAACCTAATGAATAGGTAGTTGCCTTCTGAGCATGCCAAATTGCAAGCAAGCACATTCAGTCCCCTAGACTCAGTAAACAGAAGTTTTTATATAATCTGTTGAAGGGAGGAGAAAACAGACCCCATGCAGCAAAAAATGAACTTTCACTGTCTAGTTAGCAAAGGAGTGTGCTTTAAGTGACTCTGATAGCAAATTAGCAGGAAGAACGTGACAAGCCAAGATTTATCTCTTTGTATCTGAGTTGCATTCAAAATATGTTGAAGTTTGCAATAGTAGAGTTATTCCTCTAGTTATCAGCAAATACAGTACCAAATCTGCTAAAACATTGTTTGCTCTTTTGCCACGGTGTTTTCTATAAAACTGAGTATTGCATTTCTGCACCTTACCTATCTTCTGTGGCAATAAAAAAGCTAAGAACTGATGGTTGAGCATGTAGCCTCATTGTCCCATTGGATCCCGACTACCACCTACAATGTAGGAGCTGGTTTTGTCCCCGTTTTACAGATGAGGAAACTGAGGCATAGTTAAGTGACTTGCTCAGGCCCATTGAGCAAGTTGTTTGTTTATTTCATAGCCAGTTGTAGTAGCTTTAAATTGGACATTTGAATATGGAAGTCCACGTTTGGGTCTGTCTGCTTTTCAATTTTAAAGGGTTGATCAGCCAGATAAGTCTCTACTTGTACTGATTAAGGAAGGCTCTAGTGACCCATAGCTGTGTGTATCAAACCTAGGTCAGAGTTTGGCTAAAAATGACTAGATTCGAAACAAGGCTTAAGAGACATGTTCTAGACACCTCCCTGGGATTAAATGTGATTTTAAAAAGTGGTGACTTGACTGTACCCTTAGAGTGAGCATGGACTTCTGCATCAGCGTTGTCAGGCAGTGCGAGAAGAGTGCACCCCGAATAAATGAAAAGTGCAACACTGCCATGGCTTTTGTTTTAAAACATGAATTTTCTTTTTATGAAAGATGGTAAGTTTTGGAGGGCTTCAATGTGTTAAATTCATTGCTTAGCATTCTTATGCCCTTAAGCCAGGACTTCAAATATTTGATATTTGAGTCTACCACTTTTTTGAGCTTATTAAAGAAATTCATAGAATCATGGAAAAATAAAATAAATATTAGAAATCTGTATCACCTCTATTTTGGCTCAATCACACCAAAACCAATGCAAATGAAAAATCTCCCCTGTTTTGAGGACTTCTAGAGAAAAAATATTGTAAATTGTCCCTCTGTCACTTATTCCAGTGCTTAGCAATTCTGAAAGTTAGCGTTTAGAAATTTAGTTTCTTGTATAGGGATGAAGCACACTTTAAAAATTAAGTATTATGAAAAACTATGTATATGTAAAAGGCCTCCCATTCAGAAAAAAAAAATTGCACAGCACGCAGCTGAAAAGAACCTCATGATGGTATAGTTTCAAAACCTTAAAAAAAAAGGAATACATTTTTATCCTAAGAATTTTTCAACAACCCCTAGAGCCACAGCTACAGAGTACCTCAAGAAGTCTTCTCTAGTTCTATATCTTTTGGAAATTTCAGCAGTAGGGGAAAAATTATACCATTATATACACACATGATGCACACAAATATATACACACATACACACCCAAATACACACTCGTTCCCTAAGCAATATGTTCTAATTCTTCACATTCCTCCTGTCAAAATGTTTGGGTATAACTATCTTTGCATTGTCATTTAAGCCAATTTAAAAGGTGTTTGCTGGAAATTGAATAAATGTGTCCAATTTCTCATAATGTATGTCTTTGTATGGTTAATTATTGTCGCTCTGATGTGTATAGACTGTCATTTTTGTTACCATTTAATAATTTTAACTTCTCTTAGAAGGGATATACAGGAAACTTGGAAGAATGCCAGTTAGAGGTTTCAGCATCCTCTTACTGAGATTATTACTAACTCACCTGGTAGCAGCACTAATTTATTTATAATTTTAAAGTAAATAAAAACTTACCTAGGAGGAGAGGTGGAACACTTCTTATTTTAGGTCCATACCTAGTAATTAATTTAAACTTCTTAAATTTAAGTTAAAAAGTTGCTTTAAATTAACTTATTAAATGCATTCGATAAATCGGATGCTTACACATCCCTTTGTTCTAATAATATACAAAAATGCTCCCTTGAATATCAGAGGGATATCCCTCCCTTGAATTAGTATTTGCTAATTTTATTAAGTGGAATGAGCAGATTTTCTTCCCACTTGATTTAATGTTTTTAGAAATACTTTTAATATGTGAGATGCACTGATTAAGTCTGAAACATGCTTTGTATGTCATTCAGGAAAAACAGGTGCCCCCTTTGCTCCGCATAGGAGGCCCCGCATAGGAGGCCTGGCAAGCTCCCAGCTGTATTTGGGAAGCATTGGTTCTAAGGAAAGGCATATTCCAGCCCAAGCTGGAGGTTTTCCTGAAGGGGCTTGCCCTGCAGTTTGCAAAATGTAATTTTAAGGTCACACCCAGACTGCATCTGTTATGCAACTCCCTTAATTTTTGAACTGGGAGTATAACTATAACTCTTTCTAAAACCCACTGTAGACCCACTTTAAAAGCCAGTCATCCATTCCTTAAACAATTTATTACAGAAGAGTCATTTTTGGACCACTTTTGCCAATGTTCACTAATGAATGTTTTTCCCTATGGCGATAGATGCAGATTCTTCTTCTTTTTTTTTTTTTAAATTTCTCTCTCCTTAAGCTGTACCCCCGCTCCCACCCCTTCTTCTCCTTTCCTTGCCTTCTTCATCTTCCTTACCCCCTTTTTTCTAAGAATTTTGATTGTCCCCATCACTGGACCCCAGGGGGACAGCGGGCGGGCCAGGGGTGGCCACAGGGCGACCTGTGGTCCGGGCTGCCAATGTCAATCTTGTCTCGCAGGCCCAGGGCCCGAGCTGAGCGGCCCGAGCACCCCGCAGAAGCTGCCGGTGCCCGCGCCCAGCGGCCGGCCTTCGCCGGCGCCCCCTGCAGCAGCGCAGCCGCCCGCAGCCGCGGTGCCCGGGCCCTCCGTGCCGCAGCCTGCGCCTGGGCAGCCCTCGCCCATCCTTCAGCTGCAGCAGAAGCAGAGCCGGATCAGCCCCATTCAGAAACCGCAAGGTCTGGACCCCGTGGAGATTCTGCAGGAGCGAGAATACAGGTAATGCATCCCACCAGGGAGGTGTTCGGTGCCTGTTCTTGCATGCACCTCCAAGACTAGGGGTTGCGGCGTCTCCGTGTTCTGACATTTCTTCTCTGTGGGACACGGAGGAAGAACTAAGGAAAGTTGCAGAGGCGGAAGCTCATGCTATGAAAATGGTTTCAGAACAAAATTGCGGAAAAGTTTGTTTGCTCTTGGGGTGGAAGATGGGACCCCTCTGATAGATCTGGGGTGCAGGACTCTGGTTTTCACTCACTTAATAAGGAAACTTTGTCAGCCCTGCTGACATGCCAGACCCTGTTTTAGGCACTTGGTAGGGCAAGCTCAAGAGCCCAGCCCAGAGTTCTCATCAAGCTCAGAGAGTGACCATTTCACACACACGAAAGGCTGCGCCTGGTGCTGGCTTGTTAGTTTGTCCCAGAGTGATGACCGTGAGCTGGTCGGATGTTGAATATGTTGTATCCAACCGTCAGGCCAATAACATGTCTCATGATCCCAAAGCGTGTTTCGGAGCCTCATATAGCACGATCTTTGTTCTAATTCATGCAGTTTTTGGCCTGTGACTTCATTCAACTTTAGGGGTAAGCCTTGTCTAAATGTCTTCACATGGGCTCCTTATTTAAACTCCTGCGCCAGAAAATCAATTTTCACCTGATTGGCACGTTAGTTCAATCAGGGATTGGCAAACCTTTTCTCTACAGGGCCAGGTGGATAGTAATGCATTTTACGACTGACTCTGTCATTGCTATGTTCTGATGAAAACTGTATTGACAAGAGTGGGGTGGGATTTAGACACAAGAATGGGGTGGGATTTAGCCTGCAAGCTGTCATTAGCAGACTCTTGATGTAAATATTTAATGTTACCCAAAGAAGGAAATCCAAAAAGTCAAGATGAAAGACTTAAAATTATGATAAAAGAAAGTGATGGTCATAATTTCTGGAGTGAGCCAGAAAGATGATTCTGCGCTTACTAGCTGTATTACTTTGGTCAGGTTCTGTTTTCTGTGATTGTTTTCTCATATATTAAAAGAAGGTATTTTTGATAGCCCTTGTAGAGGAAGAATAAAGTGATGCAAAGGCATTCAGTAGGTATTGGCTGTCATTATTTCCCTAACATAATTTAATTTAAAAGAAAATCCATTGAATCTAACAATTACAGGGAATCTAAATAAATAACATCTAGGCTCCATTTGAAAACACCACCTTAATCTTTATTGGAAAATACTTGGCTTATTTGTTATTGGATTAAAATACTAAGTTATCAGCTTTGAGTTACTCTGAAATAGAGGCAGTACCTTGCCATTAAATGTGCATAGCTTTTTGGATGAAGTGCATTGCTTGCTCTCATTACTATGACTAATCATTAAGAGCTTTTATGTTGCTGTTGTGAACGTTTCATGTATTTAGAACCCTAGATATACTCATTATCAATTGGTATTTTCAGTGCGTATAGCTGGTTCTATTGGGTGAATAACTACTGTATATTTACAGAGTCAAATGTTAGTACAATGTGCTCATCTGGGATAGGGAAAATGTTTTCAGATGCAGTTTTTTTATGTTGCTATTGAATAAGAAAAGTCAAGATTATTTTTTTAAGATAGTAAGTGAGGTATGAAGATGTCATTTAATTACTCTTGAATTCTGACTTGCTAAACACTGACATGTTTCTCCTACCCTGAAGGTACAAATACCTTTGTTAATTCATGTCAACTCTTTACCAGAATTCTCTTTACCTAAAAATCCATCTGAACATGTTTTCCTTATTCACTGTGTGTGTGTGTATGTGCGCGCGCACATTTGTCTGTGTATTTATGGACTCCTAAATTTATTTTTTTATTCTTTTTACTAGAATTTTAATTGCAGGTCTTTCTTGTAGTGAGTTCTTTTTAGCACCTTTTCCAGAATGCTCTTAATGAATGATCTCCCAAAGTATACAGTATTTGATAGTACTATTGGGAATGTTGCTGATTGTGATACACTAGTTCTCCACCTATATCTAGCTAGCTACATCTCTCTGTAATCTTTCAAATTTTAGACATTGCATAATGGGGTAGATTTGCTATTTTTCATGTTATTATTACTTGAAAACATCTCCTCTTCTGTAAAGCTGCTGGGCTTTTGAAATGGTTGATCTGGCAACCCCATGTCCAGAATGTTGGGTGAGTCTTTGACCTAGATTTTCCTATGGCCAACTAGAGAAGAAGCATGAATTTGTAGTGGCAGTGTTGTAGGGCACCTTTTATCTTTTGTCATGAAGCACTCTGTGTTGTACCTATATGAAGGTAGATTGTTAAACTGCTGAAATTATTTGAATTTATTTTTAAAATGGATAGATTAAGTCCTGCAGGACTTTGTAAAAAAAAAAAGAAAAGAAACAACTAAGAAACCTTTCTTTTTGTCCCACTTTGATAGCGTGACTTATTAATTTTTATCAGAACTGGAAGTTTCTTTATCTTCTGATTGAGGATTTCAGTAAGTTTAAAAAAAGTCTCTTTTACAGTTTCATAAACTTAGTTTGAGCAATGATCACCTGTCAAAAATTTTTAACAGATGTTAATTTCTTTGGCCATTGTAATATCACTTACCTTGTCTATGAAAATTGAAAGGAAATTATCAGTCTCATAAGTATTTAAAGTCACTTGACTACTTTTCCTGTTCATCATAAAATCAGAATTTTGACAGATTGGCCTTCTCTGTTCAGTAATAACATAAATAAGTTTCCTCATATGAATTATTTGCCTCGGATCTGTGTAAGCGCACCATTTAAATTGGAGTCTTTCTTTTTGATCCTTTTTCTCTTGTGATGGAACTTTATTGTTTTTTCTCTGTAGTAAGTGTCAGAGAAATATTCCCACTGCTTTTTTTTAAATGTCTTTTCAACACACCTTCTTTGCACTATCAATATACCTAACTTTATTTTTTCCATTGAGAGTTAATGTTTGATCAAAAGTACTCTGGGAATTGTCATGGGAGCATGTGAACTAATCCCACAAATATTTTCATGGGACATGTATTTCATATTCAAAGGAATTGTTTGCAAAGAGCACCTTTGAGCTGAGTCAGCCCTCCTGGTATCAAATCAGGATTTCATATGAATAGTAGCCCCCCTCCAGGTCTTTGGAAGTAAGCCCAGTCTGCTGCCCATGTTTTTACCCTGTCCAAGTGTCCCCTGCAACCTGAAAATTCCTTCCTGAAAATTACTAAGGGCCGCTTTATCAGCAGAGTTACAAAAAGTCAGTCTCCCTCTCTCTCTTTAAAAGTGTCACTCAGCTCCTTCAAGGAACAAAATGTCCCAGTGTCATTTTCTGTTCAAATAACTCTCCTACAGGAATCATAAACTTCTCCTCTGGACCTGAACAAATATCTGTTGCCTTTAATGGAACTCTTTTTCTTGCCAGAAAAGTAACCCCTCTTGATTTACTGTTCAATCTGTATGAAAAACCTGAGTGACCTAATTCTGCTTCAATTTTCTGTACTCGTGAGGACACTAAATGAGTCTCCTGCAGTTAGGCAGTATTACATCTGTTGTTGTTTCTGGAAGTTTAGAATCCTGAATCTCTTTATCGGACTACCTGCTGAATCCCATTGATGGGAAGATGAAATTGTCTGGAGAGGAGCATTATTTAAAATGAAGATTTCTATTAGCAACAGCAAACAACAAAAAGATATAATTTTCTACCTTAAAGAAGTCCCCACTGCGCCCTGGCTGTACCTCCCTCCTTCTAAACACTCCCCTCCACAAATGCTGAATCAAATGCATACAGTTTTGCTCTGGAAACTACCCTTCCTCTCTTCATGGTTTGCATATTTGCCCTTTATACTTCTTATCTCCCTTTCATGAAAGAGATTCTTTTGTGCTGGGGAATCTGTGATTCACTGACAAATGACTAGATCCTTTGCAGGAGCAGTTATTTTGGGAAGGAATGCACCCCCTTCCATTTCAGTTCTCCCATTCAGTGCTCCATCTACTCCAAGTCCCCATTCCTCCTTCCTACTTCCCTGCTCTAGTCCTCAACTCCCACCTGCCCAGTGGGAGTTAATCAGTGTGATTTAATCTCTACACTGTCAGCTCTGTGTCCTAAAATTATTTATTTAGTCCTAGTTCCAAAGTCCTTCAGAAGATTAAAGGGAAAAAAGCAGCTATTCCATTAGTTTAGCACCTGACCCACTTTGTCAAAGAGAATAAACTAGGATACCAAAGGAGTGTTTGTGTTCTAGGACATTTAAATAAGAAAAGTCTACACTAAATCTAGAATTGAGTAAGAATAATAACCAAGTCACTGACCATCATCTCACCCTACTATAATATTTAATTTTCTGCTAATATGATCTTTTTCTTCAGAAGTAATATTGTTTCTGTGTAGTTTTTTCCCTTAAATGATATATTTTTAAAAAATCTATACTAGGCTTATTTCTTAATGCCTCAGTTGTTAGGATGTATTAACTGTTGCTGTAGTTAGAGATTTTTGACTTTGTTGATATTTTAAGAAGTTGAACTGGATAAATGATGTAGGTGTTTGTTTCACACAGTTAAAAGAAACCAACTAAAATGACAACTTGTGGCTATCAATAGTAAAAGAAATATAGAAAACAAACAAACAAACAAACCTGGGATTCTAACAGTTTTACCAAAAGGGAGAAATGATTAAAGTTTACTATTGGCATTTGAGCTAACAAACATTTTTATGTTGCTTGCTTAAACCACTGTGAAAAGTGCTGTTATTTGTATGGGTAGGCAGAGTTGAACAACAATAATACTAGTAATGACACATTATGATGGTAAATCACTCAATAAATTAGAATTAACATGTAACTACCAAATAAAACAGGTATCTGTCATAATATTACTTTCAGTCAAGTCAATGAAAAATGATGCATCTCTTACTATATAATTTTTAAAGTTTTGAAAAAGATGTTTTTTCATTTCTTTTTCAAAGCAAATAACCTAAGTTTTGATAATTTGGGCATATGAAGTATTGCTATTAAGATACTTTGTAGCATCTAAGTCACAGGTTTTAATATACTGAAGGTCATAAGAACTGATCAAACCATAGTATTAGTTTTTAACAAAATCTTGAATTACCAACTTTCAGAGCTGAAATTCAAGAACATTCTCATCACAAAGTATATTTTTAACTGTATCACTGGCAGTGGTTTTTGTGTCAGGCAAATGAGGGTTCCAATCTCCAGTTCCTCCTTTACTAACTCTGTGTGTATATATATATATATATATATATATATATATATATATAATATCTCCAAACTTCAGTTTTCTCCTCAGTAAAATAGAACCGTTATAGCATTTGCCTTGTGAGGTGTGTGTGTGTGTGTGTGTAAGTTGAGTGGGAGAAAGAGAAAGAATTAAATAAGATTATGTATTAAATGTGCCTAACTTAGTACAAAGTTAATCTATTGCTATTTTTAATTACTCTCCTTTCTTTGTTAAAGATTGTTCAAGACAGTTTTGCCCCAAGTTGAGAGAGATCATTCTAAAAATAGATTTAAATAGCACATAATTATTTATAAGAATAGGATCCAGGTGAACTCTAAATCCCAGAGTATATTTGGATAACAGTAATACTAGTCTAAATGGATAAAGAAAAATATCTTTTATTTTCACCATTTATTATGAGGAAGTCCTCACAGTAATATTTCTCATGGTGTCTAAAATGAGAATCCCCAGCAATCCTTTTCTAGAAACTCTTCATTTTTAAATACCATTTACTGCTGCTCTAAACCTGATTTTTAAAATTGCCAAATTTGCCTTTTCTTTCAGCTAAGCACCGCTCACAGAGGAAGTGGTTGTGGTTGGCAGGGCTCTCTCTGAATGTTTTGGGTTGGCTGATTTCTGTGGCCTCAGCACCTAAAACTGCTCTTATTCACTCAGCTCTATGGACCTTCGTCAGCAGCATCTTGGGAAGGAGAGCAAATGGCCTCCCTGCCTTAGGATACAGCGAGAAGTTAGAAAACTCTGATTCAAACCATAGTATCGGTTTGCTCTCAGCTCTGTGCTCTGGGGGCTGGGCATTTAGGGACCCGTCAGATTTTCCTGCCTCTCATTTTCTCTCTCTAGTCAGAGGGAGCAGTGGAGCTTGTTTTACCTCCTGGAAAGTCATGAGCCTTCCTTGCTGGGTGTTAAAGAGGGATTATGTAGAATCCCAAGAGTTCAGTAACACAGTACCTGTCTGCACTAGTGCAAAGGTAGCTTTTCTCTGCTTAACATCTGGTTGGGTAACAAAAATTGGCTACCAGTGTCTAGAATATGTTTTGCCATGAACTTAAGTCTAAGATGGTTGTTGATCATTTAAGACAAAGTTATAATGTATATTTCTAAATTCCCTCCTTCCATTTTATTATCTCCTTTAGACTTCAGGCTCGCATAGCTCATAGGATACAAGAACTGGAAAATCTGCCTGGCTCTTTGCCACCAGATTTACGAACCAAAGCAACTGTGGAACTGAAAGCACTTCGGTTACTGAATTTCCAGCGTCAGGTAATACCTTTTGCCCAGTGAATAGGAGGTATAGGAAATCAATGTAACTGTTCCTTAAATCTAGTCATGATTATAAAGATATAAACCAAGTAGTATAGTGTATCTTTTAGATCAAAGTAATGAAGATAAACTGCTTATTTCTTCATTTTCTCTTATGTAGATCAGAGACATTTTTTCCTCCTATGCTTTACAAAGTCAGAAGTATGGTATTTTGTTACCACATGGATAAACCTTGCGAGCAAATAGGATAGCTAGTGTTTGCCCTTAGGCCTCCAAAGAAAGAGGTAGATCACAACTTGTAAGCACAACTTGTAAAACCAGTCATGGCTATGGAAATAATTTAAGCAAAGAGGAACATTTTGCTACTGAATTAATAATGTGTCATTTATAGAAATACAGAAAGCTGTTCTGTAACCATCGGTTTATTCAACAAAACCTGAGTTTGGGGCATTTGATCACATTAAGTCAAATCAGTGGATTATTATCTATTGTTCTGTGCTTCTTAGCAGTTGCTGATAAATAAAAGCTAACACAAAGATCTATTTTATAATTGTTAGATCAGTAGACAAGTAGAATGAAATGGAGCTAGTTTTCACTTTGGTGAGTTTCATCTTGTGGGCCAAGTGTTCTGCACACTGCCTCACTTAACCAAAAGGAAAAGAAATGCTTCACTGCCGGTCAGATGGGCTTGTTTGGTTAAGGTCTTGGGGCATGCTAGAATGAATTATTAATGAATGGAAGTAGTTTTGAAGGATTGAATTGCATGGCTTGGTCCATTTGGGGATGTGACTAAAATCACAAGACCACCCCACTTGCTACTGTCATATGAACTTGGGGGTCTACCTGACTTATTAGTTATAATATCACAAGAAGGCATCAGTGATGACTGGGTGCTACTAGGCCATAGACTGTGAAAATAAATTAGAACTTAACCTAAAAAAGAAAAAGAAAAGAAAATCCCTTTGAGTGCTATTTACTCCTCAGATAGAAAACTTTATTAAATGTATTGTTTAGAGGTTAGATAAAATTTTGTTAAATGAATACTAACCAAGTGTATTTTTAAGAATAAAATTATATTCAAACTAGCTTCATTATGCTGCGCTATCTCAGATTCTTGTTTGATATTACTGAAAAATCTGTGTCTTACAAGAAACTATAATTGATATTCAGACTCAATTGAATTGTGATTTGATTGTGCCACCATATAACGTGCAATATGGATAAAGTATTAAACTGATGATAAGCTAAAAGATGTCCATGCTATAGTGTAAAATTTAAATATCTAGCAAAGAACATCATTTTCAGGAGTGGGAGGAAGCCAAACTGCTATTTCCCATTTTTATGTGAGACTGAATTAACATTGTTTGAGTCTCTGCTGCTACTGTACATGAACAAGAAGAAATTCTTTTATTCTTTTTGCCAAAGCATCATTAAAGTTAATCTTTAAACACAAAGAGAATGTTAGTATGGCATTTAAAACAAGTAAAAAAAAAATTAAGAAGCTTATTAACTACTTAATATCATTAGGGTAATTCAATAGAACGAATCCATTTATTTAAAAGCCAGGGCAATGTCTATTAATTGTTTTCAGTGTTATAATGCTATCATTGCTTTTTAATCTGAATTATTTGCAAGGAAAACTTACACCACCATTGAAGGTACTGCAGACATTTAGCATGATTTAGTGCTAAATTTACCAAAAAGCCAAATTTGTTGAGAAACTTGTAGAATCCCCAGTCTACCCCACTAAATGGAACTGAGAGTGGGCCAGGACTCAGGAATCGGGCATCTGTTGAGAAGGCTTTCTACCTGCTCCCCTCTTGACAGCTGAGACAGGAGGTGGTGGCCTGCATGCGAAGGGACACGACCCTGGAGACTGCGCTCAACTCCAAAGCTTACAAACGAAGCAAGCGTCAGACCCTTCGGGAGGCCCGCATGACAGAGAAACTGGAGAAGCAGCAGAAGATTGAGCAGGAGCGGAAGCGCCGGCAGAAGCACCAGGTACTTAACCCGGGCTTCTCTTTTTTATTTTAGATTGATTTATTTATGCACACAAGAGCTGGGGTACAGGCCAGAGTCATGGAGGTGAGAGGATTCACCACAGAGAGCGGGGAGCAGAACAGGCAGACTGACTGAAACACACTGCAGAGGGCAGCAGCGGGCGAGGCAGGAGAGGTCTGCTGCACCATGTGGGTCACCCCCCTGGCCGGCAGCAGGGATCGAACTCGTGCTGCAGTGGCTGCAGTTTGCTTAATAGTGTGTTGCTTAACCCACTGCGCCACCAGGGAGGCCCTTAACCTGGGATTTTCATGCCCTCTCTGGGACAGAAATGCCTGACTAAGTCATTGGATGGAGGCAGAAGAGTAAATATGTACCGCTGTGGGAGGTGGGGACATCATAGAACGGGAAGGATATCGGGGGCTGACATAGTCCCACCAAATCACTTAACAGAAAACGTAGGCCAAGAAAGGTAAGTGGGAAACATGCCAGGGCCCATAACTGGACAAGAGAAAAAGGATGGGTAAGAACTGCTGTCTTAGTTCCATTTAGGTGTCATAGTCACAATCTCAGTCTCACGGGAAGCTGCTAGGTGGGAGGACATAGGCAGGTTTCTTAGAGCTAAACCCTGGGGAGAGGAACTTGGAAAAGAAAGAAGAGAGCAAACAGTTATTTTTATAACAAATGTAAATATAGTATCCTGGGCTCTTCGAAAGACCCAGCTGAAGGTTTCATAGGAGCAGATATTTTAAAACATTCCTTTCTAGGGGTTTGGAAATATTTTGATGTGGGATTTGATTTTGTGTTATAATGCTATAAATTTGGTTTGTTTTTCTGTGCTTAATTTAGTTCCTCAGTTTTGTTTTGAAAAATGTTAGACTTTAGTGTAAACACGGATACACATTTCCCCTCCCTTATTTAAAAAATGGGCACAAATTATGTATGGCAATTCTAACTTAATATAAACTGGTTTCTAGTCACAAAGTAGAAGTATTACTTTTTTAATGTGATTCTTACTGGAAATATCAGTTTCCCTTGGGTATGCTTGAGAGTGATTTCCTTTAAATTTTATTGTCACCATTTTTTGGACTCTCTTGACCTCTGATCTTTTCATTTTCAATATCCACACCTTCAAGGTTTAGAAGGCTCCTCTTCTGCAACCTGGCATCAAAACAAACTTTGAGAGGTCATCATTTCATACCAGCCCCATGGTCCTCACTTTACCTATGGAGACTTAACAGGGTACCTATCCCAAAATAGATTCTAGACTCCTACTGTTAAATACACACTGAGAGTTTCTTGCACTACAGTAAAGCCTCCGGTAACATTGAAAAATGGATTTTCAATATCTTTTTATACCCCCTTTGTTTCCTTTAGGAATACCTGAACAGTATTTTGCAACATGCAAAAGATTTTAAGGAGTACCATCGGTCTGTGGCTGGAAAGATCCAGAAGCTCTCCAAAGCAGTGGCTACTTGGCATGCCAACACAGAAAGGGAGCAGAAGAAAGAGACAGAGCGGATCGAAAAGGAGAGAATGAGGAGATTAATGGTAAGGGGTCTGCCTCCAGAAACCCAAGAAAATGCTGCCTTCACCTACATCTGCACTGGGAATATTAAATATGCCATAATAGGAGAAAGTAAAAGCTGCATATCAAATATATTAATATCTTCCTTGAACTTCATGGGGACAAAGTAAAAGCACCAGACAATGCAATGCCACAAATATAGGCTACATACAACTGATGATTATAGTATTTTTATGTCCTAGGGTGGCATTGCTGATCAGATTATAACTTCACACAAAGGCAGGTACTATATTTGTAAGATTTTTGATAATCAGACTGGAAAGAATGAAAATAGCAGGTTCTTTTTAAAGTATTGCCTCTTTGAAATTAATGACACAGGTTGTTTTGAATGAATATCTCTAAGTCGTGTCTTGGGATCTGAGAAGGGTCTCTTTTGAAACCTTGCAGCTTTATTTTTAATGGCAGAATTTTTTTCTCTAACAATGTAAAAAGTGACTTTTGAGTTAATTTTGAAATGTTGCTTTTTAGGTTATAGCCATGTTATTGTCAAAGGCTATTCACGAATTGTTACATTTGCACTGGTATTTCTTGATGGCTATAGAAACACCGGAAGGGGGTTTATATTGCTGGCTGCATATTGCTTTTACTGACCATTTTTTTTAGAATTGAGCTTCAGAGTGCACCATGGATTTTAGATCCATGTATGTGTGATCTATAATGACCTATAGATTCTATCTAGGACATAATGCCCAGGTAAAGTCATTAACCTCAACCCATAATTATGTCTCTGGAAAAATCCAAGTGACACTAACTTCTTTGCTGGTCTTATAGTTACATTTTATTTTCATTGAATTTTTTGGATTCCAGAGAGTAAATACCATATTTTAAATTGCTCTGTGTCCAAATACTACTAAATCCAAACCATCCTGCCCAGCCTCCCCCTCCTTTTTGGGAGGGAGGCGACTGTCCAAGAGATTTCTAAACAGTAAAAGACCATTTTATAGCAATTTGAACAGTAAGCAGTCAAATTTGTCTGATTCAACTGAAGTGAAACTATATTAGAACTTCAGTAACAGATTGGTTTGACACTAATGATTAGGCATTTGCAAATCATTAATTTTTGCAATTAAATGATGGAATATACAGATAACAGAGAAACTGGAGTTTTTTATCATTCTTTCTTCAAGTGAGATCAACCATAACCAAAAGCAATTAGAGTTATAATAGCATTTGAGGTTCATGCTCATCCACGGGGCAGACAGCAGCTAGACTGGGTGACGAGACCGCTGTCATTTGGGCAAACGCTGGAGTGACACCCGTGGACTGTAGCTCCTACACTTTTATGTAATGGAGCCGCCTCTCGAAGATTGTGTGCCATGTTCCTTTTATCCTGCATCACATGAGGACAATATTTTTGAGACGTCCTTTTATTGGAACGTATAAAATGATTTCTTTTAATGGCTTAGAATACATCAGAGTTTTATTCCCTTTAAACTCATAATGTTGCTTTATGAGAAGTGGAGGTGGGAATTGTTGTAGCTGTTTTATTGCTCAGCAATATCAGACTTCACCTAGGCCCATATTTTAGTCCTGACCATGACAAAAATCCCCCAAATTTGACCTTTCCTACAAACCACAGTGTTTGTAATCCTTAAGCTTATGAAGTTATTTGTCCAAAGCCCATTTGATTCCTTTAGAAGTACTTATTGAGATACTTAAGAATGAAAGGACATTATGTCTGGAATGTATTTCAGGACCATTCAGTTTGGGATTGGGGCTGGGGTGGTACTGGGGGGAGGGTAGCCATGAAACAGGAGTCATTGTGAATTAATTTTTATTGCTTCGTATTATAATTTGAGATATTATATTAGTCTCTTTCATTGTGATTATACATGAAAATTTCCAAAACACAAAGTTGAAAATTAACTTCAGATGGTGAATTGTCAAATGTTAACATTTTTTGTGTGGTTAAGCAAGCACAGAAGAACAAAGAGTGAACTCAGAGTGTTCCGTCACATGACATAAGTAGTATGGCCTAGTGGCATGACCTTTCCCTGAATGCCGTGTCCTGGGACATGGGCCCTGCTGAACCATGTTCTCCCCCAATCCCTCTTGTAGCCTGGATCACTCAGTTTGCTGCGTTCCCCACCTGTTGACAAGCAGACCACCTAGGAGAGGGATGAGTGGGACGTGGAGTGTCTACTGAGTTCTATTATGCTCTGAGCATTCTCTTATTTTTCTTAATAGGCTGAAGATGAAGAAGGCTATAGAAAACTGATTGATCAAAAGAAAGACAGGCGTTTAGCTTACCTTCTGCAGCAGACCGATGAGTATGTGGCCAACCTGACCAACCTGGTTTGGGAGCACAAGCAAGCCCAAGCAGCCAAAGAGAAGAAGAAGAGGAGGAGGAGGAAGAAGGTAGTAGTGATTGGTGGTGGCTGAGCTGGGTGTGGTCAGGGTCCAGCTTAAAGCCTGTATTGCTCTTTAATAAATACTACTTACCGCACTAATAGAAGGTTTAGATGATTAAATTGTAAACACTGCTTATATGCATGGGTATGGCATTTGAGAATTGATTAGGGATACTAGCCACTTCATTGGAGATAATGACATAGTGGATAGGATCTACTAAATTGATCTACTTTCCTATTTCCATTGTTTCATGCAGTATTTAAATAATAAATAGAAGGGCCTCCCTGGTGGTGCAAGGGTTAAGCACCGCTCTGTGAAGTATCAGCAGTCACTGCAGCACAAGTTTGATCCCCAACAAGAGAGGTGCCCCACATGGCATGGCAGACCTTTCTGGTCCCTTCCGCTGCTACCCTCAGCAGTGTATTTCAGTCAGTTTGTCTGTTCTGCTCCCCACTCTGTCTTGGTGAATCCTCTCACCTGCCACACACCTCTGGCCTGTATCCCAGTTCTTGTATACATAAATAATCTTTTAAAAAATAATAAATAGATATGGTCACTACGAAAAGGAAAAACTGAGATGCAAATAGGTGTTTGTTGAAGTACAGTGCCAGCATGGCAAGGGACTGCTGAGTTAAAACTGGAATACATATTAAGAAGAAAATGCAGTATACAGATTGAAAGGTATATACCATGGAAGGTATATACCATGGAAGGTATAAGAGACAGCTTTGGGGATACTTTTGGAACATACTTTATCCTTTGTATTTGGACAGGTGGCAATGTCAAAACTGCTCATTCAGCCTAGCTGCTCTGGTGTCATGCTAAGATAGTGTGCAGGTAAGGATTTGGGTAATTACAGAACATAATAGATAAAGGTAAAATATATCTTAGTTATCCTAAGAAATGAAGAGTAAGATTTAGAAGCTCTATTCTGCAGATACATCTCAAGTCAAGGATAACCTGCTGAGGGTAGACTGTGAATTTAGAGCCTCTTTGAGGCATAAGTAGTCTGGTAATTTCATTCTTGGTTGATATTTTGGTTTTCTGGTACATTCTGATTGGGTCAGGTACAGCCATCAACAGGAATTTTTCATCCGAGAGTGAGGATTGGTAGCATTTAATCATTTATTCTCAGCACTAAATAACTGAACAAAATGTTTTCCAAAAAATAATTAATTTCATGGCTCCTGAATTCTCATACCTGTTTCCTAATTAAGGAGGAGGAATAAATGATTGAGAGAGCCCCTCCTTGCATCTGATTTCTTTAGTATACGATAACTTCCTTTATTGTGAACATGAACGAGGGATGACTTAGGGCTTAGAATTAGACATTTCGTTGGTGAGAAATACCTCATTTTCTTGTCAAGGTTGCATTATAGACTTTCCAAATTCTAGCGCCCGACCTCTAACACAAAAAAAGACATTTCAGAGTGAGTGAAGGTTACACAGGCAAGCAGATACAGTTCCTTCAGATTCCATATGTGGACACTGTGAAATGGCAGTTTTAGTTTTTCCTAATCCAGAGGTATGTTTTTCAGAAGTGATCACAAATCCTCAGATCTATCATTCATATTCTACATTTCTTTACTACTGAAACTAATGACCCAGACTTGAGCTTCTGGTTTGTAATTAACAGATTCTTGCAGTGGTATTAGATTGTTATATCATCATAAGCAAAGAAAGATAGATCACTGAGGGATAATGAGTATGCCTTTGTTTTAGTGTTAATTTATACAGAGCAGGAACCTGTCATGATATTTCACATGCTGCCACCAATTGTGTATGATCTGTCACTCGACTGGCTACCTTGACATTCTTGCCTTCATGTTTCTCAGTGGCATTTATTCTTTCTATTTTATGTATTCACTCAACAAATACTAACTGAACACTTACTATGAGTTAGTGTACAAGATGCTGAGGAGACGGTGCATGGTGAAGAAAAGCACTCTTGCTCTCTCGATTTAATTAGAGAGACAGACAGACATTAATCATGAGTGCTCCTAAATACATAATTATAAACTGTGATGAAAACTGTGCAGGAAGATTGGAGGTAGGGCCTGATTCCCTGGCAAGCAATTAATAAACACGAATGCAGCTCCAGTCTATCCGAAGACTCTCTGGGCAACTTCCTTTCACTATGGCACATGACTGCATTTGTGGAATCATTACTTTATAATCATCCTCTGCTGCTCCCCTGCCATGCTTTCACTGGCCCAGCATTTTGGCATTCCCTGCCCTCAACAGAACTAAGAAGGAGAGACAATATTTCTTTCCTGGGTCATCTTGCTGGAAAAAAATGGGATAAAAAAGGAAGAGAGAAGCTTGGCCCTGTCCTAGTTCTTCCTAAAAGCTGTGTCTTTTACGGGGCTTTAAGACTTAAGTCAGAGTGAGTTACCCAATTCCAGATGCACCTTTTCAAGTGCAAAGAAAACAGATGCTTTCAAAAGCTGATTATTTGACCCTCTGGATTATCTCTAGTTCTTCTCTCCTCCATTAGAGTGAATGATTGATAGTTGCTTGTTCCAGCTTCTCTGTCGGGAAAAGAAACTAAGTCTGGAAGCTTAAATATCCTGTACTGCCCCTTTCCAAACATTCCCATAGAATGGAATGTTACACTGGACCTTTCTGCAGTTGTTTTTTTAATTAAGAAAGGCATCAGTAAATATTGGCTTTGAGAAACCTTTAGCACAATGAACTAATAGCTTTGACAAGCAGGGACACTTTTAAGACAACTAAGATACAAATACTCTAAGAAACCTGCTCTTAGAGGTGAGTGTGGTTTGCCTTGTGTTTTAATTGAAAAGAAATATATTTTACTTTGTGTTAAGCTAGTGTATGAATTTTGAAAAATGACCCCAGTGTAGCAGAGAAGGCTTTTTTCTTTCTTGGGGAGTTTGTTATGTTTCCTTGTTTGTGGTGAATAATAGAGAAGAAAGAGGGCTTTCTTTAACCTGTCATGACCCTGTTTAATTTTCTTTTCTCACCATCAGAGCCATTTCTATAAAATAGACATTTATAAATCATTCTGAAATTTCTCATTCTCAGCCTTGTTTTCCATTAATTCTCTTGAAATGGATGAAAAAGAAGTAAACTACATGTATCTACTTACATGTTAGAGGGGGAGTAATTTTCAAAGTATTGAAATACCTAATTATGTGAAGCCAGTCTGTGCACTGTGACAGGAGAAATGTGCTATTATGTATATTCAGCGTGACCTTGGGGTCTCCATCCTCTGCCCATGATTATTCTCTAACATCTACTGGGTAGCTAGGGAACAAAAATGGGGTGGGGTTAGATAAAGCCACCAGGGTGTTTGCAAATAGGATTGAACAGGTTAAATTAGGAAATTAGACCACTGGCCAAATCATGTTAGCATACAATCTTTTAGCTTCATAACTAGGTAAGATAACATATCATGCTAATTTGATAATATATTTCATTAAGATCATTACTTAGTACTTCAGGCTCTTGATCTATAAGAAGGCAATAGGAACATATTTATTTAGGATTAAATCGGTAAGGTTATCTAAAGCATTTGGAATGCTCCCTATCACATAATAAATGCCAGTCACTTCTTTTATCAAGCAATTCTCTGATAAAACTGTAGTTTGGTGATTGCCAAATGTGTTCTGTTCTTTTTAATAAAATCATCTTTTCACCACTTATTGTATAGTCTCTGTGATGCTGAGTAAATCAGAGGCCACCTTTTGTTCCTAGTTGAGGATCAATGGGATATTATTAGGAGAAATGACTTTTGGGAGAGTAATAGTTTCTTGATTATTGAGGCATACCAAATGAAAATGAGAATTTATTATTTTTGATGAACTTTGCTTACCACCTCCCTCCCCAGCTCCTACAAAGAGAAATTTCTAATTATGTGCCCTCTAATTTACAGTGATGGTAAATTAGATAAGGCATTTCTCCTGGTGATGATAAGGCCTTTCTTTCAGGGCAAGAGGGTGTGTTTTCCCTTTAAGCTATGGTTAGGAGCACACGCAAGCTCCTCGCCCCATCACAACCAACAGCTTAGACATCTAGTCATTTCAAGGGTTCAACTCCTTGAGCTGTTGACTTCAGGGTGAAAATAACTATTTAATACCCACTTCCAGAACTTTCAATAGGGTGTATACATCAGAGCTCTGCCCTTGTTATTTATTTGGGATATTTCTCAGAAACCCCTGGCACTAATGGAAAAATGCTCAAAGAATCCCCAGGAGAATGCTGTGGCAACGACTTTTGTTATTATAGAGTTTGTCTCTATTTTTTCCTGAAAGTTCTTTCATTCTCTCTCATCAACTACTATTATAAGTAAATCTCAGAAATAGGGTATTTTGGAGGGAAAACTTTCTCTATAGCAAGCTATTAGTCAAAGTAGTTGAAGGAAATATTTGTCTAGTTTTTTTAGATGTTGAAAAATCAGAAAAACCTTTTGTGTGATTTTTGGTGAGAAGCGCATCAAATGCAATATAGCAATGTTATGACATTTGTTTTTTAAAATTCAAGTTTTTAAATTGATTCTTCTCAATTCTTTTATTGCTTTTGTTTTCCCCAAAGATGATATAGTTTATTGCAAATATCCTCTGGAAGGAACTTTTCATAGGTGAAGGAAAGACTCTAAGGTAATTCTGGGCATTTTTGTGTATCAGCTGTTAGAAGGGTAGGTGAATACAATGTCACAATGATTAGATTTAATTGATTAGTTCAGTGTCAAAATAAGTGAGACTAAGTTTGAATCAAAGTCCTGCTTAACCGGATTGACCAGTTTACTTTTGTCAAAGTGTTGGAATTGGTTTTCTCTGCAAGGCACAATCAAAGTAATATGCAATTGCCTGTTAATTTGATATTCTTGAGTATTTTTTATTGCTATCACCTATCTAATGTTCAGTAAAAGTAACTCAAGTGGTTACTTTTGTGTGCTTAGGTTCCATCCTGGCAGAATGAGTCTTTCAGATGCCAGCACATTTGAGTGTTGTTTTAGCACATTATAACTACACCTGTTAGGGCATACAGTGCATTCACTTCAAATTAGTGATTGCAAAATATTTGTTATAAAGGTGTTCTTTTTGTTTGTTTTTTTATAAAATGAGGTTGTTCATAGCCTTGTTGTGATAATCTAAATAAAGTGCCCTTTGAAGTATATTTTTGAGTTTTACTTACATAGGATTTTCATATTTAGAGATTCCTTTCCCTCCTTGGCTCTCTTGATTCTTTCATATCACAGCATCTGCAAGGAAGATGGGTACCACGCCCATAGCTTTGTCTGTGAACATTCCTAAATGGAAAGTATGAATTTACATTGACCTTGGGAACTGGGAACCAAATTGTCTTTTGGGGGCTTTGTTTTGTTTTTAATCAATGGATGCAAGCTTAGGCATCAACCAGTAATACTGATAGACGATGTGTTTGCAATCACGTAACACAGATAACTATTTAAAACACCTTCAGGCGGCAGGGGACATGGTGGCAACTGTCACATCAGCATCAGGTCATTACACCAGGTGCTAAGAAACTATCCGAGGTTAGCTCAAATAGTACCACCAATCATAATCTGCTAGGAGTTATTATGAACCAATGAAAGGGAAGGGGTTTTGGTGGGGACCTTAGGGGGAAGATAAAGCACCAGTTTGATGAGAACCTGCAATAGGAAAGCACACCAACCAGAGACCTTCACCACCTTAAAAGAATCCAGAGCATGATGGGAGACTGGTGACCCCTCTTGCCCATGGAGTAGACTGCCACCTAGCTTCCACTTCCTAGAATAACAGGGCAAAATCAGGTATAGCTTCTATAGGACATGGAGGGTGCCCTGTCAAGGAAGAATTATGTGTTCATCTTCTGTTTTATGACTTGCAAGTATATTGACACCTAATTAGAATAATAATAACCCACTGAGTGTATACTATGTAAAAAAATATTGTTCCTCAAACTGCATTCATTCATTCCCCAAATATTTTAGTACCTTTTAAGTGCCAGGAATCCTTGTAGCTGTGGAAATATGTGACTGAACAACAAACATGGAAACCCCTGCCCTCGTAGCTTTATGAAATGGTTTGCAAACAATGCATAACCAGCCTGATGGACACAAAAGCATACCCTCTTTTACATCTTGGGGACTGTATATATTTGATGTAACGTTGGAGTATTGAAATGGTGATCTTTTTTTTTTTTAAAAGATTTATTTACTTATGCATATAAGAACTGGGGTACAGGCCAGAGTTGCGGGAGGTGAGAGGACCCACCAGAGGCAGAGTGGGGAGCAGAACAGGCAGACTGACTGAAACACACTGCTGAGAGCAGCAGCGGGCGAGGCAGGAGAGGTCTGCTATGCCATGTGGGTCCCCCCCCTGGCCGGCGGCAGGGATCAAACTCGTGCTGCAGTGGTTGCATTTGCTTCATTGTGCGTTGCTTAACCCTCTGCGCCACCAGGGAGTCCCTAAAATGGTGATCTTACCTGTGGCAGCCAGTGAGATTGGGACTGTTGCTGTCCCTGTTTTGCACAGGGGAGATCAAGTCATAGAGATCACTTGCTCAAGACCACATAACTGTGTTCCCTGTTCCACGGTGACAGATCAGGGATTCAAACCTGGCTCTTCACATTCCAGAACCAGGTTTTTTAAATCTAATATTACATTGTATCTCAAATCTAATGCCTGATGGAATTTTTAAAATCAGTTGAGGGATTTTAAGTAATGGAAAGCTTGATTGTGAGGTGGTTTTTAGATAACACTCTAGCTAGTCAGGGGCATATTCATAGAAGGTATCCTTTAGAATAGCTCTGATTCTATAATTTATGGTCCTTCAAGCTTTTTAATGTACTATTCATTGAAGTGGTGATCCATTTCCACTAGCTAGATATTGGAAATTGGCTTATTCTTTGTCTCACTTGATTTTCTTTGTTGGCCAAATTTGTGACTTATTTCTGATTTGTATGGAAAGAATGGTGGGATTAATTGACTTTCTCTCATTAATTAAAATAGTCACGTGAGTATAGACTCTGAGCATTCCAGAAATGAAAGCTTGAGGGACTGGTTTCAGGGAGGGTTTCTTTTCTGGGCTTTTCTGTCATTGTTCTCTGGACATGGGCACCTGGCACTTTTCGATGTCTGTCACTTCTTTTTGACTTTGTACACATTTTCACTCTGGACTGGAAAGTTCATGAATAGGAATTTCACTCTTAGGAAATCATAACCACAGCTTCTACCAGCCACCTATATATATGTATATTTTATAAGAAAATTATGAAATAATTTAAAAAACTTCAAACACTTTTGGGAACAGCTTTTCATTATGGACAAAAGACTGGATTTTAAGCATTAAACATTTTGTGTAAAGGCTGTTTTGTCAAGAGACAATTGAGTTACTTCCCTGAAAAGTAAAAGGTATTATACAATCGATGCCTTAAGTAAATAAAGTGGAGTTAATATTGATTCTGTATTATTATATATATTTTTAATTAGTTTAAGGGCTCAGAGGAGGAACCTCATTTTCTTAAATGTCTTAGTAAAGGAAATGGCTAAAGTTTTTTTTCCCCACCTCATTGTACAACACAAAAATACTGTCACTTTCTAGCTATAATCTTAATATAAGGATTCTATAGAGATGATATTAAAGATTTCTTTGTCAAAGGGGTTGTTATAAATGTAAGAAATTTTAAACTTCTTGTGTATAGTATAGTTGAAACTCCTAGATAAATATAAAATGTGACATAATCTTAGCTTTTTTATTTAAGCCGTTTTTGTGTCCCACAGATCTTAATGGGATATGATATTGAAATATTTAAGAAATGGTGGATGCCAGATTTTTTTCATGAGATTGCCATAGCTGCTTCAAATTTCCCATTATACCTGCTGTGGACATACTATAGGTTAAGGAAGCCAACTAGGCAGAATGAAAAACATCTAGACAACCCACAGAGTCATTTGTGTCCTTTTGTATTTTTGTGACCCAAGCTCAGTTAGAGTTTGCTGGTTTTTTTAAAGATTTATTTTTATTTACTTATGCATACAAGAACCAGAGTGTAGGCCAGAGATGCAGGGAGAAGGGAGGGGAGTGAGAGGATTCAGCACAGACAAAGGGAGAATGGGGGGGGGGGGCACAGCAGGTGGATTTACTGAAATACACTGCTGAGGGGAGCAGCCGGAGAGACAGGAGAGGTCTGCTGCACCATGTGGGTCAGCTCACTGGTCTGGGATCGAACTCAGGCCACAGAGGTGATAGCACTGAGATTTAATCCCTAGGCCACCAGGGAGGCCTGATGGACTTTTTTTTTAGAAAACTTGCTAAGGGAATAGGGAAGTTGAGCTAATGACATCAGGATTCCTCTTCATGGTGCCAAATGTGGAAGGACACATTCCAGATGCTGGCCTCTCTCTTGATGTTTCCATGTCTTAAGCTGTTTGAGTCCTAGAAGACACAACCCACAAATCTCCAGGGTGTGGGCCTTGGCTCACACCCAGCTTTAAATAACTCTCTGCAAGTTACTAATAAACCATATCCTTTGCCTTAGATAGTAAAGAAAAAGAAAAAGAAGAGGCATCAGTACTTGAGCTTTGTCGTGGAGAAGTAAGGAATTGCTGCCACATAGCAGAGCCAGCCTAAGGCCTTCCTGCATCCATTTCCTGGCTCACAAGTGATATTTGACATTGTTGTTTTGCAGAAGGCTGAGGAGAATGCAGAGGGAGGAGAATCTGCCCTGGGACCAGATGGAGAGGTAAGGGCATCTCTTCCCATTTCCACTGTGTTCTGTTGAATAATTTGCACACCACCCCCCCAACCTTGTAGCCCCATGCTATGGATATGCTGATTTTTTTTAACCCAGCTGTTCATTTTTAAGGAAAACAGTAGTACATTCACATCATAATAGAAAATTAGAATTGTAAAAAAGGAATACATTGTAAAGTAACCAGTTTCCATCTCAGACTGCCAGTAAACTGAGTTTAAGTTTTGTGTACCTGATTAAGATTTTGTGTACCTTTTTGAATTTTCTGTACACCTCTAAGCATATGCTTCTGAATACATAGACTGTGTAAAAGTCCAAAGTAATGCTATAATTATATTTGCCGGGTAAATTACACAGAAACAAAACATATGACCTGGTTTCCTTAGTTTATTACTAATTTGAAAGTATAAAACTCTATCGACCAAACAATTCATATTTTTGTTAACTTATTTTTTGACACTTTCTGCAGGCTTACAGTATAGCTTCTGTTCACAGATGATGCTTCAGCATATTCTTAAATTTTGCTTCCTACTATTTCCAATATTCTTCTCAATCAGGACAATATGTTTATTGGATTTTCTTTTCCTGAAAAACCGATTCTCTACCAATGGTTCACATGAGGAGACAGCCCAGAGCAAAATGGAAAGGGAGTTCTGTTCAAACTCCCTTTCTTGTCCAGGCCTCATCTACCTGGTGTAGGGTCGGGGCACATGGAGGCTTCCCTGTGCCCACCCAGAACCACTGTGCCTGTGAGATGTGCTGTGAATGTCAGCAGCCCGGGTGCAGATAAAAGGTTGAAGTCACTATGCTAGGCAGAAACCTCTTGAACAATAAATGTTGCTTAACCACTATAATCCATCACAAGGAAAGAAAGGAAGGGGTAAGTGTCTAACATGTAAGAGACTCTCAGTGGGCTGTTCTGGGGGAAGAACCCTATATATTAGAGTACTTAGAAACACCTCTAATTTGTAAAAGCCCAGCCTTATCTAAGCTTGCCTCCCATGGGTCTGTAATTAGCAAGCATACAGAGAGAGATTTAATGTGTTAGTGTGATAGCGCTCTTATCTCTTATTAGCTCTTGAGAAAATTAGCTACTGATCTTGGGATTGTGACATATACCTTTTTTTCCCCCTCTCTTTTACTCTTAACACATGTGTATTGTGTGTGCCAAAGTTGGCAAAGTGGACATCTTGCTTGGTTTGTTTTGAAATAATGTTCTTATTACGCTCTGCTGTGCTCATTCAGTGCTTTTGCCAAGGTTCTATTTCCAGCTACAGTGATTCCCAATTTTCTTTGAGGCATGACTTAAGCAATAAAACTAGCTGTATTATAATAGTTCAAAGTAAAAGAATATGATTTTTCCAAAGGAGATGATGGCAAAGGGTAGATTTCCTTCTTTATCTTGTGAACTACAAAAAAATGCAGCTTTTCCATTACTGAGGAAGCAGCAACATCTTGGGCTACAGAGGAACAGGGCTCACAGCCCTTTCTGTAGCACACACCCCAGGAAAGACAAAGACAGTCTGGAAAAAGCCTTTTAGCTTTCAAAAGGTGACTTTCATGTATGATCACTAATAAATTATTTCTAACAATGCTTGGGTGAGGGGGAAACCTTTTTGTTTGTTTGTTTTGGTCATTTCCAATGAGACGTTGAAGATAACTAACCTCCGGTCTACCATTTTTCCTGTCACTTTGTTGTAACTTTTAATTATGAATAACTTAGAAAAATTCTTGGAGGTGAATGAGTTATCTAAATGATGAGTTTTGTTCCTTTTAAGGAGCTAGATAACTGGAACTATTATCACAAATCGAACATTTCTAAGTAAATGCCTCACCTGGGGGTCTGCTCCTAGAAGAATAGTCACCCTGTAATCAGCAGCATTCATTTGCATGGGATTACCCCATTTTTAGGCCTTTTAAAACAATTTGTTCTCTACGATAGGTTAAACCCAGCCTCTGAAATTTTATTTGTTCTCTTAATTTTTCTGAGCAAACCATTTTTCACAGTCTAATAGCGAACTTCAGCTCAGTCAGGGTTAATTCTCCAGATTTTAAATGAGAACTTTTTCTGTCGCATTCAGAGGTACAATCGAGTGGTTGTGCTAGATACTGGCAGTTGGGTTTGAGAGCAAAGAAAATGTCCTCCAAAGCCAAACCAGCCATTAATGAGATGACACAAATTATGATAGTTGCTCCTCTCTCTCTCTCCTCTCGCTGAAACCAGGATATTGTGATAATTTTTATCTGGGGAGGCCATGAAGTGGGATTATTTGGAGGCTGGGGACACGTAGTTGCAAATGGAAAAACAACAACAACAAAACAACCTCTGGTTTAAGTAAGGAAAGACTGCATTTGTCTGGTATTGGGTAATTTATTGGCATCTAGATGACCAGTGACTAACTCAGGGCTGCCCCACATATAATGCGCTACAGCTGGGCAGTGAGGACATGACTGGCCCTGGCAGGAAGCAGGGCCGTTTCCACTGTATTGGCCCTGCCACGATGGTGGTCTGTCCTTCCACTCGTGTGTCTGCTGCTCTTCACATCCTTGAGCGTTTAGCTCCCTGCTCTTTGCTGAGTGAGTGTGTCCAGCCAGTGGTGCTTAGCGCCTGTGCCTGTAACTTAGCTCTGAGGGGACCTGGTGTTTTCCATTCCTTTCATCGACAGCCTTCTGCTTCCCATCCAGACTCTAGATGGTGAAATTTCCAGTCACAGCAAAGGCTTCGGATACTGACTGGCCAAAAGCTGAAAAACATCCAGCTCAAAGTGGGAGAATGTGTTAACCCTAAGTGGTGATATGCTTTTTCCTCTGTTCAGCCTATAGATGAGAGCAGTCAGATGAGTGACCTCCCCGTGAAAGTGACTCACACGGAAACCGGCAAGGTCCTATTCGGGCCAGAAGCACCCAAAGCAAGTCAGCTGGACGCCTGGTTGGAAATGAATCCTGGGTACGACATTAAAGCAGAACTATTGGTCTTTTTGTGGCTTTTTAGGTTTTTGTGGTCCTTGTTAAATCGTGGGGCTCAAACAGCAGGATCTTTGATGAAGTGGTTGAAGTTGTTACCGGCTTCCACCATTTGTGCGTAGAACATGCTCCTTAAGTCATGTGTATATATTCTTTTGTAAATTAAAGCGCTAAGCCGCCCTTCTCTATGCCTTTTCCTTTAGTTACGAAGTTGCTCCTAGATCTGACAGTGAAGAGAGTGATTCTGATTATGAAGAAGAGGTATGTATGTCTTTCTCTTTAGAGTTCCTTGATTTGAATGGTACGGGCGAAGCTGTCTGCAGGTCTAGCTCCTGTGTCCTGTCACTTCTTCCTCCGGCGCTGACCTGCAGGTGGCGGACAACTTGCCAAAGCTTGGCCGGCACAAGCCTAGCAGTACGGTGACCTCGTAGGGGCTCCTGGCCAAAGGGCAAACCTGGAAAATTCTGAATTTATTTGGAACCAAGAAAAGAGAAGCTGACATTAAATAGGAGCTAGTGGACAGGTCTTCTGGGGGTGAACTGAAGATGGAGTGCACTGGGAAGGGCGATCCTATGCCTCTAAGTGGCTAACGCTGAGGGTTAGCTGCCTAAATATTTCTGAAGTCCTTTAGGTCTTAGAGTCTATTTGAAGTTGAAAGCCTGGAAACAGACAAAAAGGGCAACGTGGGCTTGGTTTAATGAGTTTATTGATCTCTTGGTTCCTCTTTAAATGTGATTCTTGTTTGAATCCTGAGATATACTTGTTACCCAAAGAGAAGCACATTTCTCAGACTCTTGGAAGGAATACTTAATATATCTTGAACCTAATATGATAATCTTGGATATTTTAATAGAAAGAAAAGAAATAGTGAAGGTTTTTTTTTAGATCAACTACAAAATGCTTTATAATTACAAATAGGAAGATGAAAAGATTTTTATCTTCTTTATTGGAGTGTTGTTAGTGTGTAATCATTAAACCTGATATTTCCCAGTATAAACACAGTTCAAAGAGGGCCGTGGCACACAGGCTGCATCCCTGGCAAGGCAGCATTGCCAATAATAACTCGCCAGAATGTCAAGGCAATTGTTATTTTCTACTAATTTGAGGAAATGTGTTTTCTAAATTAATCTTCTATGGACACATCGCTTTTACAAAGAGGAACAATAATAAAAATTATGTTTTTTAAAAATCATACCATTACAAAGCAAATACTTTGGGGACATGCCATTATTTTTAACAGGCAATTCTTTCTTTGTGAAGTTTACAAAATCAATTTTAAAAGTATTTTTTGTGTACTTGGATAAATGTGTCCATTTAAAAAAAAAATCCTCAGAAGAATGCTCATCAAGTAAGAGAGCTGGAAAGAAATGGAGATAAAATAAAGTAGGCTCTTAACTCCAAGGGTCCCCACTAAACTCACAGCTGCAGACAACTCAGTCAGGAATAGGGGGAGCAGTGACCTAGAGGTCCCAAGACACAGGTCCTTGCCTCTGGTTTGCCACTTGGGCTGAGTCTTTTCGTCATCTGCAAAAATGAATGATATATGCTGATTCTCAGCTTATCCCTTGTGTCTCAGTGATCTGCTCTGCTAGTTTTGATTTCTAGCATTGATATTGTGTCCATTTATATTTTTTTCATCCAAGATTTCTGGGAAAGGAGAGTTGTTTTTAAATCTGTGTTTAGAGGAAATCTACTGGGGTATCTAGAAAGAGTTATTAGCCTTCAACACTGATGCTTAGTAATGTATGTAATGAATGCCTAGTGAAGCTTTCAAACAGGTCCGCAGAATATCGTACCCAGTCAGGAGTTGCCAAGTCTTGATAGTGTCCATTGAAATATTCAAAATGTGCGACGTGAGTCGGCCACAGGGCATAAACGTGAAGCGGTGCGCTCACAGCGGCAGGCCCTCTGCCGGGAAGGCACGTAGGACCATCGAAGGCCCACTGCATATCCGTGGGCGCGTGCGTGTGAGGAGGACAGTGCTAAGATATCCAAAATCTGGCTTGGGCGAGACGGATATAGGGTATCACGGAGGAAGTGAGAGCAGACACGTCTACAGGACTCTGTGATAACCAAACAGTGGTAAAGGTCCATCTCTCCTGGTTTTCACATGCTTATTCCTGAGTCCTAGGGGATGCGCAGAGGTCCCTTTGTTTTCTCATTCACGGACACTAACAGCAATGGAGTGGTTTGCGTTGCCTGCCTGAGTGGGTCTTCAGTTTACCTCCTCTCATCATTGTGTTTACTTTGTGACCTTGAACGCTATTTAATCTCTTCTTAGAAAATGCCAATTAATACAGATCCCCTTGTTAAAACAGAATCTTTCCCAGATCTTTATATCTTTGTTTCTTCCCCAGGATGAGGAAGAAGAGTCCAGTCGGCAGGAAACCGAAGAGAAAATACTTCTGGATCCAAACAGTGAAGAAGTTTCCGAGAAGGACGCCAAGCAGATCATTGAGTGTGTTTTTCTCAGTGCTCTCCTTTGCAAACGCATTTTATGAGGGTTTTGCTGTATGGAATTTCTTTTAGAAAACTTTGCTGAAGGAAGGAAGCTAACCTCATGCCCTCACTGCACTTGAAATGCTTCCGTCACAGGTCACACTTCCCTCCTGCACTGCTGATTTCCATCAACCCTCAGCCTCCCATCCTTAAATCTCAGCCTCTAGCTCAGGCTCGCCCCTCTTTCTCACCGTTGTTTGCACTTCTGTCCCAGATTGAATTTATCAAACTTGCCCCACCAGCTGACCTCTTCACTCTCCGCCTTCCCTCCCTTCCTGATGGCATCAGCTCCCGCCCAGAAACCCAAGGGAGAAATGCAGTTCCCGCTCCGTGTCCGTGGCTGCGCCCCATCCACCGCTAAGTCCCGTCCCATCTCTGAAACACCCTAGTGCTCTCAGAAGCTTCTCTTCCTGCCCCCTTGCTGCAGGCCTGGCTCCAGTAGTTCTCTCTACCAGCGGCCTACAGCATTTTACTTGCACAGCTCTAATATTCAAAGAAAACTGTTGTGTAACAACATGCAAAACAGAATGTTTCAATGCAATGCGACTTAAAAATAAAAACCAGAAATAGACATTATTTTCTCCTTTTAGTCCAGGGCTGTGTCAGTCTGCCTCTCCTCCTCCACTGAAGGTTTTTAGAAACCTTCGATGGCTCCATATTGCCTGTAAAATAAAAGACTCGCTCTTCACCAGGCGTAGAAAATGGAAGACTAGCTTTGCTCTTCCTTATCTCTTGAGAGTCTTCTTTGGCTGCCTCTCACCTACCCTCTGAGCTCTGGACCGTGTTCTGTGAATAGGATTTATCTTTGTATCCTAAGAGCTCAGGAGAGCTTCACTGGCAAAGCCCGGATGTGCAGGTGTTCACATCACACTCGTAGATGTCTTGCATTCCCTCTGGCTGCGCTGCCTTTTGTGTGATGCAGACAAATTAATTAACCTCTCTGAGCCTGTGGTTTCTGCACATGCACCACGTGGGGGTGATGATAAAATGTCCACCTTGCTTAGTGTTGTAAGGATTATAGGTAAGTGTGCTTTAGCTGTAAGACCTGAAGTAGATGATAGATAAACCACAGCTGTTTTGGGCTCTGCATGCATTTGTTGGAAATGAAATCAAGTAACACTTGCACCACAATGCCAGTGCCTGATCCTCCACTTTCTCTGTCTCAGGACGGCTAAACAAGATGTGGATGACGAATACAGCATGCAGTACAGTGCCAGAGGCTCCCAGTCCTACTACACCGTGGCTCATGCCATCTCAGAGAGGGTGGAGAAGCAGTCTGCCCTCCTCATTAATGGGACCCTGAAGCATTATCAGGTGAGCACTGCACTTTGTGTTTGCTTGGCAAGTCATGCAAATCAGGCAGGTGTCGGCCCGATTTTGACTGAAGTATGTCACATGAGCATTGGCTGTTCTCGAGGTTTGATGATGGTGAGGCCTTTTGTTCATACCATTAAGATTCTGTCCAGTGTGCCCGTAATTCTGGTTTTAGAGCACTTCCATTTTTCCACCTATTTTCTCTTTTTTGATGGTGGGAGGATCTGTGTTTTGCAAAAGCCAGACTTAAAATTTGGTCATCACAGGTCTTTTCAAAATGGAAGGCCCAGCTACATTCTATGAGTTTAGGGAACATCTGTGCCTCATCTCGAAGTAAATGAAGTATTTCTTCAAAAATTTCAGTTATGGGCCTCCCTGGTGGCGCAGCAGGTTGAGCGCCGCAATGTGAAGCATCTGCAGCACAGCAGCGCGGGTTCAATCCCCAGCCAGGGAGGGGACCCACATGGCGCAGCAGACCTCTCCTGCCTCTCCCGCTGCTCCCATCAGCAGTGTGTTTCAGTCAATCTGCCTGTCCTGTTCCCCACTCTGTCTCTGGTGAATCCTCTCACCCCCCCACAGCTCTGGCCTATATCCTAGTTCTTGTATAAATAAATCTTAAAAAAAAAAAATTCAGTCATGGCTATAGTTTAATGCTGTGGATCTAGTCGCCTCCATTTACACTTTTATAAAAAGGTGTGCATCTGTGCTTTCATGAAAACTGGGCTCTAGACCAAACAGATGTTTCATCTGACCTGCTGCATAGAGGTCAGCTCCTATCTTCTGTCTCCTGCCACTTTATAGTGTGTCCTGAAATGTGTTCCTTAGAACATTGGTCCCATGAGATGTTCTCAAAAAAGAAAATAGGTTTATGGTTAAATAAATATGGAAAATACTGACAGCTGTAACTAGGATTACCATGTGATTCACTGTCCCAAATTTGGATTCTTAGGAGAATGAATAGGGGCCCTTAGGCATGGGAGTCATATCCCAGGACTGTCCAGAGCCATCCAGGCATGTGGACAGTGGCCCCTCTGGGTAATCTACAGTCCACAATCCCTGACTGCAGAAATACACATGTGGTCTGTTACTGCACATCAGTGCCCTGCAGTAAAATATCTTCAACTTCTCACTTCTACATTTCTCTGACCACCAAGTCTTATTTTCATATATCACTGACTAATACCCTACAAAATGAGTATCTTTTAGAATACTCTTTAGGGAGGGGCCTCTCTGGTTGCACAATGGGTTAAGCAACGCACTATGAAGCAAACCGCAGCCACTGCAGCACAAGTTCAATCCCTGCCGCTGGCCAGTGAGGGGACCCACATGGCATAGCAGACTTCTCCTGCCTCGCCCGCTACTCCCCTCGGCAGTGGATTTCAGTTGGTCTGCCAATGCTGTTCCCCGCTCTGTCTCTGGTGAACCCTCTCACCCCCCACACCTCTGGTCTGTACCCCAGTGCTTGTATGCATAAATAAATCTTTAAAAAAAAAAAAGAATACACTTTAGGGAACACATGTTGTGGCCAACAGTTCTGAAACTTTTTAGACTCTTAAAACCAGACTCCATGTCGGCTGCCAGTGCACAGGGGTGAAGGATGCAGTAAGTCCTGCTGCAGAGTCGTCTCGGTTGTGTTAAAGTGCCAGCTGGCTGTGACTACTCACTGTTGTTTCTCCATCATTAGCACAAATGTCAACACAATATAAAGGGTAAATACTCCCTTAGTGTTATTATGAAAATCATTTTGACCTCATGAATCTCCTGCTTGGTCTTGGGAACTCTCAGAAGTGCCTGGAGCACACTTTGAGAACCACTGCTCTGGTCTTAGTAAAATCACGTTTTCTTTTCAGACCACGTACTTACATGAGGTTCAAAGTGGTTTTCCTCTTATTTGGCCTATGTGACCTAGATGTAGCAGCCTAGTTTATTCTAGTAAGCTTTTTTTATTTGTCTGTTTATGGGAGACCTGCTTTTCAGATTATTCCTAACTTCATACCACACTGAATTTTCCCTGCTTTCCAACACCCTTCTTCATCATGTTTTTATACTCATTCCCTCCTAACTCCGTATCTGAATTTTATGCCCTGTCCCTCCACTGGGATGCTGTAGTCCTGAGCATCTCTTGCTCTGTCCCTCTATGGGTTTTTATGTCTTGAGATGCCACATCTCCCTGATGAGGTCCTTTCTGTTTCTCACAAACCAATTCAAACAATGACTCAGAACCTTCCTGGATCCCTCTGCCATGAGTAAGCTACCTATTTTCTTGCTTCTTGACAAGTTGTGGTGTCATGAATATTTACTTAACCTTAACATAGCGGAGGCCTTCCTGCTGCTTCCTGGAGAGGCACATAACCTTGATGAAATACCCAGCCACCACGCCTCCCCTCCCCACCCCCATTTCCATGATCTGGAAAAGTCCAAGTCACTTCCCACAATTTTCATGAATGTCTGGTCCCCTCTGCTGCCAATTCCTGCTTCTGTTTTATCTGAGATTAACACAGATGCAAAATCCACCTCCTTTGCCAGTTTTCATTTTTAAAAAACAACCCACTGCGCTGAGTGTCCAAAAGTTGCTGGCATTTACTTTCCTGAAAGTCTGGTGGTCTCTGGGTCCCGATGCAGGCACACTGCCCTCCATAGGGTTTCCAGTCATTTCTGGTTTTTGCTCATTGCTGTTTGTCTTCTTAACTCTCGATATTGTTGTCATTCAATGAAAAACATTTTTAAAAAAGATTTATTTATGCATATAAGAACTGGGGTATAGGCCAGAGGTGCAGGGGATGAGAGGATCCACCAGAGACAGAGTGGGGAGCAGAACAGGCGGATCTTCTGAAATATACTGCTGAGGGGAAAAGTGGGTGAGGCAGGAGAGGGCTGCTATGCCATGTGGGTCAGCTCCCTGGCTGGCCAGGGATCGAACTCATGCTGCAGCGGCTGTGGACAGCTTCATAGTGCTGCGATTTAACCCCTTGAGCAACCAGGGAGGCCCAATTCTGAAAAATTTTCAAGGTGACTTGGAACCTCACATGGTACAGGATTTTCCAAGTGGCTTAAGAAAGTATTTCTTCAAACCATGGCAATACTCTCCCTAAGAAAAACTCTGGTCAATACGATTTTGTCCAGATGGCTGGGCACGGACACAGCCAGTGCATGTGTCCATTTCATCACTCGCTGTCTCTGACTGCCAGCTTCTAAAGAGAGCCGTGACTTTTACACACCTAGGTATCCATCTGCTATGGCTCCTTGCACAGTCACAGAACTCAAAGTGACATCAATCACCGTTCTTAGATAAAACAAATTAATATAAGCATTTCCCTAAGCATAACTTCACTAGCAAGCTAAAATTACCTCAGAGATTATACATATAAATGATCCTGCCATTTCTCTATGGCATAATGGTGGAGAGGAATTGGTAGCTGGGAGAGGGAGGCTTAACAACTTTATCTTTCTACCCAGCCTTTCTTGGTCTTAACATGGGGAGTTCAAAAGCTTTGTTGGGGTGGTGCTTTCATGCTTTAGAAATAAGTCAGACCGGGGCCTGCCTGGTGGCACAAGGGGTTGAGCACACTATGAAGCATCTGCAGCTGCTGCAGCATGAGTTCGATCCCTGGCCAGGGAGGTGACCCACATCGCGCTGCAGACCTTTCCTGTCTCAGACCTCTCTGAAATACACTGCTCCCGTCAGCAATGTATATCAGTCCATCTGCCTTTTCTGCTCCCCACTCTGTTTCTGGTGAATCCTCTCACTCCCCCACACTGCTGGCTTGTACCCCAGTTCATGTATACAGAAATAAATCCACCTTAAAAAAAAATAAGTCAAGCATGTTTCCAGGCAGTCAACTTCCAAGGTGCCACCCTTGGAGAGTGCCCACATTGCAAAGTTTCCATGGGCTGTCTGAGAGCCTTCTCTCTACCAGGAAATGTCCTCCTGTGGGCCCCAGCAGTGTGCCCCTGGCTCCTGATCACCCTGCTTCCTCACCAAGGGGACCCCACCCCAGGGGGAGGCTGTTCATTACCAAGAAGGCTGTCTAATGATCTGTGATCTGTGTGCCAAGTCTGCCTTCTGCTTTGTTTGTCTTTAATCCTCACTTTGGCTTTTTGTTCTTGGAGTGGTTGGAATAGATTCGGGTTTGGGTTTTCTTCATTTATAATAATTCTAGAATGTCATATACTGTGAAATGCTAAGTAGGGCTGAGCAGTAAAGCTGCTTAAAATCCCACCAGTATGCTACAGCCCATCATTTCTAAATCTGATTAACACTCAGCACCTGCCAAGCAGCAGGGATGATTACAGGCTCATATTTTAAATTCTTTTTGTGTTGGTGCTTCCCTCACTTTCCTACTGTGGGAAATCCAGCATATAGCACTGAGGCGTTAGGAAGTCACAGCCTCACTTGAGTTGTATTAGTATTAATTACCTGTGCAGATCTTGGATAATTGAAGCAATTACTCTTCATTTCAGCTCCAGGGCCTGGAATGGATGGTTTCCCTGTATAATAACAATTTGAATGGAATCTTAGCTGATGAAATGGGGCTAGGGAAGACCATACAGACCATTGCACTCATCACTTACCTGATGGAGCACAAAAGACTCAATGGCCCCTATCTCATCATTGTTCCCCTTTCGTAAGTAGAGTCATTTATTCCACAGTTATCTTCCTGTATGTTGTAGATCTCCCTATTAGTAGCTTGTCCTTGCTTTTCATGTAAGGCAGTATCATAGCATATAGTGGGATTAGAAGAGAGCATGTCATCTGGATTTAGGTTCTCATTTCCCACTGCTCACCTCAGCCCTCCCCAGCCTCTCTGGTTGGCTATTTAAACCCGGGACATGGTGACTTTATCAGCCCTCGATGTGGTCTCCACAGCCTGCACAAAAGCACAGGGCTTACGAAGGGAAAAGGTTTTGCTTTTTTTTTTTTTTTTTTAAGATACTTTGGATTCTTTTCCTTGTTCCATTTCCAAAAGGTTATACTTTTTTTTTTTTCCAAATCTCCCTTTATGGTACTTTTCAAGCAAGACCTAAATCAAAACCCTAACTATGAATTTTGTATTTTGCGCTGACTTCAGTCTGTGCGTTTTATGTCTCAGTGATTTGTTACTTTGTAGTGACAGGTCTCTGCTGTTTGCTGCTAAAGTCCCAGTGCCTACCCCACTTGCATTCTTGGTAGGTGTTTGGCGGATGCTCCTGAGAGAAGGAACACCTGTTCACAGCTGCCCCTTCGGGATGCGGCTCTGGCTGTGGGTGTTAGATTGCAGGAGTGTTCGCTGAATCCTTAGAGATCGAGGTGCTAATACAAACTTGGCCCTTGGGGGGAAAATATAAGGGTGCTCTTCTTATACTTTCTTCAAGTTTTGTCTAAATGAGAACTGCTTGCACTACTTTTTAATCTGTGTAATCTGCACTCATAGTACTTAGACGTCCTTTGCACTTTACCTACATTTAAAGATATATTTGAACATATATTCTGCTTTTTATCTATATTTTGCATGTTCTGACTTGTATATTAGGGTGATGCTTTCAGGGATTTATAAAATAGTCATTCAATATTTTTTTTCCTGCTCCTTCTTGATAGTTTTATTTAACATTCCCATATGGGTGCTTTTATAATTTCCTTTTCCTGACTCCACGTTTCCCTGAACTTAAAGTACTAGTTCTAAAGATGCCCCACATCACCCCAGCCATGGGCAAGCCTTAGTGGCCTCTTATAATTTCAGTTTTTTACCTTTATGCATTCTTTAATTTTATTATGAGACTTTTTTTATGACCCCCCCAGACAAACCTGTCATGTTTTGTGGCTACTCATTTCTACCTTATCTCTTGGTTCCACACCTTTAAAATAAATATGTAGTTGGGACATGCTATGTTCTCTCGTCCCGTTCAAGGTGAGGCCTGAAAATGAATAAGAATATTTTTGTAAGCATTGATTTTTATATGAATCTTTCTTTCTCTCAATTTTTTTGTTGCTGTTCCACAGGACTCTATCTAACTGGACATATGAATTTGACAAATGGGCTCCGTCTGTGGTGAAAATTTCTTACAAGGTTTGGAATGTTGTATTTATATATAAATGTGGGAAAGCGAAAAATAGACCCTATTTTCTTCATTCCATATGCACATCTGTGAACTGTATTTGGTTGTAAAGTTTTGTCATGTACATCATGTACTAAACAGTGAGAGTTAATCATCCCAAGAAGATTACTGTAATAAACCATAATTACTTTCAGATAGTGAAATGCAGAAGAAAATTGTTAATTATCATATTGCGAGGTTTCTGATGAGAGTAATACAAATGAAAAATATCGCACATTCTGCGTGCTGCTGCCTGGCTCGCTGTCGGCTGCTGCCGGGCCCGCTGTTCCTGCAAAGTCAGGCAATTACCCAGGCGCCCGGGCGCCTGCTGTCCGCTCCTGCAGAAATGGAGCCTTTCAGCAGAGCAGCGGTTTCTCCGCTACCCCAGGTCGCTGTAATTTCCTCTTCTCTCCCTCCCCTCCCTCAGTCTTCAGTGGGAAAGCTCCTGTACAAGGGTCTGAAAAGGGTCCAAATGTGTGTGATTTCGCCAGGCGCTTTCTTCGTGGATAATGGGGCTGTATATGACCGTATATGTGCAATCCGCAGTCACGTGTCTGGGCTCCATTAAGCCCTGAATAGTGAGAAATAACACACACGTAGTCCCTTTGGGTGAGATGTATATTTTTTCCTTTTCATTCAGGGCACCCCTGCCATGCGTCGCTCCCTCGTTCCCCAGCTGCGCAGTGGCAAATTCAACGTTCTCCTGACTACTTACGAGTACATTATAAAAGACAAGCACATTCTTGCAAAGGTATGTTTTATAAAAAGTCTTTTATCTCTAATGATGGACCATCACACTGGAGCATCAAATACTCCCCGAATTATCCTCACTAGCATAATTTGATCCTTAGACGGCTTCTCCTCTCTCTCTCTCTCTCTCTCTCTCTCTCTCTCTCTCTCTCTCTCTCTCTCTGTGTCTCTCATAGCCTAGTATATTTGGGTCATGGGTTTTAATGGTATACAGGATGTGGGGTTTCGCATGTTCATTTTCTTTGGTATTATTTTTGGGGTGTGTTATTGATCCTGGTGCTCTGACCTGTATCCTCTCCTAGGTAATGAGTTCACATTTTTTGTAAAGATTCACCTAGGTTTCTCCTGCAACTCTTTTTCTCTCCAATGGCCCTGAATGTGCTGGTGGAAGAAATCATTGTTTTTATTGCCCTGGGTTATTGTCAGTGGTGTAACTTCATTCCTCTTGTGCTTTTGTTTCTTCAGAGCTGAGTAGGCTCCGCTCCATATGGTCTTCTCCATATGAACATTTATCCAAGCTGTGGCTTTTGTGCTTCCCTGCTTAAGATTTCTCGTGGTAAAATCCTGGGCTGTTATTATTTCACTTAAGGCTGTATCTGTGACTATGTATTTGGAGCTGAGAAATACTTGTTTTCTGCCTGCGACCTACCTGTCTGTATTTGTGTATCTTAAATTATTCTTTAGCCATAAGATAGAATTTTTTTCCATTTATATCATTTTCCTTCCTATGGTATTTATGTAGAATGATAGAGGTTGTTTCTTTTATGGATCAAATATGAAAACTTAATTTTTTTCCTTTGGTAATTTCTTTTACCCTGTGGTATTTTGAAAGCACTATAATCTGAAAGTAAGTTGTGGCCAAAATTGAACAGAATCCCTATTTATGTGGTCTGGTCTATCTCTGCATTAAACTTTTGCTCTGGGAACTGAGAGTTCCTTTCATGCCATCATAGGAAATAACATAAAGGAAATAGGATCCCAGGGGAGGTTTAATAATTGAGATGGCACTGGCAACAATGCTGTGTTCCTATTACTCATACTCAGAGATGAATTTGGCAGTGTCAAAAATGATGTGTTTTCAATATTACTGTGGGAATGTGTTTGCACATTTGAGATCCTTTAAAAAAATTCATATTGTGACTTCTGTATATGTGCTTCAAAATTCATCAGAGATGCCTGGTAATGAGATGTATTTTATTTGTTACTGGAGAAATGAAGCTATAGAAAGGGAAAGTAATTTTTTTCCAAGTGGAAGACCTAATTAGTAGGAGAACCAGTAGAAAATTCAGAGGTCTCTGATTCCTTGTTTATCATTCTGTACACTAAATTAGACAGGAACGTACACTTAGCGTATTGATTTAAATACATTTTCATCTGCTTGACTCTTCACGCTACTGGTGTGGTCAGGATAGCTGATCATACAACTTTATTCTTGGAACATTTTTCTTAGAGATGGTAGGAAAGGAGAGATACAACGCTCCGGTGGTATCTTTTAACCTGTACATCCTGGCCTGACTGATGACTGTGTTCCTTTGCCACTGACTTTGTTGGTGCTTCTAATGAGGAAGGTGAGGCCCGGGTAGACGCATAGCTGTCTCCCTCCTCACTGTCAGAGCTTTGCAGTGAAATCAGGACATCTGAGTGCCAGATGCTTTTCTTGGCCATGGCCACTGTTTTGTAGGGAATGAGTAGGCTCAGTGGACTTTTCTCATTGTTCTCACTTTATGAAACTGAGAACAATGACCTTCAGGAGGGCTGAAGGGTAAGATATGGGACAGGAAGAAGGCTGTGTGTAGACATAGGAAGGAAGATTGTGTCACATGGCCATTCTTTACTTTTGAAGTTACATTTCTGCTGGGGAGCCTAAGTCTTTGTTTAAATCTGAAGTTCTGACATAAATAGAGGAATGACATGTTAGCTTTGCCCTCTCTACCAGTGAGCACATGCTTTCAGTTTAGATATCTTAAGACCTGGCAGGTAAGGAATACCCCTGATCTGAGATTTGCCACATCTGCTAATATTTCAAAAGGAACTGATGTTCAGATTTGTATATGAAATCATATGACTTTTCAATGTTAGCAACTAGTTCAAATTCTATATTTCAAAAAAGAACACTGAGCAAAGTTCTAAAGGTAGAAATCAGTCTATGTAAAAGAAACAAAGACCTGAAGTTAGATTGTCTTGGCCGTGGGTAGTTGCTGAAGCCCTCGGGACAAACCCAGTCAGTGACTTCTGCTTCAGGTGGAGCGCTGTCAGCTACACTCACCATGAGCGGAGTTAGTGTGGCCCTTCGGGCTGGGGCAACTGTCATGATTTAGCATTAAATGAGAAGGAGTAGGATGGGGAAATACACTATTCCTGACCTAACCATTTCATTTTAGGCTCAAGTTTTCTTCTGTGTGAAAGGGTGATTTGGAATCACATGGCCCCTAAGGAACATTGTTGTCGTCACTTTCCATTATCCCATGGTGTAATACATGCTCTGTCAAGAAAAAGACTGTTGGGAGTCTTTGATCGTAAGGAGAACCACACTCTATCATGTACAAAGTGGGGGTTCTTGGTTCGCCACACCACCACTTGCCTGATGGAAGTCACCTGTGCACGCCTCTTCTTGTGTTGCAGATTCGGTGGAAATACATGATCGTGGACGAAGGCCACCGAATGAAGAATCACCACTGCAAGCTGACTCAAGTCCTCAATACTCACTATGTGGCTCCCAGAAGGATTCTCTTGACTGGGACCCCATTACAGAATAAGCTTCCAGAACTCTGGGCTCTCCTTAACTTTCTCCTCCCCACAATTTTTAAAAGCTGCAGCACATTCGAACAGTGGTTTAATGCTCCGTTTGCCATGACTGGAGAAAGGGTATTGGCCTAACTTTTGTTTTTCCACTGCACAGCAAAGAAATGAAATTAAAGAACTTAAAGCTGAAAACATTAGAGCCACAGAAAATCCATAGGATGGTTTACAGTGTTGCTTACTTTACCATTGGGTGAATCATTGGGTGGATCTGTTCTCATTTCAAGGTTATTTTTACCTTCCTAAGAATATGGATCTAGTGATGGACTTAGGAGCTAGGACCTAGATGAATCTAGGATCTGGGGCATCCAACCCTCTTTGTCTCTTGCCAAGATGTTAGCTAGGATGCCAGAGAATGTTCCTGACTGGTAAAATGCTTAAGAAATGTAGAGTAAATGTAGAAACATTTGTTCTATCAGTCTATCCAGATCAACTCAACAAAGTGAACACAAACCCTGAAACCAATATTTTCTTGTTATAAACTTGAGCATTTCTTAAAACTCTTTTCACATAAAATTGTGTAATTTTCTGTACACGTTTCTTTCAGGTTTTAGTGTGAGTCTCAGTATTGTGTGTACATAAGTACTCCTCAACCCCCAGGGGAGCCATTTCCAAATTTATTATTATTATTCTTTCCAATGTCTTCTCTCAGATGTGACTTATGGAAGGAGGAATTGGACCATTGCAAGGAAAGAAACCAGGACATGTTCTTTTGATTAGTTGTTTCTTAACTATAGGAATGAAAAGCTACTAAAAATGCTTTAGGGAAATTGATGTGGACCTATTTTTCCCTTTTATTTTGAGGTATATTATAGGTACATTGCCAGTAATTACTTGATTTGCCCATTTGTAGTAAGCAATGTCAATCAGCTCTGCCCCCTGGAGGTTAGTAGAAAAAGGTGAAGGAGAATGTATGGAGATTTTTATTAATTGGACTAAATCTGATCAAGGTCAAGACAGAAAAGGAAAAGAATAGGGTAGCAGGCTTAGAGACCCAGCAATGCAAACGTGGACCTACTCTTGTTCTTTGTTTCCTATTTAAGCCTTATCCCGTTGGTATATTCCTGTTCCCAAAACAAAGTTCAGAGCCTTATTTAATGCTTCAACCTTAAGGATACATTAACTTCTGTCCCTTTCCTGGTGTTCTTAGTCTGCAGTCAACCTTTATTGCCAATCATATTCCATAAAGCTCTGAACTATTGCCAGTACTGACCTGAGACTGGTGGCTTCGGGGCCCTTTGTG
This sequence comes from Galemys pyrenaicus, assembly GCA_019455555.1. Lineage (NCBI taxonomy): Eukaryota > Metazoa > Chordata > Mammalia > Eulipotyphla > Talpidae > Galemys > Galemys pyrenaicus. Next base: position 578,471 of record JAGFMF010011403.1, read on the forward strand.
GTAGTACCCAGCTTAAGACAAAGACTCTCAATTAGAGGCTATTTTATTGCTAGGTAGGTTGTCAGGAAGAGAATTCTGAAGTGTTCTTGACACAGGTAGAAACCTGAATTTAAATACATGTAAAATTTCAATGACATAGTAAAATGAATAATGAATTTAACATAAACGTTTAGTGCATGAAACATACTTTAAAAAAAACTCAGACTCATCTAAGGTGCTCTTGTAGGTGGACTTAAATGAAGAGGAAACTATACTGATCATCAGGCGTCTACATAAGGTGTTGAGGCCATTTTTACTGAGGAGACTGAAGAAAGAAGTCGAATCCCAGCTTCCAGAAAAAGTAAGTTGCGGATTCTAAAGTTGTGGTTTTTCCCCAGTGGATAAATGTGAAGTATCTGCAATCTGGAATAGTGTTTTTAACAGCAGCCAGCTTGTGTTCTAGTTACAGGTGGCTTAGAAAGATCTGAAAGAATTTTTTTTTTTGCTTGATAGACATTAGATGGTTTAGTGTAGAGACAGAAAGGCAATTGTAGCATTTTCATCCTGGTTTCAAAAAGGTTTAGGGCAGGCTTTGTGGTCAATAAAGGTCAAAAAAGGTTTTGTGAACTCATAAATTCCTTGAGTCTGGTGACATCTTAACTTGAACTTACATTCCTTGACATCACCTTAGTTAACATGATGTTTTCACTTTCGGTTTTTTTTGTTTTTTTTTTAATCACTAAGCTTGTTGAGTTCACTCTTGCAAGCTCTAGAGAAGTGTTCTTTGTGCTGGTGAGTCAAATAAGGATAGGAGTTTGGGACTTGTATCAAACATTTGCTGAGGTTCATGGAAATCTGTGTAAAATTTGATACTTGTTATGTCACGTTTCTGATAGTAACTGAAAGTAGAGTTGCTCCAAGTCACAGTCACATCGTGTCACGGTCTCAGCCATGTTCTTTAATACTGCACCAGAAAAGCTAAGTTCCTGTGAACAGTTTAAGCAAATATTTTCAGTTTGCTTTCTGGACACTGACTTTTCATGCTTTAGGGTGTCTTCAGAGCCCTTAGCTCCACATCTTTTGGTTGCATTTGGGTTTTAGTTCAATACGTTTCAGATCACATTTTGGAACCACATACGCGTTCTGAGTTTCATTCTCTTCAAGATAGATGGTTTGGCATTGTATACTATTTGTTGCATGAGATATTTTGAGTTTTCTCTTTAGAAGAGCCAATTCTGAAATGTGTTATTTTTGCATCATTGTGTTTTTCTGTGTAACAGCTCTGTTTTTTGGACAGATTGATTCATCCTGTTCATTTTTTAAGTGGGAGTTGGCAAGCTAGTTTGCAAAGTTGATCACTTTGCTAAGAGAGAATTTTGTTCCCTAATCCCCTATTCATTAACAGTTGGAGAAAAATTAAAAATAAATATGGCTCTTATACCATGCTTATCCCTGCAAAAACCTAAATATTTAAGTACTGTGCTACTGAATGCATCCTGAGGGATTGAATACTGTTGATATTCCTTTGACTTCCTGTGGCCTTAGTGTCTTTGGGAAGCCTGCTTTCTGTTCAAGATGGAGTTTAGTTATTGATTAGATAAGCTGAGGACTGGGCAAGCAGCCATGTGACTGACTGGAACTACTTCTGCAAGTTATAGAGATGGAATCTAAAAGTTTAAATTTATTCCAAACTTCATTTTTTTCTTTACAAGGAGATAATATAAGATAGTTAACTGAAGCCCTTAATTTATTCATTCCATTCCAACTTAATAACCTTTCTTATTTATTTCCAGGACTGACTAATGTAGAGAGATTTTAAAAAACACACACACAAACCCGTTGTAAGTTGAAAGTACTTCCTTTTTTATAAAATTCACTTTATAAAACTTGAAACTTTTACAGCACAAAGTTTATAGGGTGGTGAGTTACATCACATTGTAATTCTTTTCTAAAATATTTTATGGTTCTTTCTGCAAGAAAGCTTCCTATGCTCAGTAAGCTTTTTTAAAAATGCATTTACCCTTAGATTTTCAAGAGCATGTCTCCTGAATAAGGCAGATTTATACTCTTTAATATCCAGAATATTATATTTGAAGTGTTTAAAACAGCCATAGGTAAGTTGCTGTTCCCAGAGTTAACTTGATAATGGGTGGAAATCATGCTCTCAGTGCATCCTGGTGGACATGGGTTCCCACTGCATTCCCTCTCTCTTTTTTGGGAGTGTGAACTTGGGGGAGTCATTTCACCCCACAGGTCTCAATGTTCTCACCAGTAAACTGGAAAATAAATAGCATCTGCTTCTTAGAATCATTGAGAGAATTAAATGAATGTAATACTCATAACACTATTCCAGGCATAGTGTCAGCTGCTACTATCAGATTCCTAATTTTCTACTCATGTTACTGTTTCTGTTGGTAATGGGGAGTTCCACTTTTCTACTCACTTTCCACATTCTCTGGTTCTTGAGTTTTCTGTGCTTGGCCATGTTCTTGTCCCTCTAAACCTTTCAAGATCAACCGGGGAACTAATCACCTTGCATGTATGTATATGGTCATTGTAGATGTGGTCTGGCCATCATTCATTCTCTACGTTTTTTGCCTTGTTAGGATTTTTTTTACCTGGGGAAAACTGGCCATTTAAATGTCCTTCCTCAGGTAAGGAGGTTTCTTCTGCCACTATCTAATGATAGCCACAAACAGCGGTTTCTTTATCAGCCTATTTTAAGGCATCCAGAGAGGAATTATGATTGATGGTAGCAAGGGCCCAATACTTCAGTAGTTCGCAAATGTTTTCATGAAGAAGAATCAGTAAGGGAAATGTTTTTCAGTTTTATTTTTAAATTTACTTATGATAGTATTTACTCTTTCCATTTTGTAGTTCTATGAGTTTAACAAATGCATAATTATGTTAAATACCTACAAACCAGTAATGAATAATTCTCTTTGCCCCCCAATTCCCTGATCTTCCTACCAAATACTAAAACTCTCTCCTTAGTTTCATGCAACCATTAATTTGTTCTTCATCCCTGTCACTTACCTTTCCAAATCTTGTATGACTGTAATCAGACAAACATCTGATCTGACCTCTTGCTTCTGCTTTCTTTCATATAGCATAATGATTCTGAGATTCAATCAGGTTGTTTCATATATGCAGAGTAGGTTCATTTTTACTGTTGAATAGTATTCTATATATGGATGTACCAGAGTTATTCATTTAGTTGAGGGACATTAGCACTGTTTCTAATGTTTAGTAGCTATCGATAAATTAGCTATAAGTGTTTGTATATAGATTTTTGTGTGAATGAAATAAATACCTAGGAGTGGGATTGCTTGGTCACATGGTAAATTTTATATGAAACTTTATGCAAGTAATGAATTGCTTTCTTAGCTATCTAAACCATTTTGTTGTCCACTACCAATGCATGAGCATATTGGTGCCTCCACATTCTTACCGGTTTGTGGTATTGTTAGTCTTTTAATATTCTTAGCCATCTCTGTAGTTGAGTACAGAAGCTTGTGGTTTTAACTTGCATTTCTATCATATCTTACAAATGTCAGGCATCTTTTCATAATCTTACTTGACATCCTTACATCATCTTCAAATAGGTGCTCAGATCTTTTATCTGTTCTTTTTAATTGGGCTCTTTCTTTGCTTACAGTTGAGTTTTGAGATAGAAAAACTCTCAAAAAAAACAAATTCTGTTCATTATTGCTGCAGTGTATGCGCTTTCTTGGGTGAAGCGAGAGTACATAGATCAGGGCTACAGTTTGGTAAATGCAGCTCTACCTCATAGGAAAATTAGCTTTAATGAATGAGTATTTAATAAAAATTAGTTTTAATGAATGAGTATTTGATAATTTAATGAATCTAATAAACATCTAATGAGCAAGGGAATACATTGCCCCTCCCACCACCACCCCTAAGCTGCTGAAATAAAATCACTCCTGTGGAAAGAACAGCAATACATAGAAAAGAGATACAGAGAACCAACTTGAGCTCAAGAAAACTTAACTTTCTAATTTAACCTCCATGTGAGCTTATCCATGCTGACTCTTCACCTTTTATTTATTTATTTTTAAAGATTTATTTATTTTTATTCATACAAGAACTGGGGTACAGGCCAGAAGCACGGGGTGGGTGTGTGGTGGTGATGAGAGGATACACCAGAAACAGAATGGGGAACAAAACAGGCAGACTGATTGAAACACACTGCTGAAGGGAGCAGTGGGCAAGGCAGGAGAGGTCTCACCTCCCCGGCGGCAGCAGGGATTGAACTCGTGCTATAGTGGTTGCGGTTTGCTTCATAGTGCATTGCTTAACCCACTGCGCCACCAGGGCGGGCCCAACTCTTCACCTTTTAAACTTATAATGAAGCACTAACTCTACTTGCAATTAGCTATATATATGTATATGTGTATATACTTGTATCTGTACATACAGATATGCATATGTCTAAATATGCTAAAATCCATATTTCAACCAAAGGCTGAACTTCCTAAAATCAATTCCATTTTTTGTATAATCTCTATAAACTATAAAAAAAAAAGCTGTATTTAGATGGGCAACTTTTATGTTCATTGTATAAAAACTTGGGATGCTTAATTTTATTAATCATCACATTGTTCTAGTCTCATGCCATAGATTCCAGAACCTGGAACTTCGATAAATCTAATCTTATTGCTTAAAAATTTTTTTAAAGATTTTTAATTTTTATTTAAGCATACAAGAGTTGGGGTATGGGCCAGAGGCACAGGAGGTGATAGGATTCACCAAAGACAGAGTGGGGAGCAGAACAGGCAGATGGACTGAAATACACTGCTAAGAGGAGCAGTAGGTGAGGCAGGAGAGGGCTGCTGTGCCATGTGGGTCCCCTCACTGGCTGGGGATCAAACTCGTGCTGCAGTGGCTGTGGATAGCTTCATAGTGCTGCGACTTAATCCCTTGTTCCACCAGGGAGGCCCCTGGTTGGAAATCTTAATTCACAAAGTGATGCTACATCACAGTAACCTAGGTTCATTGCTCCAATAATACATCCTTCTGAGAGGAAAATTGTAACTGAAAGATAGTATCAGGCAGAAACGTAAATAAAGCTCAAATAATTCCACTGTTCAGGGTTACATGGGAAGTGACTCTGGGCTAATAAAATCACCCGACTTAGCTTATACGTAATTATCATGTATATGAGGTTGGTGCTTCAGGTTCGCATATAACTAGAACAAAAATAGCCCTAGTGACTCTCACAAGCTTAACTTGTTGGGAGACTCTCTACTAAAGAGTCACAGATTTCATTTCCTACAGCACCAGTGTATTTTGAGAACTTTCACTTTCATGCCTTAGTAGGTGCCATGATGTTTTGGGTGTGAACTCAGTCCCAACAAAGTTTCATTTTGGAAACTTTCTTTGCCTTACTGCTGTCAGTTTACATGTCTACTTAGAATTGCTCAGTATGTCGGATACATAGGTCTGCAAACTTGCTCTGTGCTCTAGACCACTCCCAGGCCAGGGTGGAAGTGCAGGAGCCAGGTTGGAAATAAGAGAGGCCTGGGGTGAGGTCCTCAGACTTGGTTATAAGCATGCGGGGTACTCATACAGAACAGTGGTGTGACAGCTGCTCGTCTAACCCATTGGTTGAAGGATCTAGGTACTTAAATGCTTTAGGGCAGGGGCTGAGGAGTACACACAGGTGTGTGTAAGGAAGAGGGGAGGGGAGGGAGTTATATTGGGTTCAGAAAGATTTGGGGACTTCCATTTATATTGATTTTTCTTTTAAAAAATCTGATGTTTGACATATGGATTGGCATTGTTACCTACATGGTATAGATGTCAATAAGTCATCACACATGTGCCTGGACCAGGCCATGTAGGTTAGCCCAGAGGAAACACAGAACACTGTCTCCTGGGGTATCAGACAGTCCTTTCACCCTTCCAGCTGGCTCATTCATTTTCTGCCTTTTTTGTGGCATTGTGGGCTTTCCCAAAAGGATTTGGGTGATCTGATTTTAACTGAACCCACATCATCCTCCCCCACAATGTCTAGAGGGCTTAAAATGATTCTACAAAGACCTGCAGTTTGAAAATAAGACAAATAATGTAAGCATATGGGAAAAGGCGGCACTGGCTCCATTCCTATTCTTATTGTGGATCTTTGTCAGCCACATCATAGAGCAATCATAGCGTTGGAATTTGCCATCTAAAAATATTAGATGTCAAATTGACCCCTTGAAGTATGGATATATGTATTGACCCATGCCCTGATAGTAATTTTTATCTTAAAACATTAATCTCAGCACAGGCATATAACTCATAAGTACATACAGGGGCATGTATTGGGAGGGTGTGTATTAACACGTATTTCTGTTAAGGGAATGCCATCTGAAGAGCTTAGTAATCACTTCCTTGAGGTAAATGAAAGGGAAAATTGACTATGACTGATAAGATGATTGGGAAAGATTTCTTGAAAGAGTCCTCAAGGTAGAGATGACTTACCTAAGAGAAAGTAAGACCCTCCCTACCCACCTTGGCCTGGTGAAAAGTATCAGTCACAATGCTTAGAGTTGTTTGGGAAGATACAAGGAGCAAACATAAAATATAGTTGGGAAGCTGAGCATGGTGATTTTGATCGTGTGCATCAAACCACCTTCTAATGCCTTCTAATGGTGTGAGAGAGGAGGGCTGGGGGACCTTGTGGGGATACTTGGCATCCTTGTTTACATAGTATCATCTGGCATGTCTCCTGCTCCCCAAACACTTTGACCTCCAGCACTTAGTAGAAGCTAACTGATGGGAAGGGGGCAGAGGGTTCTGTCCCTAATTCTCTATTTGCTGTGCCTTAATGCACTTAAAAACAAGCATCAGCTCTTTCTTCCACATACAGGAAGATATAGTCAGCATGGAGCCAGGTGAAAGTGAACTTGAAGACAGATCAAAAGTCTCTTTGGTTATCCTTAGCTTGCAGGAGTAGACTCTGTTTCCAATGCTTACTACTATTAAGTAACCTCAGCAAGAACAGCAGGGTGGGGAGGGTCAGAACAAAGCGGGAAGGAAGCACTATGGACGACAGTGGTGGACTGTGGGTGATTGGTGGTGGGTGCACTACAGTGGCAATACCTGCTGGGTGCCCTATTAATACCTCAGTTAAAAATAATTAAAAAATAAATAAAATAAAACTCAGCCCATTCTTTCATGACATTGCCCTCTCACTCTCCCAGGTGGAATTTATCCCTGTAAACTAGTGGTTAAAAAGCCTAGGCTCTGGGAGCCTCCCTGGTGGCGCAGTGGGTTAAGCAACACACTAGGAAGCAAACTGCAGCCACTGCAGCATGAGTTCGCTTCCTGCTGCCGGCCTGGGGAGGGACCTACATGGTGCAGCAGACCTCTCCTGCTGTGCCCACTGCTCCCCTCAGCAGTGTACTTCAGTTGATCTGCCTGTTCTGCTCCCTGCTCTCTGTGGTGAATTCTCTCACACACACACCCCCCACACCTCTGGCCTGTACCCCAGTGCTTGTATGCGTAAATAAATAAATCTTTTTAAAAAAATAAATAAAAAGCCTAGGCTCTGAAGTCAAATCATTTGGCATGATTATGAACACAGATTCCTGGTAGTGGTGCCAGTAATTCAGTCAATTTTGGCAGGGGGGAGGGGGGGAAGGGGGAATTGGGGTAGGGACAGGGAAGAAAGAACCATGTCATTTCCAGCCAATCATTTAACCTTTCTGATAACTTGGGTTTCTTACCTATCAAACATGGATACGGGCCTCCGTCATGGCACAAGGTGTTAAGTCTCAGCACTATGAAGCTGTCCACAGCCACTGCAGCTTGAGTTTGATCCCCGCCTAGCGAGCTGACCCACATGACAAGCAGACCTCTCCTGTCAAGCCTGATGCTCCCCTCAGCAGTGTATTTCAGTAGATCTATCTGCTCTGCTCCCCATTCTGTCTCAGGAGAATTCTCTCAACACCCCCCCAACACACACACCTCTGGCCTGTACCCCAGTTCTTGGATGCATAAATAAATTAAATCTTTTAAAAAAAAAAAAAACAACATGGATACTAAGCTCTCTCTCCTAGAGCTTTTGCATAGTTGCACACAAGTAAGCGCATAAAACACTGCTCAGGGCCGGGTTCATAGAACTGCGATGTTATTAGCCGCTGATGTTGCTTTATCATAATGCTTGTTAAGATCTGAAATTGTTTAACGTTTTCCTTCACCACGATCAAATTTTGACAGTTGACACTTCTTGAAAAAGTTGAAGTACTTTAAAAATAGGACATGATTAGATGTCTACACCCAAAGCCCACCTTTATTTTTTTTTTAAAGATTTATTTATTTATGCATACAAGCACAGGGGTACAGGTCAGAGGTGTGGGGGGTGAGAGGATTCACCAAAGAGAGCGGGAGCAGAACAGGCAGATCAACGGAAGTACACTGCTGAGGGGAGCAGCGGGCACAGCAGGAGAGGTCTGCCGCGCCATGTGGGTCCCCTCCTTGGCCGGCGGCAGGGATCGAACTCGTGCTGCAGTGGCTGCGGTTTGCTTCATAGTGCGTTGCTTAACCCACTGCGCCACCAGGGAGGCCCGGCCCCAAAGCCCATCTTTAATGATTAAACTTGGAAATTTACTTTTGCTCTCTCTAGCCAAGAAGGTCATTAAAAGTAAAAACAAATTTATGGTAGGTCACTCGCTTTTCTTAACTTTTCAACAAAATAGGCAGCTTTTCTCTAATCTAATTCAATGCATCAAAATGAGTGGCAAAAGACTATTAATTGTGGTCCCATCAGACCTGACAGTTTCCTTCTAAAGCAACAATTGAATAAATATTCAACTTCTCGTCATCTGTGACCTCCTCACCCTGGCCCTCAGAGCTGAAAATAACCTGATCATTTTTAATCAGTTTATTAAACACTAGGCAGCTTGCTGATTTGCTTTTAATCACATGCTGCAGATTTCTAGGCATTAATCTGGCGTTTATTATGAAAATTGCACATTTGTATTCTGGGGATTTTTTTTAATAAAGAAAAACAATAATATGAAATAATCAAGGCAGATTTCATGCATTAGGAGCATCTAGAAGTATTGCAGGTGTGTACTAATCCACAGCCATGTGAATTCCCATTACCTGTTTTAAGTTGGATTTTTGCACTATTCCAACTGGAGGCTCACATAAGGCCTTACTTTCTTTAGCTGACTGTAAAGTTGTATTCACTTGTGGATTAATTCCTCTCCTCCTTCTGCAGTCCTCACTAGATAATATCCTCTCTTCCTGACACGCAGAGGTTAGTTGTAGTCATCGTAGGGCTGCTGTTATTCTCATTTTAGGACTGATCTTGACCTATGACCAAAGGAAATCAGAGGATATCGGTCAGTCACTGGTTTTCCTAAAACTCTTGTGTTTGTATGAAAGGGCGTAGAGTTGAAAAGCAGAGGAAATACTGGGAAAAAAAATTCTCTGTTGAACATTTTTAATTTGAGCAGTTCGCAGCCATTCTCTGACAAATGTTAACATGACCTTAGCTTCAATTCCATATAACTTTTTGGAATCCCTTCAGCTTAATGGTACCTTTAGTAGCAAAGTGTCTTCACACGCCTCCCCCGACCCCAACTCCAGGCATCCAAGAAGGGGAAACAGAGGTGCCTTCGTGATCTCAGACGCGCTCCTAGCATCTGTCTCAACAGTCTTCCCAGAACAGGTATCTGCTCTCTCCTGCTCTTACCTGTATACTCTTCTTTGTTTTCCCCCAGGTTGAATATGTGATCAAGTGTGACATGTCAGCTCTGCAGAAGATCCTATATCGCCACATGCAAGCCAAAGGGATCCTCCTCACAGATGGTTCTGAGAAAGATAAGAAGGTACGTTGTGGAAGATAAGGCATCAGTGGTGCCATGGTGTCTTCTCATGGTTGTGATTTTGACAACTCCCAAGAAAGGCCCTTGGTCATGCTGACTTGTTCAGGCCAATAACTGATCCTTTTCTGTAGCTACCAGAGCTGCCAAAGGAGGTATCTTACCTTCAAAGTGCAAATGGGGGCAGGAAGAAAGGGGGAGTATGTTTATATATCCAGAATCGTTCTATTCATGTCAATTCTGCAGAAAATATATTCCACCTAAACGAGGAGTCGCATTTTAGAAAGTTTTAAAATCTAGTTCCACTCTATAGCCATCTGTTTCATGATCCTTTCTTCCCAGAAAAAAAAAAGCCATGAACTTTCCATAATTCTCCCTGCAGGATAAGTTAGCCACACGAAAGTATTATATCTAACTTAGAAACTACTATAATATGATATGTGATATGTTAGCTTTGGACCACAAGGTTTGTAGGTTACTGAGAAGGCCTACAGCCCTTTGCCTTTAAAAATTGGAACTACCTGATAAACGAATCATTTGTTCTATTTTGACTGTTTTCCCTTGTCCTTAGGGGAAAGGAGGTGCAAAGACACTTATGAACACTATCATGCAGTTGAGAAAAATCTGCAATCACCCATACATGTTTCAGCATATCGAGGTAAGTCTGTGTTCTCTGTTTTGATCCTGATTACACTAATTCCTAATAAGACTATTTTTTAAGAAGAGGAGGTGGAGGGTAAGATATGTATGAAGTTGAAGCAAAACATTCATTGAGTTTTGACTCAATGAACAGAATTAATAAACATGAATTTTCTTGTTATGGATTCTCATTGGCACCAAGCACTTGAGCAAGTGCTTTAAACCAAGAGTTTAAAGTAGTGAGAAAATGTTGTAAGCTATGGCTCATTATGTGGATTTGGGTAAGTACTGTGAATTGCCTTGTTATGGTTGAAGCTTGGAAATTGAAGGTAATGATAAATACATTCCGCTCCCTCAGAAAAATGCTGTGAAAAAAATTAAAATAATGTATTTCTACCTATTGAAGAGAAAGATGTTCTTGAACTATTTTCTTTGTAAAAGACACTGACTTTCGTCTGTTACTTGGATTTGTATTTTTCCTTTCTGGCTTCTATCACGATAATGTAAATCCTGGCTTTTATCCTGACACTCTAGTCTCCAGAAAGCTATTTTTAGGGGAGAGGACATTTTCTGCCCTATTCACTACATTGAATAAGTTTCCTAAATTGACAGAGTCTCACCCCAGTAGGAGCAATTGACTTGAGCAGAAAGGAAAAAGCCACAATTGTAATCTCCATTTTTCAGTGGTGCTGCTGGTGCACAGGGGCCTAGCGGCAATTACCTGCCAGCGTATTTCCTGCTTTCCACGGCAAACGAGCAGGAGGTGAGGGGCAGGACACTGCATGGCTCCAGGGCTGCGCCAGTTTATTTCTCTGCACCAGCTTGTGGAAAATTAAAACTTAATAACCACAGTAGAAAAGTTGAGTCAAAATATTCTTGACTTGGACGATTCCTTTCCCCTCATTTTTGGTAATTGGGTTTGTTAAGAAGAGTATTTATTGCGTCCCATTTCCTCTGCTGGAGTCCTGTCCAAAGGAGGTGGCAAATTACAAAGACTCCTGATACCACTACTAACTTCAAGTCCATAGGGCAGAGTTATCTGTCAGCTAGGAAGCCCTAGATCTAAGCAAAATAACAGCAGCAGCAGCGGCAGCACTAAAAGACAGTCCCACCAATCAGCCATAGCCATTCAGACATACAGTGGAAGGGGAGTCCAAAGTGCAAAGGTGAGTCCTTACCCCAGGCCACTTTTTAACATCAACCTGATGTAAGTCACTCAGCATCTCCAAGCTCTAGCGTTTGACTGGTCCTCAGAGGATAATAGATTATAGGAGGAGCAGGAAGATCAACTTTTTTTAAGAAATAATATAAGAGGTCCTGGATAACATGTTAAACAGAGGTAAAGTGTCAGTGCATGGGTGACTGTATGGGGAACTTGCGGGTGGAGCCAAAAAATTTTAATGATCAAAGTGATCGAGGTCAGGTCAGGCTAACCTGACATACACCACCCTCTTTTTCCTAAAAACAATGTTAGGGTATTCACTGTGCTATACTGAAGGGTTTGAGGACTTAGAAATTATGAAAGTGAAGTGTCTATCTTACTTCATTTTGGTTATCATGCTAGGCCATGTTCGGAAGGAAGGGGTTTAATGGCTGGTCCTAAAACTCCTGTGTGTAGGCTTCCTTCCTTACCTAGGAAGGATGAAGCGGGAGGGAAATCATAGAAGGAGGTAGGTCAGGACACACCTTCCAGTGCCTATGTATTTACATTTTATGTAGCGGTCAGTACAAAGATAGACTTTGACTTGCAATTTTTTCACATGCAAGGCTTTCAGAGACATAGTCCTAGAAATGAGACCCTCCGTTATTGGCAAATGAATACAAGATTTGGGGGCGTGGATGTTTTGCCTTTGTCTTTGTTCTGTTTGTTACACAAGCTTTGTTTGTCGTAAACCATACCAAAAGCCCAATCTCTCACTTGGGCTATCTCCAGGGGACCTTCAAACCAGACAGGTGAAAACAGGATTTTTGAAACAATGCTGATACCGGATCTTGTCACCACATCTTGATATCTACCACCTCTTTGGTTTGAACAGCCCTAGTTAGAGATCAGATGATGGATCTCTAAAAAATAGTCTAGTAAGGAATGGCCACCTTTGGAAAGAAAAGGCCTGGTTCTGGGAGTGGAGTAGGGATTTCGATTATTTCCAGAGTATTAATTTGGCAGGCAGAGCAGCATTTTAAGGGAGCAGGGTCTGCTGTGTAGAAGGAGCATATCTGAAAGGAGAGCCCAAAGTGAACAATTTGTCCCCTCAGAGGAAATCTTGGGTGGGAGGGGGAGGAAGGGAGCAAGAAGGGGAGGTAGCTGGTAGCTGTGAGGGTTGGTATCGCTCTCCATCCTTCAGACACCTGCCTTCCCGTACAGGGGGAATGGGAACATCGCATGGAGAACAGTCACGTAGTTCTCCCTCAGAATCACTGAGGAGAGAGTTCTGGGGTGAAGTTCTGTATTTAAAAAGTGGAAGCTGAACACCTGAGCAGTGGTATCATTTAGGGCATTATTTATAATAGGGATAACACAGTGTGGAAGGGACATTAGGATTTCATTGCACTAAGAACTGTAGTGTGGTATATAATCACTGTTTCTTTTACTGTTAAAATACCCTACGGTATGTTTATGTGTACAGATTAATCTCAGTTTGCCTCTATTAAGCTCTTATGTCACGCTTCTCCAGTCAGACTCCATAAACTCCTCACGGGTAGGTACTTGAGGCATTTTGGGTCACCACTTGGGCCAGTTACTGTTTGATGAGTCAGCTAACCCTGTGGTCTCAGAATGAGAATCCAAAAACTTATAAGATTCACATCTGGCCGAACATAAATCTGAATTCAGAAACTGAACTTCTAGTTCAACCTCTAACAAGTATTTCCTTCTATGTTATTTGTTTAGCAATACTATAGAAATAGATAGGATGACCTTGCTAAAAGAGTCAGGTTAATAATGACATTTTCATTTTTTTACATTATTTTCTTCTCTCTCTCTCTCTCTCTTTTAAAGGAGTCCTTTGCTGAACACCTGGGCTATTCAAATGGGGTCATCAATGGGTAAATCTTAAAATTTTTTTTCTCTTCCATAAAAATAGTTTGTTGGTTCCATCTACACTTTTTTCTCCACAGTGTTTCCTACCATGCAAATATATACTCCAACCGCCTCAGCCCCACTCTGTCCTCAGCAGAGGGCAGAGGAGTTGTTAACCAAAATGATATCAGCATTCTCTTTGACTTTACTGGCATAAATTACTACATGCCTTGAGCAAGTAGCTATTCAAAGGACATAGATCTCATTTAATAGACTTAATAGTATCTTAGTGTTCTAAAAATGTTGTTAAAGCTCCAAAGGATTGTTACTTATAATCAATAGTGTAACTTGGGCTGAGAGCAAATTTATCTTATTAAATTTCAAGTTGATATTTAACATTAACATGCATGAGAGGAAATGTCTCATCTACTGTAAGTGTATGACTTTACAGTAATTTGTTATCATATAGTCTGTATAAGAAAGCATTTTCATTAGCATTGGTCATTGAAGAGAATAATACCTTGCAACAGCTGCAAAAAAAAGAGCCCTTCATTTACAGAAAGTCTCTGGGTTGTTTTGTTTTGTTTTTTTCCTTCTTGTTTTGTAGCAGGGAAAATGTATTATTAGGACATAAAGTATATTCTTGGATCACAAAGGCAAGCAGACAGTGTCACTAGCCTAAGAACTATGAAATGGACCCATCCAGATCCAGTGCCACTAGGTACCCCTGCCTCTCTTTGCCTCCCTTTTTCTGGGTCTGATGGTCACCGCTGGTGCCATCAGGCTGCCCAGCGTTACACCATGCACGTGTTTAGCAAATTTTTTTTTTGTTAATATCACAAATATTTCCAGTCTCTGTTGCACCTACTCAACTTTGCCACTGTAGCATGAAAGTCACCATAAACAAAACAGAAGTGAGTATGTGTGTATTCCAATAAAACTTTATTTATAAAAACAAGTGGTGGGCCATAGCCAAAGTTTGCCAAACCTACTCTAACATAAAACATGTTGCTATGAGTTCTTTCTTAGCAACTTGCTGTTTTTCTTTATAGTGCTCATCAAAATTTGTAATTACCCATTTTGAAGGGAGCATTTCTGTCTTGCTTTTCAATATACACATGTCTGACATTGTGCTTGGCACACAATCAGTGCTTAATAAGTACTTGAATGAATTGAAAATGGCCTAAATTTATCATTTTACTTTATTAATAAGTAAGGTTTTCAAGAAATACAACATATAAGCTGTGATATGTTAGAGGAAGGGGAGAAGAGTTGAAAGAGGGTGACAGAGAGAGTAATAATATTAGGAGCAGTAGGATTTCTCCTTTCTTTCCAGATTCTGTCACCATACCTAGGGTAGATAATGCACACTATAAATTTTGTATGAATAGTTTTCCTTTTTCTATTCAATGCTCTCATAGCTTTGCAGTTGATACCCTTTCATCCACATTATTTATTGAATGTCAGTGTGTGCAGGCACTCTATCAGAAGCAAAGCTGTCCGGGATCCTTCAAGGAGACAGCAGTAATACTGTCTTCCTGTTTTGCGTTTCTGGGTTCAGGGCTGAACTGTATCGGGCCTCAGGAAAGTTTGAGCTACTTGATCGTATTCTGCCAAAATTGAGAGCAACTAACCACCGCGTGCTGCTTTTCTGCCAGATGACGTCCCTCATGACCATCATGGAGGATTACTTTGCTTTTCGGAACTTCCTTTACCTGCGCCTCGACGGTGAGTACTTAAGGCCTTTGGTTTGGCTGCCTGGCTGCTGAGAGCAGGGATCATGGGCACTTACATTCAATGTCAGCAGAAAGGGTAGAGGGAGGTAAAGTTGTTGAAGAATTAACCAGCAGGTTGGGGTACAGCTTTTCTAAATAGTCATTTCTATATACTTAAGCTTAAAATAAGCCATGATCATTTACACAGCTGTTCATCCCACATCATACCATACGAATGGACATAGAGTCATTTGTAAGTGCCACAATTTGAAAGTCCTGCTTGCTGTTGCAGTTGCCTGCTACTTATACATATAGAACATTTTGATCTGTCTTTAGAGCTTTTTCTGTTACACTCTAAAGGGATAAACACTAAGTCTATCTTCTTCAGTACTGCTATAATAGTTCATTTAAGATTTTGTTTTAATTATCTTTAAGACCTCTCTTTTTCTCAGTGGGACATCTCTACATGAATGAAGATGTCCTATGAAGAGACAGGACATCATTATTTACTGGATTTTTCATATTATGTAAATTATTTACCTGATTTAAGAGTGAAATTTAAATACTATGTCCTAAAAAATGAGTAAAGCAATATGACTGGAAGAAAACATGAATTTAGGACCATTTCCTAAAATACTTTAAGATTCATTTGGATACCAACCCTAATATCTTAGAGAGTAAAAATATAAACACCTTCATACCATGGCAGTGGATAACACTTTCAAAGGAAACAACTAGAGTAAGCTAATTTACAGCGAGGATGGTGTTGAATTCCTAGATACAGTCTTACATCTATTGCAGTGTTCAAGATACTCTTAGATGCCAATTTTAAAGTCTGTGTTCCACTAAAAGACTTTGTTTTTGTTCCATTTTATTTCCAACATTTTGGTCCCTCCTTTGACATTCATTAAATGTATATAATGAATAAATTCTAACATCAGACTTGCTATATGGGCTTTTACTTGAGTTTTCAAGTGGTCTACCGCTCGGATATTATTGATTTTTAGATTAGTTACACATCTGACAGACTTGATTTTTAAAAAACAGTCTCTTACCTTTTCCCTACAAAATCAGTGAAAACAAGTGAATGGTTAAGTATATGTTAATTTTTAATCAAGACACAACTATATCCCGAAGAGTTTCCTGCCTCGAGGCTTGTCCTTGGCCCACTCTCTCCTCCCCTCTCTGTGAAGGGAAGAGTTCAGCATCCCTCCAGTGAACCTCATGGAAGGGCAAACCCTCCTTCACTGCTGCTCAGGACCGGGCAGCCCTGCTCTGCTTTCTCCTGGGCTAGCCCCTCACCCCAAAGGTGTCCTACACCACAGTCATTAACTACCTTGCAGGGTTTCGAATCTCAGCTCTCTGAGGAGTATGGCCTGAGAACAGTCGCGTCTGTGAAACTAGCAAGAAGTGATTTCCTTGAAACAAGTCTCCCTAATGTCTTCTTGCAAGCCTGAAAGAAGTATCTTTAATAGTGTGTTGGTTGGTGTGTTGTTATTGATGATGTCAAAAAAAGCAAATCTTTATGGTACACATTGGATACTAGGCAAAGCACTTCCTGTGCATTATTAATTAGATTTTTCAATAAACTGACTTTTCCTATTTTTTTTTAAGATTTATTTATGCATACAAGAGCTGAGGTACAGGCCAGAATCGCGGGAGGTGAGAGGATTCACCCGAGACAGAGTGGGGAGCAGAACAGGCAGACTGACTGAAACACACTGCTGAGGGCAGCAGTGGGTGAGGCAGGAGAGGTCTGCTGCGCCATGTGGATCACCTCCCCGACCGGCAGCAGGGATCGAACTCTTGCTGCAGTGGCTGTGGTTTGCTTCATAGTGCGTTGCTTAACCCACTGCGCCACCAGGGAGGCCCTACTAAGATATTAATGTCTCCATTCAACAGTTGCGAAAACAAACTCTTAGAAAGATTAGTTGACTTGCCAAAGGTTACACATGAAATAAATGGTGAAACCAGCTTCTAACTTCGACCTCTCTGGGTCCAAATTAGGTCCAGTTTTAGCAGAACCAAGGAGATATATCCCATCTCTGAAAATATAGGTTGCTTCCTAGCAACAGCATCTTAGGAATGATTTTTAAACTCATTCAAAAAATTTTAACTGAAAATAACCAGGCACCAAAGATAGAAGATGCAAGAGCCATTTGCTGTTCCGGCCCTCCCATTAGGTGGGAGGAAACAGATGAGTGAAAGCCCCACCAAGTGTTACAGGAGGCGTTGAGAGGGCTGTGGGGCTTGCACCCACTAGTAATATTAGCTGCTTATTTCCGAGATAGGAGCACCATACATGTGGGTGAGTCAGTATACATGTTTCCAACTGCATCGCCTGTATCACCCCCAACCCAATGGTTAAAACGACTTCAGATTTTCCTTGCTGAATTGGATGTCTCAGGGCTTTGGCTTCAGGAAAAGTGAACATTTGTTGACAGCAAAGCCATTTTGTCCTACAGAGATTATGGCTGCACCAATAATAGATTTAGCTACTCTTCCATGATAGTCTTTGTTTTCCCTAGAAGTGATTTTTCATGAGCGAAACTGGTGAAGTTACACGTTACATCCAAGAAGACAAAATTTTCCAAAGCAGCTGAAACTAAGTTAAAGTTATCATCATGGGAATCTGGCCATGTGATCCTTCTGGCGACTCTACAATTTCCAACACAATTGCCCTTGTTATTAATTGTATTCTTGGTGATGTTTTACGTCAAAGTCTAAAAGAACATGGAAGCAAGCTCATATTGAGCATGTAATTCCTGTGCCGCCTGCAAGGAACTTTATTTACCTTTGGATAAACTCTGATATGGTAGCTCAAATCTCCTGGGCAATATCACAGAGATTGTTGATGATCAGCAAAAATCTTGACGTGGGGAACCGTTGACTAAGGGAAACAATAATCCATCAAGTTCTGAATCTTATGATAAGAAATGCCACGGCTTTTCCTAACAAGTGATTTAATCATCCTTTCCCTACCTTTATAAATTGTCAAGTGCCTTGCTATTTATGCAGTTTAAATACACATCAGGTATAGAGTGGGTCTGTTTGCTTGAGGTATCCGGCATAGGTGCAGAAAGCTCCTTTGGTCCAGTAAGTTTCATACTTTTTGTTTGTTTTTCAGTGCTTGATTTTGTGGTTAGGGTTATTTCGTCTCAACACACCCAATTATTTTCATTTCTTAATGAACGTGATCATCCGTGTCTCTTAATGCATGTGATCATTAAGTGATTATTTTTCAGTTGATCAAAATTGAACTTCTAGCCTCAGAGTGTAGAGACACAGTTTTTGTACTTGCTGTTAGAAAACAGATATTATTATCTCTAGGGACCTGTTCTTTCCTGTTTTAGAAGTATTTTTGCTTTCAGTGGCTTTCCCTCACATTTAAGGCAGAGGGTAAATACGTGAGCCATTACTCCATGTGAGTAATTTTTTTTAAATTATTGCAGCTGAAAAGATGATGCCGAGAAAAGGTTTCATGATAGAACAAACCATTTCTTCCATTAGCGTTGTGAATAAATAGTTCACCTTGATCTCAGAAAGCCAGTTCTGAAAAGAAAAAGGAAAAAAGAGCCCTGCATGTTTGAAACCTTACTCAACAAAGCACATTAGTGCCCCTCCCCAAAAATCTAAATTCTCACAATTCATATAGCAGGAGCTGAACAGTCACTAAACCTGAAATCTAATTTAGAAAGTAAAATGAGCTCAAAAGAGCATTGTTTCATTAAATGAGGGAAGCCCTCAAAGCCCCTTTTTACTGTCCACAGGGAGTTGATTTTTTTCCCTTCTCAGAAGGTACTTATTTTTGTTAAATGTGAAAAACAGATGCCCCCATGTTTGGAAACTTGACCCTCATTGTAACTTGATTCCATTACCTATAGTCACTTAAATGTTTTAATCCTCTGAAGTGAATTGCTGCTATGTTTTCATCCTTGAAAAAAAAACATCGTGTAGAAGCGATATTTATGTAGCAGACAGTCAGGGACTATCAGGTAACGTGCAGGTATAGTCCCCAGTAGCCTAGAGCCTTTTTTCAAAACTCCACAGCTACATTTTCCTGGTGAAAAATGTTCAGATGGAGCATGATGGGTTTTTTGTCCTTCCACAATGTGGTTCATGAAATGACTGGATAAATACACTACAGATACTTCATACACAATTGTGTGACTAACTCAGAATGCCAGTGTGGGTGTCCTCATGCCCCCAGAAGGGAGTGCCAAACTCTGGGCTTTGTTCTCTGATTACTCAGACTTACTTTGGAGTCACCCCACAGCCATGGCGTGCACCGTGGCCACGTGTACCTGCTGCTGTGTTTGGTTTTCGTGTGAGACCCTTTGAAGTCAACAAATATCAACATGAGAAACAGACTAACAGGTTCCTTAAATACAGATGTATCTCATGGCTTCCATTTCAATTCCATGTTTGCCACCAGCCAGATCAAGCTCAGCTGTAATCTGAAAGGTGAAGTGTAGTAGAAATCAGTTTCGTTTTGTGTTCATTCCCTTGACACAAACAAGTCCTCACTGTAATGCCTTTTGGCAAAGTTGCTTTAGTCTATTATAATAGTCATTTTAGGCAGGTACACAGGGGTGTGTGTGTGTGTGTGTGTTAGGGGTGGTTTGGGATGCTTTTAAAAACTAGTTGGTATTTTAAAGTGGAGAAATTGTTTCCTATAAGTTCTAGGTTAACATTGAATGTTGTGGAATGTATAAATTTGCAAAGGTGCCTGGTCAGAACTGTTTAAACCCTAAAAACTTTCAGCACTTTGGAACGATGGTAGTAGTTAGTGTTCTCTCTCTGAACAAAAGAAACATGAACTGATTTGAGAAAAAGAAGTCTCTGTCTTTCTCTCCTTAACTGCAAAACGTTCAAAGTTGCTTTCCAAAGTACAGAAACCTTGGGTATTACCTCACCAGTGCTGTGAGGAGTCTGAGTACATTTCTCAAGGAAGCAAGACTTTTTGTCTCACTCTGTGCCACTTTCAGACAGGAATTAATTGGCAAATTTATTTTTCTTATCCCCCTAGGGACCACCAAGTCTGAAGATCGTGCTGCTTTGCTGAAGAAATTCAACGAGCCTGGGTCCCAGTATTTCATTTTCTTGCTGAGCACAAGAGCTGGAGGCCTGGGCTTAAATCTTCAGGCAGCTGATACTGTGGTCATCTTTGACAGTGACTGGAATCCTCATCAGGTCTGTGTATCTCTGACTTAGGTGCCCAGCCCAGGAGTGAAAAGACTCTCAGCATCATTAGTCATATTTATGGGACAGAGCAAATTTCTAAACAATTGGTTCCTTTCTCCAAACAGGAAAAACCCAGCACATAATTCTGGCTGTTTTGGGTTTTTTTTCTTTTTAAATCTCCCTTGGAGAAGAGATATTGACATGTCATGCACATGCCTTTGATGTACTTTTGAAGAGTTCAAGTTTGGGGTACAAAAAACTTTAGTTGGGGGTTTTTTGCATAAAAGAACTGGGGTGCAGGCCAGAGGTCAGGGGTGGTGGGGAGAGGATTCAGCAGAGACAGAGTGGGCAGCAGAACAGGCAGATCTGAGAAACACTGATGAGGGCAGCAGCGGGTGAGACTGGAGGGATCTGCTGCACCATATCTGGGATTGCTCCCTGGCCGAGGATCAGACTCAGGCCGTAGTGGTTGGTGATAGCGCTGAGGCTTACCCCTAGGTCACCAAGGAGGCACCTCTGCTTAGTTTTTATCCCATCTCCTGGAATTGCCACTGAGCTAAGTACTTTTGGTGAAAGAAAAAGCAAAAACTTTTTCAAAAGACAAACAGTAGCAATGGCAACTTAGGTTTGTGGGCTTTTTATTCTGTGCCAGCCAGTTCATGTTCATTACTTCATTCAGTTTAAGACAACCATCCTGTGAGGTCGTGACCATTACTATTTGCATCATAACAGTCAAGGAAAGCTTGAAGTAACCTCCCTACAGTCAACAGTATAGGCTGGTTTGTCTTTTATTGTATGTGTTTTATTTAAAATCACTATCAAAAATCATTCTATGGAGCATCAGTCAGTAAGTTCTTTTAGCTTAGAAGTTAACCTTTTAGGGCCTTCCTGGTGGCGCAGTGGGTTAAGCAACGCACTGAGAAGCAACCCGCAGCCCCTGCAGCACGAATACGATCCCTGCTGCCGGCCAGGGAGGGGGCCCACATGGTGCAACAGACCTCTCCTGCCTCGCCCGCTGCTCCCCTCAGCAGTGTGTCTCAGTCAATCTGCCTGTTCTGCTCCCTACTCTGTCTCTGGTGGGTCCTCTTACCACCCTGGACTCTGGCCTGTACCCCAGCTCTTGTATGCATAAATAAAGAAATCATTAAAAAAAAAAAGTTAACCTTTTAAAAATACTGTTTGATGATATAAAAAAGAAAAAACCTCTAGAATGGACCACCCATGGCTCTGGTTCCCTAAATTACTCTGGAAAGTGATGAGTCTTCTTATAATACAGTGGCGGAATGATGTTCAAGATGATTTGAATCCCACTGGAACAAATATAAATTCAAAATAGTAAGTAAAAAAGGAAGACTTGTGATTTTCGCGTATGAGTGTGAATTACGTCAGCTTATCTTGGGCTCCTTGCTGGGCCTTGGTTCCCATCAGTGCACAGAGCAGTCCTATCTGGTGAGGCAGTGTGGCAGCTTGTGGTGAAGATGGGTGCAAGAGGCTTACCAGCAGCTGACTTTACAGCGAGTGGGCTTCAGGGGCAATTAGAATGATGAGGGAGTTTCTAGTAAACATACATGCCTGCTTTCATCCCCTACCAACCCTACGCCCAGTTTTCTAGGGATTTCCCACCTACATAGACTAGATAGACTTGTCTACACATTCAGAAGCTCCCAGGAGGGGGTGACATCTGTTCTCACACAACTGAGGAAACAATGATGGAAAGAATAGACCTGAGGTTCTGGCCGGTCACCAGCAGACCATGGCCTGTGCTCATCCATCTCTCCAGGTTGATAAATCAGGGTTACTACTGAGCTTTTGGGAGCTATCAGGTTAGAGTGTGTTTGTTCAAAGACTTCAGGAAGTGTTTTGCATCCGGTATGCATTCCAAAGTATGTTTGTGTGACCTGTCTGCAGTTTTTTACCCTCTTTATACTTGTGAGTTCAGTGTCTGTTCCAGACATATCTTGAGTGGCTGTTTCACTGTGGGTTCCGAGCTAGGCTGAGTATCTTCGTGGGAGGAGCACATGCTTTGCTCCTCCAGGGGTGCACCATGTGGTTGGATGGTTAGAATACCTTACTTGGCACTGCTTAAATCTTTATTGAGACCAAAATAACCTCTATGTAAGTGAATGGAGAGATTTTGTCTTCTCAGGTAAACATTTCTGTAGAGGCTCAGTTGTCCACCTTCATTGGTACTGTGCAAGTTGGAAGGGTCAAAGGAAACTCCACTGTTTCTGGAAATGCTGCTGTACCATACAGAAGACTGCTGGGACACCCCTACCTTTCTCTACACGTGTCATACCACACTATGACCAGCAGCTAGAGGTGGAATTCCAAAATCACAGTAAATTGCATGATCCCTGAAGAAGTCACTTTGTACTGAATGTACACTAAAACTTAGACAACAAAACCCAGGACTGCAGGGCCTCTCTGGTGGTGTAAGGGTTAGATTTCAAACTGTCACCACGAAGGCCTGAGTTCAATCCCTGGCCAGGGAGCTGACCCACATATGATGCAGCAGACCTCTCTTTTCTCAGCCGCTACTCCCCTCAGCAGTGTGTTTCAGTCAGTCTGCCTATTCTGCTCCCCACTCTGTCTCTGGTGAATCCTCTCACCCCCTATAACTCTGGCCTATACCCCAGTTTTTCTTTGCATAAATAACTAAAAATAAACCCTTTTTAAAAAAGAATACAGGACCCCAGATTAACACGGGTCTAATTTTCCACAAATACTTCTCACTCTGGGCCATGTGGTCCTGCAAATGTTAATATTTACCACAGGTGGACTCACTCCCACCTGATTTGGCCATCTGGGCTGACCAGAATTTTCTTGTCTGTCAATTCAACATGATCAATTGGTTTGGGTAAACTTTTCCTCTTTCCTTTTTGGAAACCAGTGATACAGATGCGTTACTAGTTTTTACTTAAACAGTAAGGAAACATTTATTAAGAGGTAGTCTTTCCAATATGATGAGACACCTTACATACCTTATTGCAGGTAATCCTCGACCTACTTCATACTTAAGGAAAAGCTAGTTAACGTTAGCTTTGCCTGGAGCACAGCCACGATTCAAACCCTGGCTAGGTTTGGGTTTGAATCTTGGCTTTGGGCCTTTCCTGCACTTTACTTCTGCATAATTATTGCACAGCCTCCCCCAAAAGCAAGTGGTGGAATTCATTTTACTATGTTGGTTTCAGTATGTATTGAAAAAAGGTTTCTGTAACCATTCTTTATCATGTTGAATCAAAATTTAGTCATATTGATAGACTAGGGGAGTTATTTGTCAAAGGTTGGCAAATTAAAGATAGAGGCCTTTAAGTTGCTAATGGGAGGCCCTGGCTAGAAGCAGACATAGAACCTAGGACTGGGAAGTTAGTTCTAAAACCCCTTAGGGTTACCGAAACTTCCCAGACGTTGACTAGAAACATGGGTTGGTACTTTTATTTTTAACACATGGAGCTGGATTGTCATTACAGGACAGTCAACCACTAAGTGACCTTGGAGGTTCTGTTCTCAGGCTCTAGTCTCGTCAGATAGAATCATACTTAAATCAGTGTGAAGTTTCAGGTCACTGAGACTTCAGAAGTATTGAATAATCCGCTCAATAATTACAGCATTTCTCCCTCGGTGTTTGTCCTCCTTGGCCCCCATTTTGCATTAAGGACTCACAGGCTTGTATTTCACAAACTTCTTCCATCTAAAGCATTAATCTTTGCTACTTTCCAAATTGATATGTAATCTCAAACATTCGAAAAACCCAACATTGCCACCAAATAGTGAACAATTAAACCACCTCCACCAAAACTAATTGCAACAAGCTCACAATTCACAATCACAAGCTCACAAGGGTTCAAGAACTCACCACCCCTGTTTACAGACAATCCTCGCCTCTGCTTCTTCACCTGCCATGTTTTGCTGGCACCTGAATTTCAGTATTTTTGTGGTTGATCTGCATCCCCTAGAGAGACAGCAGCAAACAACAACCTGTGGGCTGGGTCTGGCCCGCCACCTGTTTCTGTAGAACCTCCAAAAAGTGTTTTCACATATTTTAGTATAAAATGAAAAATGAACAGTGGTTTAGTGTTTGCTCTTGATACTAGAAATTTTGCTCCTGTGCCCATCATTGAGGCAGGTCACTGCCCCTAGCTCTAGGAGATCCTCCTAGTTGATGCCACACAACTTGCTATCTTGGCAGCTGCTCACCGGTTCTGATGAAGATGGGTGGAGAGGAAGGTTGAACCAAGGGTTTTTCTTCTCCCGGTTTGGATTTTAATTATCCACCTCGCTTTCTCCTTTTTGGAAAATAATCCAACTTGAATAGGTCCCAGCTGTGTTCATGGTTCAGTTCTCTGGTATTTATGCTAACTTCTTCAAACATCTTCCGAGGGAAAACTTTGCTTACTTAGTCATTTCACTATAAAGGTCCCTGCAGCAAAGGCGTATCCCCAGGGCAGACGTGGCCTGTTGTCTCCTTGTGCTACTCAGACAATTCTGGCGAAGAGGATGGGCTCACAGCTGTGGAGCATCAGCTCTCTGCAGAATTGGGAGCTGGGATAGGGGGTCCCAGGGGCAGGCCTTTGCCCTCAAACTGTTGGTCTTATGGGGGACACGTGGAAATAACTAATTAGCATTGACCAGAACCATCACCTCGACCAGAATGAATAAAGAGATATTCGAAGACTCTTTTATCATGTGGCCTTAAAATCAAGTAATTTTGCTTCATGGGTTTATGAAGGTTTTTATTAAGGATTTTTTAATGATCGTTTTCTCTTAAGAGTGCTATACATTAAAGCAGAAAAAAATGTAAACACTTTGAAAGTAAAATGGGGAAAACTTAATATCAATAATATTATTACCTAGGGATGTAAACATTATTAGTGTGTTGGTGTTTTTCCTGCCTTTGTCTTGGTATAAATTAATATGTGTTTAAGATCATAATGTATGTGCTTGTTTGTAATTCATCACTCTCACCTATTCTAGCTTTGAGTCCTTTCATCTTCTCTAATAGAAGTTTTATGATGCCTTGTTGGCACATCTATACTGTAGAAGACTATAATTCATTTAACCAATTTGTTTTTGTTCAGTGTTTACTTAACTCTGCTTTTTAAAAACCCATTACATATAATACACTTTATATGTAAATCTTTACACATATCCATGATTATTTCCTTAAGATAGATTTCAGAAAGGGAATTTCTGAATCAGTGTCTTTACCCATTTTAACACCATAGTACATAGCGCTAACTTTCTACCCCTGACAATTTAACCATTTTCCTACTCTACTAGCAATTCTTTTCATTTCCCAAACTAAAGACTTCAATGGAATCAG
Organism: Galemys pyrenaicus; assembly: GCA_019455555.1. NCBI lineage: Eukaryota > Metazoa > Chordata > Mammalia > Eulipotyphla > Talpidae > Galemys > Galemys pyrenaicus. Next base: position 604,169 of record JAGFMF010011403.1, read on the forward strand.
ATTCCCGGAAATTTTCTACATGAGTGATTATTGTACACGATATGCATTTGTATGTGTCATGTGTGCCTGTATGTATAATTCAGTAATGTTTTAAAAATCATCTTTAACATCTTTAGCAAGAAGGTGTTTTTGCAAATTAAGGTTAACCATGAGGTAATGTCAGCGTCATCATTGTGACATCAGATTGTGTGTATGTGTGTGTGTGTGTTTTATCTAAGAACTAATTCTGATGGTGAATTTAAGGATACACGGATTGAGATCGGGATTTTAAAGCCTGAATTTATTTCACATGACTTGGCTAACTTGAACCCAGGTTCCCTGAATTAGGAATGCCCTTGAATTTCTCCAACGAAGGTAGCTTGTATACTTTTAAAATGTAAGCAAGATCTTCTCTTTATAAGGTGGGTCACAGAGCCCTCCCGTGATCCCTCACAATAGAGGATCTGTCTGCTAAGCTAATCCAGGCACACTGACCGTCACCACATATTGTTCCACTAAACAGGACCTGCAGGCGCAAGACCGGGCTCACCGCATCGGCCAGCAGAACGAGGTGCGGGTGCTGAGACTCTGCACCGTGAACAGTGTGGAGGAGAAGATCCTCGCAGCGGCCAAGTACAAGCTGAATGTGGACCAGAAAGTGATCCAGGCAGGCATGTTTGATCAGAAGTCTTCGAGCCACGAGCGGAGGGCATTCCTGCAGGCCATATTGGAGCATGAAGAGGAAAATGAGGTATCACAGAAAGCCAACTTTATGAAATCAAACAGTGACCTTTTGTTTTGGAAGGATAAAGAATAACCTCTTTGTTCTTGAAAGAATTTCCTGGGCTGGTGTTAATTAAAATGAATAAATTAGCTGGTATCTTACAATCCAAGCACAGAAAGCCTCTGCAAGTAATCCAAACTGATGTCTTAAAAGTGGTTGTGTGAGGGACCTCTAGACTTGGCCAGGGGATGCTGATTACGTCTCTCTCAGGGAGGCAGGCAGCATGCTTCATTGTGCTGTAAATGCTGCCTTCTGTAGGACAGATGCGGAACTGCAGGAAGGTCACTTGCAGGGACAAAAATCAGCTAAATGACACCTACTAAACTGAAGGGTCCTTCCTGCCTTTTCCTTTCCCCGTTCCTCCTGAACCCATCTCCTCTGCTTTTTGATCAGGGATCACTGTATTCACAAAGTTCCACAGCCAGCTTTAGCTCATTTAGTTATACTTGTATTTGGAAAGCATAACCTTGACCTCCACTCCAATTTTTTTTTTTTTAAGAATTGACCAAAAGCATAAAAAAATCACTGATTTAAAAAGCTCTCTACTTGCAAGATTGTTTGAAGATTGCATTGATTATGCTTCTCTTAAGGGACCTTTGGGTATTTGTGCTCTTTTAGATTGCCAATCTTAGCAATTCTATACTTAATTTTCATCCCAAAATGGATTTGAAATAGATTTTTAAAGAATTCTTGTGTAGTCTAGAAAGCGATACAGAATACCTGTGCCAATCCTTAGCATAAATTGGCTCAAGATGAAAAAAATTGGTTTGGTGTGCCCATAGATATGCCTATGGAATACTATTTTCATTGCATACATTAGATAGCATTTGATTTTTGCCTTGAACAGGATATATGTTTTTGAAATCATCTGTGTATTATAAACCAATTTCCTTTGAAAGTCCTAGGTACTTATTTTTTCCTGAAATGAGTCTAAATGTGAAGTAGATCTTGATATTTAAAGGGATCCTGAAATGAATCTTTTTGCGAATGTAAGAGCACTTTTCTATTAGGCCTCCTGATTTTCAGTCTTACATAGTTGATTAGTGATGTATTAGGTTTCATTAAAACGCTGAAAAAATACATACCCTCACATATTTTTAAAACTTTTGATCTCAAAAAATTCACCACTTCTGGGTCTTGAATTTGATATTGATTTAGATCAGATTGTCAGGTGATTTTCAGTTGCTGATGCACTTGCGCATTAAAATTAAAAAGTCAACCACCACAAATAGGGCGTGTGAGATTGTCTCACACAAAGCAGAAGTGGGTAGAGCTGATATTCAGCCCAGTTGTCTCCACTATAGTTTTGCTTAATTTGTTTTTTAGTGTGTAGGCCTTGTGCACATAGGATCTGACCTGGTGTGGATGGGATGCAGGGTAGCCTGGAGTTTCCAGCCTCTCTAGGTCCCTGGAGATACAGACCTCTGACAGCCCTGAGGGTCCCCAAACTCTATGGCCGTTGCTTTTAGCTGTGAGCTGCCGTGCTATGCTATCAGAGTATCTAGCACTTGTTACCTTTTTCCAGATGGCCTGTGTTCTGATGTGAAGATGTTTGGGGACACTGATGGCTTTCAGTCCGGAGCTGTAACCCTGAATGCCTGAGGCAGTTTAGCCATTATCCCAGTGGTTGACTGACTGACCATTAAGTTCTAGGGCATAAGAACCCAGATGATTGACTGCACATGTCCCAGCCCAGCCCTGGGGACTTGTTCTTGCCGGTTTGTAAGAGAAACTTTCCATCTTGAACCTGGGGAAGTCCAAGCACTTCACTGGGCGGGCGAGAGTCTTCATACTGTGAGTCACAACCCACTAGTCCCCAGGAGTCTGTCTTTTTTTTTTTAGATAGAATGTAATATTTAGACTAATTGACTTTAATCAGTCTAGTGATGAATTCAATGAGGTTTTCACCAGTAGTTGTTATCTTGACTCATCAGTTTTTACTTGATTGAATCGCATTCATGTCTAGCACAGTGCATAAGATGTTCGCTTGAGAACGACAGTCATCTCATTGAAGCTGCTAGTATACTCATACTCTTTCTAGAACAAGCTTTCTTGATTTGAAGCTGTGCTTTCAGAAATTGAAAGTTTGAAGTTCTGGATTTTCCTCATGCTTCCCTCTGCTGAAACACTGAAATTTCCCCATTTGATTTTTAACAACTTCACTTCAGCATATGACAAAAATAATTTTGGAAGGCAAGTTCTGTAGTATATGTCCAACTTCTAAAAGATTTTTTTTTAAGTGTGGAAGTCTTAGCATAGCATTTCTAAAAAAACTTGAGAACTGCTGGTTTCTGAGGATTCTGCAAAGATAAAGTACCTTAATAAACCATAATATAAAATGAAAATTTTAACCTTTATGTAATTTCCTTCTCTATTTCATTTAAATTATTTTAATTTTAATGAACTATAGTTTTGTGGGGGTTAGCTCTTGAGTTATCCGTTCAGGAGCTCTAACCATTAGTAATAACAATGCCCACTGAAATCCACTGACTAACATATCTTTAAGGCTATATTTAATGGCTATATATAAATGTGGTTGATTTTTGCCTGCTTGCAACATTTTATTTACTTGTGATTTTTGTCTCTGAAAATAAGCACTTACATTTGGAATAAGGTTAATAGAATTAAAAGAACTAATATTAAGCACTTTTTGAGATGATGTAAGATTTAAATAAAGAACACTTTTTCTGTGAAGTATCACACCCATTTTACAGATGAGGTCATTGAGGTGGGGAGACATAAGTAACCTGTTTTAAAAGTAGGAGAATCAAAGTACGAACCCAAGAGAACCACATTTCCCCCTAAACAGATTTTGCTCTGGGAAGATGACTTGAATAAGTTGCACATTATTTTGCAAGTACTACATCCAGGGACCCCTGTCTTTCTTTCCGGCTTGAAATATGTGTCCCCATGGTCTGAGGGACAAATTCACTTTCTTTTTTGTACCCCGCTCCAGTGTCTCACCCTCTTTCCTAAAGCCTGTTAAATCGTTTTGTTCTTGACCACAGGAAGAAGATGAAGTACCAGACGATGAGACTCTGAACCAAATGATCGCTCGACGAGAAGAAGAATTTGATCTTTTTATGGTAATGCTACAGAAAATCATGAAAACTAATGCCTTGTTCCCCCCTCTTTTTTATTAACACACCATGTCTGGAGCCTGCATGCCCTGGCAGAATTTCACTTGTGCAGCCTGTGCCTTTCCTTCACTTCAGAGCCTGCAAACTGACTGGATTTAGCCTGCAGACATATTTTGTTTGGCCCACGCAGTGTTTTTTAAAATTTCAAATTTGTTGCCAACACAAAAAGAATCCTGATATCTGGCTTCTCTTGAAAAACAAGAGTGGGCAATACCAGGCCACATCTCTATATGGAAACAGTTGGCTAGAACTGGGTAGCAGCTGCGCCCTCTGGATAGGCCATGTGGTCTGTGGCTTACCACAGGCCCCCACCCCCTCATTGCTAATCCCAGGCCAGCGTTGTTCAGGAAACCTGCCGTGCTCTAGGGTAGGCGGCTTACGACTCTGCCCTGTCTATAGTCAGGATCAAAATAAACATGCTCCCTTTGGGAGTAGATGGGCAGCAGCTAATAGTTGAAGAGAGCCTGCTTAAGCAAATTGGAAGGTTCCAGATGTGTATGAAGATTAGCCTTTACCTAAAGATCGAACTTGTTTTTATTTCACTGGCAAAAAAGTACCTGAAAAAGAATCTCGCCAGTGGAGGATTTAAAGTCCATAGTTTCAACCTTGACTTTCCATGATCTGTAGTAATCTGTAATTTTGTGGAAACCTGAGTTTGATTTATGTGGGTGGCCTGCCACAAGGTTAGTATGTAGGGGAGCGAGCCCTTTGGCTAGAGAGAGACGTTCTCAGAAGTGATATTTTATCACTTTGTTAAGGCATTTGCTATGACTCTTTTATTTATCTCTGTGTCCCCAGTGCACAGTACAGTTTCGGGCCCGTAGAAGTTGCCTACTAAATATTTATTGAACGAATGGGGGCATGTGCAGAGTTTCAGACCTTGGGAAGACTCTTGTCAGATCACTCAGATGTGTGAAGTGAGAGGCTCCCTCCAGTACCTTCAGTCATTTTGATCTTTCTAATATTTAGCCTGATTGGCTAATAACAAATAGAATGAAAATGAGTGAATGCGAACTATAATTGATGGATAAACGGTGCAGAAGGCCAGAATCAGACGAGAGCTGCCAAATTTGAATGCCATCAGATCTCAGACGAGTAATTCATAAGAGAAGCAAATGGACAGGGGTGAGTAGACGGTGGTGACGTGCTTGGTCAAAGGAAGACAGAGCTGTAAGCTCCATTTAGCCAGAACTTCCAAATTTTCAAGAGAAGCTGAAATCTAGGTTTTTATATGTAATCTTTGGATTTAAAAATATTTGCAACTAAATTCAATTTTTTATTACGGAACCCTGCAGGCCAAACAAAACACAGCCTTGGGCCAAGTATGACCCACAGGGTTTGCAATCTCTTCCTCTTTAGCCTAGACAGCCTGAGAATGGAACTCCAGCTGTGTGGAGGCTCATGTTATTCTTGTGATTTTGGTCTAGGGAACAATGATTGTGTCTACACATAATGATTCAAGATATGACTTTTAATTCTTTCTCAGGAAACTTTTAGGTAACCATGGGAATAACTCCTAACTTGGGATGTATTTGTGGGTTTGCAACCCCTCCTAACTGAACCATTCTACCCAGGTTAAGTTATTTCAGAGAGAAATGGCAGGAAAATGACTTGAGCAGCACTGTCAATGAGGGGTGTTCATAAAACCTATTATTTCTTAACTCACACTGCTGGTCAGCACATTTACAGATTCTTCTCTATTTAAGGAGGTTAGAGATGTATGTACCAGGGAACTATTTTTTCTCTCCTTGAGGAACTTATTAGATGTAGATTACTGGGTAACACTGAGGCCAGAGGCCTTGGGCTGCCCTGGCTGGTCATTGATTGGCAATAATTCAGCACTTCAATGTCCTTACATGCTCTTGAGACCCTGAAGAGGAGAAACTAACTCCCATCACACAAATCAGATTAGGCCTGAGATGGAAGTTTCTGTCAGCAGCCCTGAGTTAAAGGGGGGAGCGTACTCTTCCCCCTTTCTTTCTTGGGCTGGGTATTTGTAGAAATTGAAAAACTCAAAAAATTTGAAAATGTGTTCAAGACTTCTTAACATTGGAGAACATTTTATCATGCAAAAAGCAGGCTTTTAACAGTTAGAGAATACCTTTTTTGTAGCACTTTGATTTTGTGAGTTTTCTGCTTTTTTCCTAAAGGTTAATATCTCTTTTTTTGGCTATACTGATCATTGTTTGGGTTTGGTTTTTTAAAATCTAATCAGCTGGCTTCCTTTGGCCAATTCATTGTTCATTAGCACTTCCACCAGGGGGCAGGAATTAAAATATGAATCCTTGCCAGTTATTCCAATTAAGAAGTTTTGTGAAAAACTGGACTAGAACCTGCACTAGAATTAAGCCTTCAGATTTCAAATATTTAAACTCTTTACCTATTTAAAATGTTTATCCTCTATAAAATTAATACAAATATATTACTTGATTTTAAAGCAGATGCTGTTAAACAACATGCATTAAATATAGTCTCTTTAAAAAAAAACTTTCTTTTAAATACTTTTCTTGCTTTCTTTTTCTGAAAATGTGACTCCATTAAAAAAAAAATGTGACTCACATAAAATAGTGAGCAGTCTCACTGATGACCTATGAATTTCACCTAATAAAGATCTTTAACACTTTGAGATTCCTATCTGAAACACTTTGCTAAAATGCGAACATTAAGCTTTTAGCTACCATGTTCCCTACAAAGGTAGCAACTACCTTTGAAAATTAGTGATTGTTATTTTTTAAAGTAAATGCTTTTGTTTAGTGGTTATGAGCCTAAGGTTTATTATCAGGACTAGTGATAGTCATATTCATGTAGTAGTTCAATAGTCAATTAGACATTTCTTAACTTGAATATCAACTTCAAATTTTATGTTGGTATTATGCAGCAGAATTCTTTGGGAAGTGGTAAAATCATCTGACCTTTAAGCTTAACTTATTAAAGATGGTGTCTATCCTTTCTTTAAGAAAAAAGTAGCAAATGTTAGTTGTAGTCTTTTACATCAGAGATTTATTTTCTCAGTTGTCGAAAATGCATGATGTAAGACATCCAACAGGTCTCAGTCTAGGTAACGTAGGTATTACAGTGACAATATTTTATCATTTCTGTGTAGTACACTAACAAAAAATAGGGTTTTTTTAAATTAATAGTAATTAGGAGATTAATATATATATATATATAGTAATTAGGAGATTGTGCTGTTAAAAAGGCATCCTCTGTGCAAATTACAAAGGTTTGTTGGATCCCATTTCTGATACCAGAGCATTAGAAAGTGGATTAAGAACAGCCTCTCTGGCTAACTATAGCACATGACAGCAGGAGGGCCGCATTTATCTACCAATGGGGCTCCACCATGCTCCGAGCCTGTCCCGTCTTGGGAATATAATGATTTCCAAAAATGTTTAAGCATAGTTTAAGGGACACTTTGAATTTGAAATTTTAAATATGGACTAGAGGTCAAGTCTGGATTTGTGTAGAAACTTCATTTACATTTTGTTACCAGTTTTAGCATTTAAGAGAAAATTATATTGAAACCCTGTTTCAGTATGGTAGAACCTGAAGGAAGAAAAAGGGAAAAGGTAAATAATTTAATGGTTAATGTTCTTTTGGATTGTAGAGATGCTTTTAACTCGCTAGTGAAATATATATAATTTTATATATATAGATATACACACACACATAACTAGTGTAGGTAGCAATTCAATGGAGGTTTTATTTACTCTTTTTTAGCTGTTGGATTGTTTAGTTGTAGGTTGAAGTCAAGTATGTGGCACTTGAACATTTATTTGTAAGTGAACTAGATTTTAAAAGAAGGAACAGGCTGTGGGGACTAGGCATTTAAGGATATGAAAGTGAGCCATTTCACTTATAACTGGATCAATCAGCGGGGATGAGACTATCTTGAGGTCTGTCTCTCTGTAGTATACTATTTTCATTAGAGTCAAACTTTTAAAAGCCGAAGAATTAAGGGACATTCCTCTCATCAAGCCCACTGGCGCACTGAAAATTCAATCCATTCATAGCGGAGTGACTAATCAAACCATTTCTGTGCCCACATATCTGAGTCTGACAGAGGGAGTGATACTTAGGTCACTGATTTTCTTGGTGATTTAATTAAAATCATGAAACTTATGTACTAAAAGGAAATTTTCTTAATGAACTTTTCTCTTTTATGTGCTACGAGGGTGCTTTTATGCAGGGAAGCAATGTATTACATTGCCAGGGCTGATGTTTTTAAAATAGATCCCCAATTTGAATTGTCTCACTATTACTTAAGGGGAAGCTTGGCACCCTTATAGGCTAAGAAAAGGAGAGAACTTCTGCAACGCAAAAGTAAAATTCAAAGATGGGTGAAGAAGGAAGAAAGGGATTTGACCTGCACTCTGTGCTTCAAGGCATGAGCTAGAGTAAGGCAGGCTAGAGGGGACCCATGAGAGAAGCTAAAATGAACCCTGCCGCCAGAGGGGGCAGCTTGTGCAAGTTGCATGTGCTGTCAAGTGTGCGCTGTGTAGAATTCCTTTTCCCTTTGGTGAAACTTTTGTTCATACCTGCAGCGTATGGACATGGACCGGCGGAGGGAGGATGCCCGGAATCCGAAGCGCAAGCCTCGTTTGATGGAGGAAGATGAGCTGCCCTCCTGGATTATTAAAGATGATGCAGAAGTTGAAAGGCTGACCTGTGAAGAAGAGGAGGAGAAAATATTTGGTCGGGGGTCTCGTCAGCGCCGGGATGTGGACTACAGTGATGCCCTCACAGAAAAGCAGTGGCTGAGGGTAAGTGTGGCTTTCTTTACTGTTACCAGGTGGAGTGTGTCTTTGGTTTGGAGAGATCAGGGGTCTCGAGCTCGAATCCGTTGAAGAGGACAGGTTGCCAGGAAAGGGGGAGGGCGTCTTGAACGTCAATAAAGTCCTTCTGCTGTTGCAGTAGCGTCATTTACGTTTCCAGGCAGTGCCTTGAAATATAATGAAGACATTTTTTGCTAGAGCAGAATTGGTCATTGGAAGCATAGGATTATTAGGGCTCTGAGACCCACTAATGTTTTATGACCGATTGCCTGGTCGTGCTTCACTCTCTTGGAGTTAGAATCAAGATGTGAAAGGGGACCTTAGAGATTGTTTTAATTGTTCCTCCTCGTTTCATGGTCTTTAATCAGTTTTACTTTTCTAATTCCTACAGAAATGGTTCAGGGGCAGCAGCGTTTTCTAATTGCATTCTTTCCTAGACCCATTGAACACTAGAGCTGGAAAGTGCCTTTGGATTGTCTTGCTTTTACAGAGAAAGCAGTTGAGGCTCAGAGAGGCTAAATGACTGCCCAAGATCACACAGCTGGCTAGAAATAAGAATAAGAGGGTGCTGATGCGTCTGTGTGCTTGCCTTCAGTTTGTTTGATTTGCGGGTCATGGACATATACTGGGGCCTAGACTCAGGGCAAGGATGCTTGGGAGCGTTACCTGTAGGTTGAAGTTTTGGCTTTTTCTTTTGTTCTGGAAAATGTTGATGTTGCATTTTGACTGGAGAATGAAATCGCTGAACATCCCTTGGGAAGCATGGAATTATCAAACACTCTAAGGAGCCACATGTGTGAAGACCAAACCATGGGAATCTTCCATTTGAATTTTGAACCCTACTTCCCGTTAGTGGGTGCAGAATTACTACCTTAGATAGAGCAATCTGGAACATGTCAACTCATGCTGGAAATAGTAAGCACAGTTGAGTGAAACCAAACTAAGTGGAAACCATTGTAACAAGTTGTTCTTTTTATTGAAAAGGAATATAACTCCCAAGTTTTGTAAACCATGGATTTCAGGACCCAAGTCCTGGGTAGGTAGATGGGCAGGAAACCGATTTAAGTATTTGGAGATCAGATGTCAAATGCAGGCAGGTCTTGGCACCACTTGAGGTGTGATTTACTCAAGATGTTGTATGAAGAGAGACACTTGACCTAAATTTCAAAAAGTCCATGCTATTCTGCTCAGGAAGACACCAGGAAAGCATTGCTCATGCTCACGGCTGAACAATGGCGTATGGAGTATAACTTGCATGTGACTGTTCGATGTCAAATCCAAATATTTCTGTGGTCTCAGAATACAGTTTTACGGATTCCTGTTGTGTCATCATTTGAGACTGTATGTGTATAGTTAAGATTCATGCTAAATTCGAAGAATGTTTGTTTAAATTTTGTTCTTCCTGTGTTTAAGCAATCAATTAAGTGCCTGGATTATTACAGGAGATGAGACCCACAAACTGGGCCAACATTTTACAATCAATCTTTATATATGTATAATCTCCAGATATTGCAAGCATAACAGCCTTGTTCATTGAACAAGGATGTAGCTGAACTTACCGTTTTTTAAATAATCATTGAGAAGTGCTCTTAAGAAAAATAACATGATTCTTAGGAAGTTTTCAAGTTTAGGATACCACATTTTTTTCTTTCGTTCATTCATTTATATCACTAATGATTAACACAGTGTCTCACAACAGAGACTCTCTACTAGACACTCAAAGGATGTTTTTGAGAAAGAAGTTATAACCATATAAGAAAGCAGAAAGTTTCTGGTATACCAGCACCATTAGGATAACATATGATTTTTAGTGTATCTAGTAGACTGACCTCTATAAGATGCACATCGGAAAGAAAAACTAGTTTTCTATACTGTAAAATTGAGATTTGTAATTTTCATACTAAGTTGTCTTACAAGGTGGATACCAGGTCACCCAAGAAGGAAGAAACTGTTCTCAGTAGAGCTTTATTGTAATATATCTCTTTGTAAGCCAATCCTTTCAGAACTGTCTGTCCATATTTGGTATGAGCTGGTAACTGACCGTTACCAAGAACATGCAATTAATGCAGAATGCTCTGTGGCCTAAGCATTCAAAACAGATGCTTACAGCCGTTTGCTTTCTTGTTCACCAACAGCTGTCCTGTTTAATATCAGCCTTTTTAATCCTTTTTTGATAGTAAAACTATATTCAAGGGTTCTCACGGGCCTGAATGTGAAGAGATGTTCTCTATCGACTTCTGATTGAACACATTGAGTGAACCCAGCCAACACAGCCTTGAAAGGGGATTTGGCAAGGATTGTTGTGTAAGAAATGCTGTAACAGGGCTAAAATAATTCTTCTTTCTCCTGGCAATGTTTTACAAAGCCTGCTTGGCAGAGGCATTGCAGATAGATAGAATCCCAGAGTTGGAAGGCAGCTGAACGGAGCAGCTAACCCATCCTGTGCTTAAATCACATTCGCTGCAATGCCCGTGCCAAGAAGCTGGCCGTCCCTACGGGGAACATAAATACCTTTTTGTCTGCACGGCCCTTCCAGTTTAAGGTCAGCCCTGATGGTGAGTCCTTCCTCCCTTTGAATGGAATAGTCTTTCTCCATAGCCGCTCCTCACTGCCTTGACTCTATTCCCTGGGTTTAACAGAACAATATTGTATTCTGTCCTGAGCATCCCATCCCACTGGATACAAGTGTTTGAGGACGGAAGTTCAGTCTGGCATGAAATTCTTTACCCTCTTCTTTCTTTTGAGCTTTCTTCGTCCTTTAAGGCCCAACTCAATGGCCACCACTTCCGTGATGCTTTCGCAAATAATTACTAATGGCACTTCCATTGTGCTCACACGTTTCTTGGCTTGTCCATGGGTCACAACTCTAATTCATTTCCCAGTTTTCTTGGTAGCTGCCAATGTGCCTGCTCTCCTGACTAGTTGATGAGCCGATCTACAGCTTGGTAGGATTTAGGGCTTCCCTGTGCAAATAGTAAGTGTCCACTGATTGCCAAGTTGAAATCGCACCAGATCAGCGTGTCAGAGTAGAATTGAGGCCAGTGTTCACTGCTGCACCAGATGGACCTAAATGTGTACTATTCATGAGCCTCTCCAAAAAAATGAATAGGATTTTATTTCTCACATAAAAGACCAAGAGGGGGGGATTTCTGGCCAGTGGGGGCACCTGTTCTTCATGTCACCATTCAGAGACCCAGGCTGCTAGCATCTCTGCCAGTTTGTTTTGTTTGCTCCATCCCGCTGGGTTCAAGTGGGGAATGCAGCACGGAGTCATGGCTGTGGATTCAAACGGGCCAGGCCCGGATGGCCACCTCTCACCAAATGGCTAGACCTCAGTGATTTGACCTCACCAGCTAGAAGGGAGACTGGGGAATGTGGTCTGGCTGTGGGCCCAGGAAAATAAGATTTTCGTGACTAACTAGCAGTCTCTGCCTCAGAACACTTAAGTTAAATTTAAGTGATATGGCCACTTTTAGGGGAAAATTTTATTATAGGCTCATCAAAAATAGGTTATGTTTTATAATCGTAGCTTGCTAAAAATTCCCGCAGTGTCCCTTAGCCTGCCTGATTCGTTGGAATATCATAACATTGTTTTTTTTTTTTTTTTTTTTCTGTACTGGTAATGTTGTTTTAAATGAGGAAGATCACAATTTCCAGCACATTTCAATTTAAAAANTATCATAACATTTTTTTTTTTTTTTTTTTTTTTCTGTACTGGTAATGTTGTTTTAAATGAGGAAGATCACAATTTCCAGCACATTTCAATTTAAAAAAAAAAAAAAGTATTTTTTTTAAGTGTTAGTTGGAAATTCCTGTCTCCATTGAGGAAACTTGAATTTCTGTGGTGTTAGCCAGTCTCAAGTAAATTTCGTCTTTGGGGGTATTCAGTTCAGCATTCATGTGCGTCATGGGCCATTTCTTCTCCTGAGGGCCTTCCCATGATGGCATCTGGATAAAGGCAGAAGCTGGGGTTTCATCACTGGCACTGACAGCATCCCCCTGGTTCTCCTGCTATCCTGTGTGTCTCCTGGGCTCGGTGCGGGACTCCTGTCCTGTACCTGGAAGTCTTGACCTACAAGTGGTCCCGTTTCATCTTTTTGGAGACTTTTGACATGAGCTGTTCAGTCTGGGGTCCTGGCCTCAGTCTTCAGTTGAAGCGTTTTCTGCTTCCCCAGCCTCATGTGGCTCCCTGGCCTCTCTGCTGTCGTAGTGCTGAGCCCAGGAGACCCACGGGATAGCACTACGACAGGATAGCACTCTATGCACCATTTGGGTATCTGCGAACTCTTGGCTGCTTTCTTCACACTGTGCTAGATTGTGCAGGATCTTCAAAACAAATACTAAGTTACCAGCAGTGAATTTTCTAACCTGAAACTTTTAGAATCTGGTGATTGGGTAGGTTAGGAAGCTCTTTAAAGCAAGAAATACAAAAATGTCTTAGTTTCACAAGTGCTGTAAAAATATCTGACCAAGCCTCCCTGGTGGTGCCGAGGTGAAAGTTTCAGCACTGTCAAGTTACCACCTGCCACTGCATCATGAGTTCAATCCCCAGCCAGGGAGCTGACCCACATGGCACAGCAGACCTATCCTGCCTTGCCCACTGCTCCCCTCAGCTGTGTATTTCAGTAGATCCACTTGTTTTGCTCCCCATTCTGTCTCTGGTGAATCCTCTCACCTCCCCCACAACCTCTGGCCTGTACCCCAGTTCTTGTATGCGTAAATATGTCTTTTAAAAAATTATATATATATATATATATATCTGACCATTGAACACACAGTGAGGGGCCTCCCTGGGCCTTGGAAAAGCGTGTAAAGTGAGAGTCCTGGAGCTCACGCTTCATTAGCTCCATACTAAATTTACCCCTGAGCATTTTTAGGGCCTCATTCCTCTTGCTTCCTCAGCCTCACTTCCCCAACACACCTGGTTTGGATCCTAAGGACAAAATATTCCATTTCAACCCTAACTCAGAGTACTAGAAGTCAGTCCTGGCTCCAACTACAGCTTACCACAGACCCACAGATAAAATTTCCGTCCCCTAGCAAGACTGCACTTACTTCAAATGCCAGTGCACCCTGGGGGATCCCAGCTCACCTGCCTTTCTTATTGATTGACTATAAACCCAGGGGTTCTCAGGACCCCCTCAGGTTCAGTCATTTGCTATAATGACTCCCAGAACTCAGGAAAGTACTACTTGTGCTTAGAGTGTTATTATGAAGGATGCATATCAGGAGGCCTGCCAGAGGAGGAGAGGGGGTCAAGGAAAAACAATAACATCAACGAAACAAAAACAGACAACTACAAAACTGAGACATTCTGCAGGGAAGAGGGAGGGATTGGGATCAAGGCAGAGACAGGAAGAGCACAAGGGACTATGGTGACGGTGCACCAGTGCATTGGGGGTGGAAATTCGATGGGGACTACACCTAGGAAAAAAAGCAAACATGGTAAGAAAAAAATAAATAAAAAATATAATAGTAAAAAATAATTAATGGATTGATTAATTAAAAAAAAAAAAGAAAAGAGACTCCTTTCCAGGAACCTAGGACTGAGGCCAGACAAATTCTGGTAGCAGAGTGTCCTCAGGCCTGACCTCTTATCCCTTACCAGTCTTTATACCGTTTCTCTCCCGGGAGAACTAACTGCTCTCTGCCTCACCTTCCTGTCATTGGACAGCCTCCCTCCCACATACCATGGCCAGAGCGCTCTGTAGCGTTCTGCTCGTAGTGTTCTGCGCTGTGGCTCTTGATGCAGTTTTGAGGATCGCCTTGTACTAGGCTTTACTCTTGAGTACAGTCTTTGGAATTGAGGAACTGCCTTCCCCTCCATGGCCAAAGCCTGATCTCAGCTACTGTCTGGTGGTCGACTTACAGAACCTGTGTGGGAAGTCTGTGGTATCATTTGTACTCTTTGCCGTTGCATACTCACTTTATCCACCTGCTCTTCTTGTGGCCATTCAGAGATCCAGGCTTGGCTTTCTCCATCCCCATTGGTTGGAAGTGGGGAAGCAGCCCCTTCTCAGGGCAATGTCTCTCTCCTCTGAACAGGGAATGCCCTTTTTAGAAAATGCAGGCGAGAATATGAATGTAGCTTAAAAATATGTGCTGCCATTTTATAGCTTTCCCATGGTTTACTCAAGGTGATAACATATCGTATCATGAATTGTATACATAAATGTATACTTTTGCACATACAGTCATTCACGTATGTTGATAATTTCTTGGAAAAATTATCTTTGTTTGGACCTCCCTGGTGGTGCAGTGGGTTAAGCAACGCACTACGAAGCAGACTGCAGCAGAGTTTGATCCCTGCTGCCGGCCAGGGAGGGGACCCACGTGGCAGACCTCTCCTGCTGTGCCCGCTGCTCCCCTCAGCAGTGTACTTCCATTGATCTGTCTGTTCTGCTCCCCGCTCTATCTCTAGTGAATCCTCTCACCCACCCACCCCCCACACCTCTGGCCTGTACCCCAGTGCTTGTATGCATAAATAAATAAATCTTAAAAAAATATATCTTTGTTTCCTTACATGTGGGAGCAGGCTTTCCGTCAACTGAAACAGGCCGGCACGTCCAATGACCCCAGGGGTCTGAGACCAGCTTTTCTCGTTTTAACTTCAACCATGTGTGCGCCGGTGGGATGTTTCCAGGATTGTAGTCATTGTTGAGGCTGGGGCTCCTTAAAATTGGAGTGACTGCTCAGCTAAAATGCGGGCTGAGAGAGAATTCTGGAATGCCTGGTTTTTCTTTTCTTCCCATTCGTTTGGGTCTTGTGCCAACTTCGGAATAACTTCTCTTCCTTAAAACATTTAGTGACATCCCAGAATTTATTTAATTGCCGAGTGAGTGATTTGTGCCCTACAGCACTTGAAGATAATTGGAAAGCAATCTAAATTATGTGCTTTGTATAATATTTAATTGCCAGGCTGATGGAGGGAATGAATGTTGGAGAGCATGCTTTTGTTTCACAGTGAATCTGAAGTCTCGAAGCTGTAATTTGGAAAGGTCCTGTTTACTTGCTGATGTCTCTCTGTGAGGTCCTTCACTGTATGAGGAGACTTCTTTTGGTGTACTGTCTAAACTCCTGGGCAAGGAAGATACCTCAGTGTTTGTGCAATGCCCTGTACAATTGGCCCCCAAATCGAGTTATGTAAATGATGGTGATAAGACTTCCTCAGATTTTTTAAGTCCGACGATAGATGCAGCCAGTCTGACGAGCCACAAGTTTTTTAGAAGGGCCTTGAGGACAGAAAACCCAGAGTACCCTCTTTTAAATTGACCAGTGTTACCACATAAGAACTTGAGCTTCCCACAATTTCTGTGCCTGAATGGGGTCCATAAACACGTCTACCGACCACTAAAGGATTTTGAGCGGTTTCTCCTTCCACAAGTTTAAACTAGAAAAAAAACAGATTAAAAGACCCTTAAATCAAAAATAGTAGGGGATGCTCAATAAAATGAAAATGACAGTCTCCAGGGAATTGACCTGTGTACCTTAACAAGCCACATAGCACCAGGTGCACATGTAGGCTAAATAAGCCTTGTTGGCTTTTTCATCAAAAACTTCTCACACCAACCTCTACATGGGGCAAACATGGACAAATCCATAGAGAGCTGGACACAAAGAAAAGTAGGAAGAAAGTTTAAAGACACCGGAATCTCAAAATATTTTATGTTCTGTTGAAATACAGAGAGAAATAACGAAATATTTCCTTATACTTATGAAGAGGATTTTTCTTTCTCTAGAAATCTTTAAAACAGGATGATGTCTCCTGTTTGGGTAGATTAAGTATGATCCCATTTGAAATCCGAGACAGGGGCTGGTATCTCCTTACTGTAAACACAGATGAGACCATTGGTGGTTCTGTGAGATTTTCTCCTGAAATGTCTGATACTGCCAAGATTTTTCTGGATCCTTTATTTAAAGCTTACTGGACCTAATGCTGTCATTATTTTGCTGCTTCTCTTTTATCATTTTAAATCATCTCTCTTTATATTTTAAGATACAAAGATGGGGGCTTTTTATCTTTTACCAAATTACATTTTTAGCTTTTGAAATTGGGTCGATCATTAGATTTACTGGGGCAAAACTTCTAGCAAGCTGCATTTCCGTTTTTATACACAAGGGAGAGCTAAGGGCCTAGAAAATAGATTTGGGTTTTGCCAAATTCCAGGTTTTTTAGCACTTTAGGAAGGAAGTACTGAGCTAATTAATGGAGGTAAGAGTTGTGAATTGTTTGGTAAAATATGTGACAATTATAAGAGGATTTGAGTAACGTTCTATAATTTTGATTTTCTACTTAAATCCTTTGGCCAGATAGATTGCTTTCACAGAGGCTGGATCTTTTGTCAGAAAGCAGTAGGGTAAATCCGGTTGAAGAAATAGTTCTCAGAGGGCTAACTTAAATATTAAAGTTTAAGGAGCAAGAGAATTGTTTTGACTGCTTTTTAAAACTGATGCCTAGAATTTCTGGTCTCAGCTTTCCCCCTTTGAAACAGCTTTCAGTTCTGAAATCAGACTCAATCATTAAAGGTAATCTTGGGAAATTGACTTACAATACTAATGAAAGCAAAGAAATTTGTATTACCTTTACATGTTACAAAGTGCTGCAGGGAAATAATTGGTTTGTATCTGCTTTTTTGAATCAAGATTAGTTTTTGCCTTGCACTTTTCTGGACTTTTTTTAATCAATAAAGTCATGAGCAGAAAATCTTTTTAAAATAAACATTATTTTTTGACAAATAAAACGTGTATATATTTAAGGTGCCCAATGTGGTGTTTTGATGTGGGCACTTTGGGAAATGACTTCATCATATGGGGTGGTGGGGTTACAGTCAGGAAGTCAGCACAGATCAGGGAGTCTTAACCTCACTGAGTCAGAGTCTAGGGAGCGTCAGAACTGTGACTTTGCTCCATATCTAAGTGGGGAATTTAGGAAGGTGGATGAGAGAGGAAATCTTGGAACTGGATGAGCCAGGGTTCAAAACCCAGCTCCGCCTTATTACCCTTGTGACCCTGAGTGCCCAGTGTAACGTCTCCTAGCCCCGTTGTAAATAGCATTTCCTTGCATGTTCCTCATAGAGTTTTCTGAGATTTCAATGTGACTATCGTAGAAGCAGGATTCCAAAAATAGTGAAACTATTCAAAGAAAAAAAAGAAAAGTATTAAATTATTTCAGAGAAAGCCTAATAAGGTATAGGAAAAAAACAAACAAAAAACCTCTTTTTGTGTTTTGAAGACAAGGTTCTGGGGGTAACAGAAGGATATAAGACGCATGAACTGACCCCTGTCCACACCCATTAATGGAATTCGGGAGGAGGATATGTTTACTTGCTCACTCAGCTCCAGCCCTAGCCTGTGCTCACTCAGCTATCTTGTACCTTGACACTCCCTCACCTGAAGGACAGCACTGGGGCTCCTGGCCAGAAACCGGCCATGTGGGGCCCCACTCTGCAGCCAGCTGAGTACAGCAGGTCTTGCAGTAATATCCCTTTGTTGCATGTAGTTTCTTCACAACATCTACGAGCAAAGAACGGTCCCTGTCCTGACCGGTGTCGATGTTAGTGTGCACGTCCATGTTCTCCCCGTCTAGGTGGTTTCTCCAGGTCCCCCAGTTCCTGCCCACATCCCAGAGGTGTGCACCGCAGCGTCAGGGGTGTGTCTCAGTTGTCCCAATCCCAGTGAGTGTGGGTGTGGGTGCCCTGCGATGGTAGGAGGTCCCGTCTGGGGTTGGTTTCCACTTGGCACCCTGAGCTGCCAGGATGGGCTCTAGGCACCCCCTGTCCTGAACTGGAATAAGCCCAGTAGAAAATGGTGGATGCAACGATTGTTTAATGTTGGAAGTGTTCAGGTCTTTACAGAAGTTTGGTGCTATTTTTGTGACCTGAACTATGTCTTCGTGAGTGACTCTTGTTTCCACCGACTTAACAATAAATTCAAATGAAAGTGTTTTTACTTTTACACTTTTTTAAAAATAATTCTGTATATTCTGGGTTTTTTTAAGAGATTTATCTATTTATGCATACAAGAGCTGGGGTATAGGCCAGAGGTGTGAGGGGTGAGAGGATTCACCAGAGACAGAGTGGGGAGCAGAACAGGCAGATCAACTGAAATACACTGCTGAGGGGAGCAGCGGGCGAGGCAGGAGAGGTCTGCTGCGCCATGTGGGTGTCCCGTCCATGTGTCCTGTGTTGTCTGTTCCCCCCCTCCCCCTCCCCCCCTCTCCCGCAGCAGAGATTGAACTTGTGCTGCAGTGGCTGCAGTCTGCTTCATAGTGCATTGCTTAACCCATTGTGCCACCAGGGAGGCCCTTTTACTTTTTACTGTGGTTTTAATAATGATCATCCCTACTTTATTAGAGGGTCCATTTAAAGGCTACTGTAAAGCAAATTCAAGTCAACACCCATGAACTGAACATCAAGTATGTTGAGCCACACTGTTTGGACTGGGGAGAGCAGTGTTAATTGTCAAGTTTCTTGTTCCTCACAGGCATGGCTTATTAGTGCAATTAAGAGCCAGAGCTGAGAGATGCTATTAGAGATAATATTGCACACTTAGCCACCTTCAAGAGCTTGTCAAGAGCAGGTCTCCAAATGTACACAGATGGGAATTAATAGAGATTAAAGTAGACTGTGAGATGCTCTAACTTTTAGGGTTTTTAACTACTCAGGAAATCAGCGGAGTTTAAACACGTATCTTACTTCACGCTAGGATTTTAGTGTCGGGTCTCCAGGAATGTTATTAACAATTTTCCTTCCCCCATTGTCAGACTCTCAGAGGCCGGAAGGGCTCAGAGTATGGTGTCCACATGCCGGGGCTCATCTCCGTACTGCTGCTGGGAGAGCCAGACCTCTCTCACAGCCACACCTGTGCACCAAGTTGTCCAGCACAGCAGATCTGTTCACCTTTGATCAAAGGAAAGGAGATGTGGGGTTTAGGTGCCAAAATAATGAACTGGAGCATGTGACAACTGCAGATGACTAGTGTCTCAGAAGATAACTTTCCTTCTTACTCAAAGCAGTTCAGTGGCTACCCAAAGAGGTCAGAGAGTACTTTCCAAAACAAATATCAGCTCTAATCACCCTTCCCCCATTCCCCCACTCCTTATTCCCTACGGAAGACCCTCAAGTGATCTCCCAATGGAAGTATAATGCAATCCAGACACTTAAGCCTGGTCTATGAGGCCATACCTGTCTGGCATCTGCCTGGCAATCGAATCTCTTTTCCTTTGTTCTTTGGGCAACTGCCACACTAGGCTGGATGTCTCGTCCCCTGAACTTCCGGGAAGGGTCCTTCCCTAATGGTTACATACCCAGCTCCTTGTCCTAAAGGTCTCTCCCAGAGACTCTCTTGACTACCCAAGGTGCAATAGCCAGGCCCTGCCATGAACTGTCTTATAACTTGTGTTAATTTCGTCTTGGTCCTTGCTAACCTCTAAAGGTTATCTCATTGGCTCCTTCCACTAATATTAAGCTCCAAGAAAGCTAGAGCTTCAGCTGCCTAGTTTACTACTGTCTGCCAGCACTGGAGAGGCCCCTCAGTAAATGTTTGTGAATAGTGAGCAAACTAGCTAGAAATGAGGGCTGGGAAAGGAGATTTGGTTGCAGTCCAGGTCCTTTTGGCAAAGTCAGTGGAACCATGTGTGTGTGTGTTTTTTTTTTTTTTTTAATTTTTTTAAGTAATGGGTCAAGGTAGACATTGTTGACATTCTTTCCATTAGATTCCAGTGATCTGTGTCTTCATATAAAGATTTAAAAAAAAAAATTCTGAAGGCATATGGTTTTGACATAAGTGCTCTTGAGCTTTTCAAGACTATGAAGGCTCTGTGCTGATTTCAAAACACATTGCTGAAGATTACTTAAATATGCAGAAAAAAGTACAACCATCATTTCAACCCAAGCTATTCCTTGGAAATTCTTACTGGTTTTACAACATCTGTCTTCTCACTCAACCCCTTATTTCTTTTTCAGCAAAAATTCAGTTAAGACATCTAATTGGACTCAAAACTAAAAGACCAAAATAAAGCACTAAGTTAATTGGGTTTTCATGTCTAGTTTTGTACAAGGATGACCCCAACGGACAATGATGGTTTTAAGTATAATGCCATTGCCCTTTTTTTTTTTTGAAGATACATTTATTTATGCACACAAGAGCTGGGGTACAGGCCAGAGTCACGGGAGGTGAGAGGACTCACCAGAGTCAGAGTGGGGAGCAGAACAAGCCACTGACTGAAACACACTGCTGAGGGCAGCAGTGGGTGAGGCAGGAGAGGTCCGCTGCGCTATGTGGGTCCCCTCCCTGGCTGGCAGCAGGGATCGAACTCGTGCTGCAGTGGCTGCGGTTTGCCTCATAGTGCGCTGCCCAACCCACTGAGCCACCAGGGAGGCCCCAATGCCATTGGCTTTTTAGATGACTTCCTTTCTTATTTTCTGTACAGAATGTTGAATTGCCAGAATAATAAAAAAAATGTGAATGGACCCATGAAACTTGGCTTTAGGCAAAGCTTGATTCTTGTTCTGCCATCCCCCTGAGATCCAGTATTTAAAGTTGCTATGCTAGAATCCATTGTAGAAAGCGTATTACTAAAGCATAATACTGGGGTTTTGTTTTGTTTTTTAATTTATTTCCCTTGGGCCTAGTAAGTTATTTCTCAAAGATTGTTTAACTTGAATCCTTGAAACTTCAGTCTTCAGGAGATTGTGGTTCTTTTTTTTAAGATTTATTTATTTATGCATACAAGAACTGGGGTATACAGGCCAGAGGTGTCAGGGTGAGAGGATTCACCAGAGACAGAGTTGGGAACAGAGCAGGCAGATTGACTGAAACAAACTGCTGAAGGCAGTAGCGGGCAAGGCAGGAGAGGGTCTGCTGTGCCATGTGGGTCACCTCCCTGGCCAGGTATCAAACTTGTGTTGCAGTGGCTATGGATGCTTCATAGTGTGGTGCTTAACTCCTTGCACCACCAGGGAGGCCCCAAGACTATGGTTCTATTCTTTTCCACCACTGACTCTGGTTCCAGAACACATGTTGTTTTGCTATATGATACTTTGATAACTCACTGTGCCTTTCCAGGCCTCAGTTTTCCATGCCCATACTTTGGAGTCAAGAAATTGGCAGGGGTGGCAAGAAAGGAAGTGTGTGCCCATCTCTCCTGGAGCTCTGTCCTCTGACTTTGACTTTGGTGACTGAAAGAATGATTATGTGGGTTTGCCTTATTCTGGTTCCAACTTTGACAGTTAAACCTGAGGAAGTGAAAATTAGACCTGCGTGGGTGAGAGATTTTCCCCTTGTTCCTAGTCAGGCTTCCTTTCATAATGAAGATTTGAACAGAGTTCTCTAGCATGTTGATGCACTCAAAACCTCACCCAAGCTATAGAATTTCAGGACCTAAGGGTTATTTGTAGCATTCGGAGAGTTGCAATGAATCCCGTGTGCTGCTGGGACATAATGGACAATGTGGCGGAGCTGGTGAAAGTGTTGGGGGAAAGGATGTCCTGAACAAACTCCTAACAGGTTTTATCGACCCTACCCCCACCCCAGAGCAAATACATCCAAGACTCCAAGGACTACAAATCCCATAATGTCATTACCACAGAAGAGAAGATTGCTGGGAACTGAGGGTGGAGTTAAGCAGCCAGGCTTGGTATATAACCAGACATGTGGGCCTTAAGGTGCTCAGTTTTTCACCGGCTTTCAGCTTGCTCTTGGTGCCCCAGTTCAGCGGAAATGGTAGGACACATTCACCAATTTATCTCTCCCTCTTCCTCCCTGAGTTATTCCTTTCTTCATTTCCCCCTTTTTGTAAATAAACCCTTTATTAACCTTTTTGTGTGTGCCTGCAGTTGGGTCTCATCATAAGTGCCTTTAAGTCCAGAGCCAGGCAACCCATTTCACATTGGGATTGCCCTGTAACAAAAGGGGCACCCCCCTGTCACAGGGGGCTATTTTTCCTCCAAAAGGAAATAGGGAGCTTCAGCGATTCAGTAGAGAGACCAATACTAAGAATTTTCTAGCAATCTGTGATCAAAAAAGAAGCCACCTGCCCTGTCCTTTATTTACTTTGCACATTACTTAGCTGTGTACATAACAGCTGTTAAATGGATCCATTTTGTTCATTGAAACATACCAAGTCTCCCCTGCCCCCCCTTATCAAGAATGAATCTGTTTGCATTCACTTTAACTTAAAAAAAAAAAAAAAATCTCTATACTAACATTACAGGATTTTATTGGAAGACATGGGGAAAGAGTCTGTGGAATCCCACACAATATAGTATGGTTATTCCAGAAGAATCCCTAACATGAACTTTTGTTCTAAAAGAAAATCAATGAACCTGGTTAGGGATTATTTGCCACCATTTTATCTGGCTACACAAATCTGATGATTGTTTTATTAGTTGAATTTTATGCATTCTTACAATCAACACCCAAGACACCTAGAAATTCACTTTCTGCTTTTTGGATTTTTTTTTTTTAACATAAAGTAACCTTTCTTTGGAGGCGTCATGCCATGTAATACATAATGAAACATAAAGAAGAATGTATGAAAGAAAATAGTCACCTATAATCTCATTGACCTTCATGTATCCAGGTTGCAGAAGGAGCCAAGTAAAATCCCAGATGGGGGTTATTTTGAGGCCATTACGTTCAGAATTATTTTTAACCTGTTAGGAGGCTCAGCTCTTTTGTAGAAGTTTCAGTAAATCCCAGCCCATGATGCCCATCAAGCCCCAACCCGTTAGTAATATTTGCATGTCTTTCCATTCCGTTATAAGAACACCCTGTTTTTCTGGGCATCCAGTGCCAAAGGACTGACTTTTTTGGGCCATTATGGGATACTGGGGACATGCCTTCCCACACAGGAACAGCAATTTTTGCTACTTCTCTGTAAACAGGGCTTTTATGTCTCCAAGTTTCACAGGCTGTTTTCCTCAGTTTTTAAAGATGGATTTTTACATCTCTCATGTTATAGGGTTTGTTCCTTTGTGCTACGGTAAAGCTGGCACCCTTCATACCATTGCCCTCCCCAGGACGGCATTCTTCATCCAAATTCATTGCCACGGAATTTTTAGGGTTTTCTTTGAGCCAAACCAGATCCTTTTGTCTCTCAGTTCCTGTCCCATTCCCTCC
Source organism: Galemys pyrenaicus (assembly GCA_019455555.1). Classification (NCBI taxonomy): domain Eukaryota; kingdom Metazoa; phylum Chordata; class Mammalia; order Eulipotyphla; family Talpidae; genus Galemys; species Galemys pyrenaicus. The sequence goes on from JAGFMF010011403.1 coordinate 627,967, forward strand.
CTTCTCTGTGCCAGACAATGAGAGGCTGGGTTTAATACACACACATCACTTTTTAAAAAATATTCATAAAAAGTATTTTTATAAACATTCAGATTCTGGCATTTTATTTATTTTTTTAAGTTATATTTATTTATGCATACAATAACTAATGTATACAGGCCAGAGGTGCAGGGGGTGAGAGGATTCACCAGAAACTAAGTGGGGAACAGAACAGGCAGATCTACTGAAACACACTGCTGGGGAGAGCAGCAGGCAAGACAGGAGAGGTCTGTGCCTTGTGGGTCGCCCCCCTGGCTGGGGACTGTGCTACAGTGGCTGCGAATAGCTTCATAGTGCTGCAGCTTAACTCCTTTTGCTACCATGAAGGTTCTGCACTTTAAAAGGACTTTGAAGTTCTTTAGTAAGTGTTTTGTTTTTTTAAAGATTTTATTTATTTATGCATACAAGAACAGGAGTATACTGGCCAGAGGTGGGGGGAGGCGGAAAGAGGATTCACCAGAGAGAGAGTGGGGAACAAACAGAACAGGCAGATGTACTGAAACACACTGCTGAGGGGAGCAGCGGGCAAGGCAGGACAGGTCTGCCGCGCCATGTGGGTCCCCTCCCTGACCTGGGATCGAACTTGCGGTGATGCTTCACAGTCTGGTGCTCAACCCTTTGCGCCACTGGGGAGGCCTGAAGTTCTTTGAATAATTTGCTGAAAATACTGAGATTCATTTTTACCAACCATAATTTCTCACATATCAAGTTCTTTCATTTTCTGGAGTCTAACTTTTGGAGACTGGTAGGAAGTGATGTAATCCCCTTAAAGGAAGTGATGGGATTGGAGGGGGGGGGCCTCCCTGGTGGCACAAGGAGTTCAGTTGCAGCACTATCAAGCCAGTGCAGCTTGAGTTTGAATCCTAGTCATGTACTTAACCCACATGGCCAGCAGACTTCTCCTGTCTTGCCTGCTGCTCCCCTCAGCAGTGTATTTCAATAGATCCACCTTTTATGCTTTCCCACTCTGTCTCTCTTGAAGCCTCTCACCCCCATCCCCCAAACCTCTGGCCTAGACTTCAGTTTTTATGGGTGTAAATAAATACCTTTTTCAAAAAAAAAAAAAAAAAAAAACTTGGTTTAGGCATTATTTCTCCCATTTACAGGCAAGAAACTAGGACTTACACCATGGCACGTGGGTTTTGTCTTTAGCATTTAGTTCAGGACAGATTTGTTCGTGTAAAATGTTGAGTATATTTGTCTTTATTTTGAAAATACACACCGATGCAAGTCTGTAGGACCACGGGGTGGGGTGGGGGAGGTTAGTGAAAGACACAGCAATTGACAGTGCCTTTGCCCGCTGAACCGACCTTCACCTGGCTTGTGAGTTCTGGCTGTTCTTTTGAAAAGGTGCAGGAACTCAGGTCTGATCAGCAACAGGTGAGTCTCTAGATAAGCTCAGGAGGCCCCCTGCCTGAGAGCTTGAAGACCGCCTCCTGGGTGGGGTGGAAGCGCCTGGAGGGGACTCTTTGTGGGCGTCCTGCTGCTGAGCACAGGCACTCTGCAGCAGTCTGGACTACAGGTCAGTTTCTGTCCCCTTCCTCACTGCATTGTTTCCAAGGAGGCCACCTTTCTGTCTTCCTTACCTTGTTTAATCGAGTGGCAGCCGAGTCTCCATCTTTGAGCTACGGGTGTTCATTTTCTCATTCCTCCATGTTAGATGGGTCCGTTTGGCCAGCAGTGTTGAATATTTTCTTTTCTTTTTTTAAAAAAAGATTTATTTTACTTATTTATGCACACAAGAGCTGGGGTGCAGGCCAAAGGTGTGGGAGGTGAGCGAATTCATCAGAGACAGAGAGGGGAGCAGAAAGGTAGATTGGCTGAAATACACTGTTGGAAGGGAGCAGCAGGCGAGGCGGGAGACGTCTGCTGTGCTGCCGCCATGTAGGTCCCCTCCCCAGCTGGAGATGGTACTTGTGCCCAGTGGCTGCCCATAGCTTCATAGAGCTGAGGCTTACCCTCTTGTCACCAGGGAGATCTCTCAAAACTAGAGCAGGACAAAAGGTTGTGTAGTTACCAGTTTAAAGAAAAGCATTTGGAAAAGGTGGTCTGGACCGGAACAAATGAAAATCTTCATTTTTGTCTCATTCATCTGACTTATTTCAATTCCCTCTCTAATGATGTATCTTTTCCTTGACCACTATCATTTAAGCTAGACTTTAGAATGTGCTTCCTTGGTCAACACTGTCATTTTGAGGAAGCAGAGAAATAAACATAAAGACTTAATTTTATTTCAACAAGTTTTTGGATCCCACTGGTAAGCAAGGCATCAATCTTAAATGCCTTTAGAGGCTATTTTAGTTTTGAAAGATTTTTAAGTGATGGTGTAACAGGGTGGTCCCCAGAAAAGGGGGACGTTCCAAAATCCCGGTTCTGCCCTAAGTGGGTGGAGCTGAGCAGGGATAAAAAAATGCTGGAAAGAGGAGAAAGGAAGAACAAAGGAAGGGAGAAAGGAAAAAGCAAAGTAAAAAGCAGAAAAAAAACCTGGAGGAGGCACGTGGAGAAGGGGGACGTGTAAAAAAACTGCGCTTGATTTTTAGTTTTAGACTGGTTAAAACAGATGTGGGTGAGAGACCCGTGGGGAGGTTAACAATGGCAGCTTTCATCTTAATTTTAATTTTGCTCTTTTCCTCCCAAATTTCTCTAACTCTTTCTAACCCTTTTCTATAAGTCTCCACTAGAAAGTCCTTTAAACATGTGGCAGGATTTTAGGCCTTAACTTTGGGCAATCCTATTTAACTAAACTTTTACCCTCAAGGAGATGGGTAACTTTTTTTTTTTTTTAAAGATTTATTTATTTATGCATACAAGCACTGGGGTACAGGCCAGAGGTGTGGGGGATGAGAGGATTCACCACAGACAGAGCGGGTTGCAGAACAGGCAGATCAACGGAAGTACACTGCTGAGGGCAGCAGCAGGAGAGGCAGGAGAGGTCTGCTATGCCATGTGGGTTCCCTCCCTGGCCGGGGATCGAACTCATGCTGCAGTGGCTGCGGTTTGCTTCATAGTGAATTGCTTAACCCGCTGCGCCACCAGGGAGGCCCGAGATGGGTAACTTTAAATGCTTAATAACTATATTCCTTATCTTTTCTGTATTATGCCCTAATTGTATTAAAGTTCCTTTTCATTAATCTTACATGTTTCTCTTAAAGTAGCAAATAACAAAACGCATTTTAAAAAAAGCAGGTTTAAAAGTTTCAAAGTGCCCCTCTCCCTGCCCTGTAACAACAGGAGATTCAGACATATTTTAGAGCAAAAAACAAGGCAAAAAAAATGCATATGAAGTACCTGTATTATATCATGGAAATGAGGAGGCGCAGGTATGACGTTTTTTAAAGTGGCACTTTAGCCAATTTCTTACAAAATGAGCATGTTTGGGATCAGAAAAGGGGGATCAGAAGAAACATGTCAGGCTAAGGGAACCCCAGAGAGGTGTGGGAAAATGTGATTCTTACTGTGACCCTGTGAGTTGGAAGCCTGGAGTGGAGTTTTTCTAGGGGTAGGAGTGGAGGAAAAGAAAACAAGGGTAGGGCCACACTCTGGAGTCTTTGCATGAGAAAGAATCTGGGCTTTATTCTCTTCTGAAGAAAGAATGTAGAGGCTGAACATTTTTGAGATAGGGGAAGGAATGATGTGTCCCTCCTTCTTAACAGATGCTAGGTATTTGCATTGTAAAGTGTGAATTAAAAGGGCCCTGGAGGGCGAGGCAAGCCACTGAGGGAGGCCCTTTCCTTGTCCCTGTGAAAGAGGAGAAGATCTAAGAGCAGGGAGACTGGGAGAAGCTTTTTTAAGAGGCAAAGACTTTGATGAGCTATTCCTGACAGCACTGTGGAATGTTGTAAGGGGAAGTGGAGGTTCTAAAGGATTCTAACCAGAATGACTGGGATAATGATCTACCCTTAGAAGAGAAGGATCTAAGAGGAGAATTATTCTTCTAGTTGGAAGAAAGTCGATGAATATCATACAGGGTGTTTGGCAGACTGGAAAGGCCAATTGGTAACTCCTGAGAGAAATCCAGGCCACAGAAAAGATCTGGAGCCATATTCATTGAGGTCACGTTTGAAGCCTCTGCTAGTTTGGATCTTGGTGGAAGATTTCCCATCCAGCATGGGGAACTGGCCTGCGTTCAGGCACCTAGAAGTAGTAGCTTGGCTGCTAGGAAAGGACTCCCACCCAGAGGATTGTCTGTCCAGGCTGCTCAGTAGCATGAAGTCCAGGAGTACGCTCCCTCTGTGGGCGGCCAGGCTGGTGTCCCCGGCCGGTGGTCTCCCCTAGGAGAGCAGTTTCAAAGTTCCCTAGCAGCAAGTTCGCCGAAGGTCATGTAGACACCTCACCTGTTGCTGGTTGAGACATCAGCCCTGAGTGATGTCTGCTGTGAACTTGTTACAGGGTAACCCTAATATAGATTTTTTTTTTTACTGGGTTTTTATCTGCGTGTTTAGAAGACTTTTAAAATAAGCCTTAAATAGGCACACACAACAAAAGGTATTAAAGGGTTTTATTTTACAAAAAAAAGAGAAAATAGAGGGCCTCCCTGGTGGTGCAGTGGGTTAAGCAACGCACTGTGAAGCAAACCACAGCCACTGCAGCACGAGTTCGAGCCCTGCTGCCAGCCAGGCGAGGGACCCACATGGTGCAGCGACCTCTCCTGCTGTGCCCGCTGCTGCCCTCAGCAGTGTACTTCCGTTGATCTGCCTGTTCTGCTCCCCACTTTCTGTGGTGAATCCTCTCACCCCCCCCATATCTCTGGCCTGTACCCCAGTGCTTGTATGTGTAAATAAATAAATCTTAAAAAAAAGAGAAAATAGAAATATTGCAAAGAAAAAAATACAAATCTGTAAATATTTTACCAAATTTTTTAAACTAAAAATGCAATGGTGTGTTAAGAGCTACTAGCTCTAACTTAAATGAAATGGCTTTAAAAAAAAAAAAAAAGAGCGCCCAAAGCTTGCTTGATTCTTGGTTTTATAACCAGCCTGGCTGCTTAACTCCACCCTCAGTTCCCAGTAATCCACTCTTCAATAAGCATATTATTAAATTTGTAGTTTTAAAACACTGGTAGTTTAGAGTGGGGGTTAGACTCCACAAACTTATTTGTGTAATTTATTTAAAACTACCCTTCCCCCTAACAAACTCAAGAGGTAATTGGCCACATTCTAGTGGTTGCATATTTATAACCAATAAGAATGAAAAAAGGAAGAGAACCAAAGAAAAACTTGGGGAATCTGCATTTAAAGGGAGAAACATGTGGCAAGAAAAGGTAGGAGAAACTAAAACTGTAGCATTAATGGAAAGGCAGATCTTTTTTTTTAAAGATTTATCTATTTATGCATACAAGCACTGGGGTACAGGCCAGAGGTGTGGGGGTGGTGAGAGAATCCACCAGACAGAGCAGGGAGCAGAACAGGCAGATTGACAGAAACACACTGCTGAGGGGAGCAGCAGGAGAGGCAGGAGAGGTCTGGCCAGCAGCAGGGATTAAACTCCTGCTGCAGTGGCTGTGGTTTGCTTCATAGTGCTTCGCTTAACCCACTGCGCCACCGGGGCAGGCCCGAAAGGCAGATTTTAAAATAAAATCTGTGCCAACCCCTCCCGGTTAGCACAGCGGGTTGAGCGCCATACTGTGAAGCATCTGTGGCACAGCAGCGCGAATTCAATCCCTGGCCAGGGAGGGGACCCACATGGCACAGCAGACCTCTCCTGCCTTGTCCTCTGCCCCCCACTCTGTCTCTGGTGAATCCTCTCACCTCCCACGACTCTGGCCTGTACCCCAACTCTTGTGTACATAAATAAGTAAATCTTTAAAAGTAAATAAATAAGGAGAAAGTAAATAAGACTGGTTTTGTTAGGGGGGAAAGATCCTCCTGGATGGATTACACAAATAGGTTATGGACTTCGACCCCCCATTCCAGACCTACAAAATCCAAAAACTACAAATCCCAATAGGTCATTATCAAAGAGTGGCTCACTGGGACCTGAAGGTGGAGTCAAGCAGCCAGGCTGAGTATAAAAGCAGACACGTGGGCCTTGGGGGTCTCTCTTTTCCTTGGGAGCCAGCTCTCAGCACGCCTTGGGTTCCAGCTCCAAAGAACTGGTAAAACATTTACAGATCTGTATCCCTCTCTTCCCCTTGTGTTATTCACTACGCTATTTCTCCTTCTCTTGTAAATAAAAGCCTTTATTAACCTTTGTTGTGTGTGCCTGCAGTTGGGGCGTTATAAGTGCCTTTCAAGTGGGTGGGTGAGGACCCAGTCAGGCAAACCTATTGTATATTAAGGTGGCCCTGTAACAGTTTCAGGTGAAGCTAATAGATAATGGTAATTAGGAAGCTCTGGATAACTTTTGGGAAGTATTGAGTGTTCTAGGAGCTAGGCCAGGAAATACGTCTTCAGTCAAGTGACTTCTGAAGTTAGCAGTGGAAGAATGACTAGAGTGGTATAGGGAGTCTGATGTAGAGCTCCTGATTTTGCACTTAACGATTAATGGAACTATCAAGGAAAGACACACTTAAATGCGTTGCTTGCGTTCAGTAAGAAGCTATGCACTAGAGCAGTTTTCCCAGAGAACCCTGTCTAAAAGTTGAATTTGTCCTCAATTATATTTTCAGTACCTAAAGTCCTCCCAACCCCAGTACTGACATTATTACCCCAGAATTGACAAAAATAAGAGACATGGTCTCTGTAAGAAAACAATCAAAATGACCTGTGATAGCTGGGATTTTTTTTTTAGTAATTAATTTTTCTTAGAATTTTTGCTTTATTTTCTCAGATGTTATCCCCATAGAATTTCTATTACCAATCCACCAGTGCACCAGCTCCATAGTCCCTGTGTTCTTCCCATCTCTGCCTTGATCCCAACCCCTCCCTCTCCCCTGCAGAATGTCTCTGATTTGTAGTTGTCTGTTTATTTTATTTTATTTTTTTGGTTTGGTGTGACTTTGTTGTTATTCTCCCCCCCCACCCCCCGCATCCCCCTTGATCTCCTATATTCCTTCTATAAGTGAAACCATCTTGTTTTTTTTCCTTTAGACTTATTTCACTGAGCATAATCTCATCAAGCTCCATCCATGTTTCTGTGAATGGCATTAGTTTATCTTTTTTGATAGCTGAATAGTATTCCATTGTGTATATGTACCACATCTTCTTGATCCAGTATCTATTTTTGGGCATTTGGGGAAAGATTCCAAGAAGGGGGGTGGATGATTGATGCTAGTCTATCAGGCACGGGGGATTATGGAAGACACTCCACTTGAAAGTGTGAGCAATCACAAGGGTGAGAATAGATGTTGCTTACTGTGGGAAGGTGCTGGTATGTCTCTTTTTTTAAAGATTTATTTATGCATACAAGAGCTGGGGTACAGGCCAGAGGCATGGGAGGTGAGCGGATTCATCAGAGACAGAGTGGGGAGCAGAACAGGCAGAGCGACTGAAATATATTGATGAGAGGAGCAGCAGGCGAGGCAGGAGAGGTCTGTTATGCCATGTGGGTCCCCTCCCTGACTGGGGATCGAACTCACATTGCTGTGCAGTGTATGCTTCGCAGTATGGCGCTCAACCTGCTGTGCCACCAGGGAGGTCCGATGCTGGTATGTCTTCCTGTTACTCTCGAGATGGTCACATTGCAGGGAACCATGGCAGAAGCCAGACTGGGTAAGACCATCTCTCAGGATCTTTCAGTCAGGCAGGAATGGATAGATTGAGGATAATTTAGGAACTTCACTAGGGAACCAACCTGATGAAAGAATATTTAAGCTTTGACCAATGGGATGTAGTCCATTACTATTAAGGTAAAGTTCAGGATGGAGCTCTTAATTTTATTTTTTTTCCCTTTGGAGCTAGTATTTTTTTTATGTTTTTTTATATTAACTATTTTATTATATTTGACATCAATTATCATCCCCATGTATTCCCCATCACCCTATCACCAGTGCACCATCACCTCAGTCCCCTGTGCTCCTGTCTGCCCTCAACCCTCCCTCTCTTCCCTCCCCACCAAGTGTCCCCAATTTGTCCTTGTCTTTTCATTTTTGGTTTTTGTGTCGTTATTGTTATTATTGTTGTTGTTGTTGTTCTTATTCCTTTCCTTGATCCTCCTTTGGTTCCCTTATATTCCTCCTAGGGGAGGAACCATCTGGTATTTTTCTTTTGCCTTCTGACTTACTTCGCTGGGCATCATCCCTTCCCGTTCCATCCATGTTCCTATGAACGCGTCTAGTTTTTCTTTTTTTGATTGCTGAATAGTATTCCATTGTGTCTATGTACCACAGCTTCCCGATCCACTCATCTGTTTTTGGGCATTTAGGTTGTTTCCAGGTCTTCCCTATTGTAAAGAGTGCCGCTATAAACATAGGGGTGCAGGTATTCTTTTGAATCAGTGTCTTTGTGTCTTTTGGGTATATTCCTAGGAGTGGGATTGCTGGAACATATGGAAGTTCCATTCTTAGTAGGCTGAGGAACCACCATACTGCTTTCCATAATGGTTGGACCATCTTGCATTCCCACCATCAGTGTAAGAGAGTCCTTTTCTCCACATCCCCGCCAACATTTGTTGTTGCTACTTTTTTTGAAATGTGCCATTCTCACTGGTGTGAGGTGGTATCTCATAGTGGTTTTGATTTGCATTTCTCTGATGACAAGAGAAGTTGTGGAGCTCTTAATTTTAATGTAGAAAATAAGTAGGAAAAAAAAAATTGAGGTAATGTGACTTTCCTTGTGGACTCCCCCCCCCACACCTTCTGAAAAGAAAGAAATAACAAAACCCTTGCTAACCAAAATAATCAGAAACAGGTTGCTTAATGAAAATACCAGTTAAGGTGAGAAGAGGGTACGTCACTTACGTGTAGATGAAGATTTTAATTACAAACGTAATGCACGTTTGCCATAGGTGGTTTTTGCTGAGGTCGTCTGAGTGTGCTGAAGAAGACTGTACTTTGTTGCATAAGTGACATCCATTATGTCTCCCTTACAATTCTAGTTTTGATCTTGTTAGAATAAATGAGACTGTAAAAAAAACTTCCTTTTTATTGAGGTCTAATTGATAGAATTGTACAGATAGGGAGTGTGTCATGGTGATTTGATATCCATAAACATGGTGAAAGAGTCCCCCTCCCCCACCTAGGTAATGAACATGTCCATTACCTGAGTGAGAATCCTGATAGGAACAAGGCAGGCTGCATGCAAACTCTTCTCCCAAATTACAAGAGTCTAGCCCTTGCCAAATTCAACTGTTTTGTTCTGTTTTATTCTGAAGCATCTCACCTTTTATGGAGTCCCCCATTGTATTCACTGTTAGTGGAAAAAAGAATACTATTTCTTCTCACAATTGTGTTTCGCTTTGTGTGATAACTAATTGAACTATGTAGTTCCAATAACAGGCGTAACCAGTGCCAGGATGTTTGGGAACACAACTGACTCTTGGTAAGAAGCCAGAGTCTTAAATGGAGGTCAATTGAAGGAGCCCTTTAACTTCCTTCAGGCTTAGTGACTGTTAGGTATGTGCCCTGTGAAGCCCTTCCTAGTACTCTGCAATTGAAACGTTTGCTCTACGTGATGCCCCCGCCACTTAGAGCCTCCCTGCTTATCTGTCTCCTGAAAATCAAATTGCTGACCATTTTTCGGTTTTGTTTTTCTTACAGTGTTCTAGCTATTTTCCAGGCAAACGGTTAACAACTTTTATAGAAACCTCATTAATGTTATGCTCTGAGATCTTGCAAGTGTATCTGTAACAGGGTGGTCCCCAGGAAAGGGGGAAGTTACAGAATCCCTGTTCCGCCCTAAGTGGGTGGAGCTAAGCAGGGATTTTTTAAAAAAAATGCTTAAAAAAGGAAATAAGAGAACAGAAGGAAGGGGGGAAAAAAACAGAATAAAAAACAAAAAAAAGTTTAAAAAAAAAAGTGGAGCAGAGGAACATGTAAAAAAACTGCACTTGCTTTTTTGGTCTTAAACTAATTAGAACAGATGTGGGTGAGAGACCTGTGAAAAGCTTAATAATGGCAGCTTTCATCTTAATTTTAATTTTGCTCTTTTCCACCCAAATTTGTCTAACGCTTTCTGACTCTTTTCTGTAAGTCTCTACTAAAAAGTCCTTTAAACTTATAGCAAGCTTTTAGGCCTTTGGGTCAATCCTATTTAAACTTTTACCCTCAAGGAGATGGTAAATGCTTTAATAACTATATTATTTACCCTTTCTATATTGTACCCTAATTATATTAAAGTTCCTTTCTATTAAAAACCTTATATGTTTATCTTGATGCAAAACCCATTCAAAAAAAAGCAGGTTTAAAGGTTCTAAAGTGTCCCTCTTTCTGCCATGTAACATATCCGCTTAGATGCTGTTACTTGCCCCATTCATTTTACAGCTAAAGAACATATGCACGAGTAATACAAAAACTTGCATGGCCATACAGCTTGCAGGTGCTGGAACAAGGTTACAAATGCAGGCATACTGGCCTCAGTAGCTGCAGTATTCACCTTTGGGCCACAGTACTTTTCTAGTATCTTTAAAAGATATTTTTTGTTCTCCATTCTAGTGCATGTATTCTTTGCCTCTATCTCCCTCTTAACCTCAGAGCTCTCAGGATGTTTACTCATGAACACTGGTTTTTGAAAGTGTCTTCCATGATCAAATCATTTACTGTGTCTTTCTCCAGCCTTTGTTTCTATTCTACCTTGCTATACTACACATCATTCTCTTATACTTTTTTTCATTTTATTGAAAATGACTATTTCATCCCTTCTTATGGTTTATATGATACTCAGTGGTGTGGAATAGAGTGATCAAGAGCACATTTTTTTATTCACCATCCATGGATGGACATTTAGGCTGCTGCCATATCCCAGCTCTTGAAAATCATGCTGCTGTGAACACTGGAACATAGAAGGTTCTTTGTTGATGGTTTTATATTCTGTGGATACATACCCATGAGTGGGATTGCTGGGTCATACAGTATTTTCATTTCTAGTTTTTTAAGGTAAATCAAGATTGCTTTCCCTAGTGGCTGTACCAGTTTACATTCTGTCAACCCTGTAGTAGAGTTCCTTTTCCTCTCTGTCTTTTTCAGCACTTGTTGGAGTTCTGTTTATATGTACCATTCTCGTGGGTATGAGATGGTATGGCAAAAAGTTTTAGTCTGCATCTCTTATTAAAAGTGCCAGTAAACATTTTTTCATATTTTCTGGCCTTCTGGATATCCTCTCTGGTACGTTGTCTGTTCAAATCTTCTGTCCATTTATTAATTTTTATTGTTGAATTGTATGTGTTTTATATATTTTGGAAATTAATCGCTGATCAATTTTGTAAATATTCTCCCGCGCAATAGGGTGTCTATTTAATTGTCTTGTATTTTCTTTGCCACATGGAAGATTTGTAATTTGAAGTATAGTCCCAATTCTTTATTTCTGGTTTTGCCATAAGGGTTGAATCACCAAAATATCTTTATTGTTGATATCATGGAACATGTTGCAAATGTTTTCTCCTATTTGTTTTATTGCAGTTCTTATACCTACATCTTTAATCCATTTGGAGTTTATTTTTGTGAAACTTTTATGTGCAGCTTTCCTATTTTCCCGGTACCATTTATTAAAGAGACTCTTTCCCTACTTAATGATCATAACTGTTTTGTCATAGATTAGATGCTGGTGTGTACGTGAATTTATTCCAGTTTCAGTTATTCTGGTCTCCTGGTGTCTCCTCCTCCTGCCACCTGACTGCCTATGTTGGCTTCAGTTATAGATTCCCAGCAGAACTGCTAGCTTTGGGAGTCATGCAAGGCCAGAATAATCTTAAGTATGTTTATTACTAATAGCTGGTCTAATTTTCTACTTCTGGCTTTGTGTATGTGTGCTTTAAAATTAGAGATTCATTTTTAAAGTTTACTGCTTACAAGTTGTGTTTGCAGGAGATGAATAGCTCTTTGCTAAAGAGGGTTTGGAATTCTGTTTTGAGTTTTTAGCTTTATTGATGTTCTATTAAATTAAGCAAAACAGTTGTATTTTAAGTGACCTTATATATTCTTAGAAGCACCGTACAGACATCACTTGGCAATTGTAACTCTAAACTTATTGTACATTTCCAAGTTGGCTTCTCAACTTTAACTGGAGCCAGACACTCCTGATGACACTAGTAAATGTGTAGGTACGCTTACATGCGGTACGCTTACATGCGTACATGGAGGTGTGCATAAATATGTGTGTACATATGCATGCATTGCGGACCCTAAAGAAATACTTGTCTGTTTGTATAAATGGAATTGCAGCCACCCCTTAACCACCCCTTAGCACCTCAGACCAGCTACTCCTGCTCCTTCACACAGTATACATATCCTCTGTGTATACCCCCTATTGTGTTCTGTTTACTTTTAGCTTCTCGTCACACATCTCTGACCTAGGTGCCACTTCCACGCCAGCTGAACACACTCTTTCACACTTAGAGTTCAAATTCCCAGGAGAAATGAACTAACTCAGCCAGGAACTCTCACTTCTGCTGTGCAGAGACTCTTGAGGACGCCAGGTCCTGCACAAACCTAGAGACTAGCCACCCTGGGAAAAACTACTGCTCCCAGCTTTACCTGGTGAGACAGGGCAGGGAGGAGTTGCTTGATGGGGCACCAAGCAACAGTTGCTGTGGGCAGGGCTGTTTTCCTTCCATTATAGGATGGCACAAAAGATAGTCTGCCATCACCAAAAGAGTCTTCAAAGGCATGTTTATGAAGATGCAGACAGGTGGTCCTTGCTTTGCACTATTACAATATGTACACATTTCCACTATTGTGATAGTTAAAACATCAATTCCTCCAATAACAAATTTCAGTTGCCATGTGTTTGTTACCGCTGTTCTATCAAAATGCCCCAGAATGGAGGCTAGAAGTCTAAGATCAAGATATTGGCAGGTCTTGTGAAGTCTGTCCCTTGTGGCTTTCAAATAGCTATCTTCTTCCTGACTGCACAGGGCCTTTCTTGTGTGTGTCTCATTTGCCCTGAAAGATTTAGTCTATTTCTTTAAAGGTAGCAATCTTACTGAATAAGACCCACATGAAGTACCTCCTTTTACATTTATCATGTTTTTAAAGTCCTGTCTCCAAGTGCAGTTACATGTTGAGGTTCTGAATGTAATGACCTCAACATATGAATTTGGAGGGACAAAATCCAGCCCACAACACAATGGTATACCGGGTCATCGCATAGAGTCCAAACTTTGCTGCTAACTCTTCAATCCACAAATCACTGTGTAAATAATAGATTCACTTATGATCAGTGATCAGCCCTTTCAAAGTCTGTTGGTTAGTCACTGAGCATCTGATACTCATTTCATGCACAGACAGGAGAATGTGTCATCGTGACCACTCCTTGTCTCCCAGTGATAAGCCTCCAAAGAGTAAGAGAGAGTAAACTGGCCACCAAAAGATGAAAATGTAGCAAAGAAACAAAGCGACAGCGCAGAAAGTGAGATAAGATGGAATTACATTTGAAAATAGTAGCATCCATATGAAGATATATCAAGCCTTACCTGAGACTCAATACAAACCATAATAGAAGACATCTGTAGAGCATAAAAACCAAGCTGATGTCCCCTCAATGAATTTTAAATTTCACCAGGAACATAAAACCACTTATGGCTGAGTTTCAGCATTTACTTCAGATGGGGGTTTACTTTTTTAGGTTTTAGTCAGTCTGGCTAGTGCTCAGACCAAAGCACTGAAATTAGTTGCTACATTGAAAGAAAATGGTAATTACAAGGAGACTGGAGAATTAATTACCTTTCACTGACAATAGAGGACTTACCCATTGTATGAGAAGTCAACATGATTTGATAACTCTTGAGTGGGTTGGCAATGCTTCTAGGGCCAAAAAGAGCACTGTGAAATTTCCATGCAGGTTCCAGGGACTAGTTAAGTCAGGTGGTGATGATGTCCACCAAATATTTACTACTGACAAGACATTGTTCGCTTTTAGATTTATTTACTTATGCATACAAGAACTGGGGTACAGGCCAGAGGTGCCTGGGGTGGGTGAGTGAGAAGAGTCACCAGAGAGTGGGGAGCAGAACAATAGGCAGATCTACTGAAATACACTGCTGAGGGGAGCAGTGGGTGAGGCAGAAGAGGTCTGCTCCCTGCCTGGGGATCGAACTCGTGCTGCAGTAGCTGCAGACAGCTTCGTAAGGCCCCGAGATTTCGTTATAAAAAAAACTTCATCAAGAGCTTAAGCAAAGAAGGTGACCACAAAGGAGAGACTTTAGATCCTCAGCCAGAGGAACTGAGTGATGAACTTAACTGACTTCAATGAGGAAAGTATTTGTGAAGAAAAAGACATGGATGTCCCAGAGAAAAACAAAAAAACCCTAGCTTTAAAGGAATCTGAGATATTTCTCAACATCAAAAGGGCAAATGACAAAATGTTGGAAGTCGATCCTTTGTGTTTTGTCAAGGCATAGAAAAGGTGTTTGCTCTTTATCATGAGTTTACCCTATGGGAGGAGAGAGATGGCAAGTGCTGTGCAAATACTCTTGATAAGATGTTTTTGTTTTCAAAAAAAAAGTTTTTAAAATATTGAAAATATATATCCAGTGTTACATTATGCTAGTTAAGTATTATGTTTTTCATTTCCCTATCTGCATAATGACGATGAGTTTTTAATGTTTTGATGTACATTTGTAAAGGTCATAATTTTTCCACTGATACAGTTTCAACTTGCATGGCCATTTTTACAGTCCTGCACTCCCATGCAAAGTCAAAGACCGTGTGTATGTTGTGTCTCCCTAGGATGTTTTTTGGTTTTACTTGTATCATTCACTGCAACCAAGCAAGCTTAATTTAGCCTTTTCCTGGAAGTTCAGAGTTGTCATTTGTGCTGTAAAGTAGAACAGCCTTGTTCAGGGGTTTGTTTATGCAACCAAACTTCCCAGAGTTCACATCCTGGCTCTGCAAGTTACTTTCATATGGTCTGGAGTAAGATGTTCTGTCATCTCTGTGCCTTAGTTTTCTCAGCTGTAGAATGAGGACAATAATAGTATCCAACTCTTAGCACTGTGAGGAGGATTAAATGTGAATGTATACGTACAACACAATGTCTGGGAACTCAGGAGTCAGAAGAAATTTCCCTTGTCTGGATGCTACTCAGGCTAGTCAAGCATTCAGATTAATTTCAGACAGATTGATAAGAGAAAGGAGAAAATTTAATTGTGCATGTTAGTATAATTTATATGGATGAAGGATCTAATAAATGGGATACAAAGATGGGTTTTATCCTGAGCTAAAGAACCGGACAGGGTCCTGGGCTTTAAGGTGAGAGGGAGGGACTCATATTTTAGAGGAAAGGACCAGGTGCTCTGTAACTATCTTTGGTTTGCCATAGAGGTGTGTGTCTCTGATAGAATGGTTATTTCTGGAGACAATCCTAAATTAGGTAATACCCCTAATTTTCATTCTTGTAGGTAGATAAGGGAGCATAAAAAAGTTTTTCTCTGGAGCCCATAAGCCCTTGATTGACTTTAGTTTGAAATTATACACATGTCAAACTTTTACTTCTTTGGAAGAGTCTGTTCTTAACATGTTGGGGAAACTTGTCCTTCATGTAGCAAGCAATACATGTTATCTATTGCTGCTGCTGCTACTGCTGTATATGGTGGTGGTAAAAAGTGTTTGTGTATGCTTTGCATCCTGACAGCTGCTGCAATTGAGGCTATTCCTTGCTGCTGTCAGAGGACCCCAAACTACTAGGCTTTGGATTTCTTGTGTTTGTTTTACTTATGTCTTCCTCCCTTGTAATTCAATGGTTAATGACTTTCTTTGCCTCTGCCTCCAGTCAAACAAGCGCCCTGCTTTAATCTCTACCTCCTATTATCTGAATCTGATGCTTTTCAGTACAATGGTTTAGATAGACCTGACACTCTCTGGTTGTACTTGGGTGTGAGCCTGCAAGACCTCCTGGTGGACCGTTTGTCCCCTCCAGTCCAGGAGATACCCACTTCCTTGGTTCATGGGCCTCCAATTCACCATTTGACATTATCTCCAGTTGAAGTTATAATCATTGTCTTTTACTTGTCTGTTTAAAAAGCATGAAACAGTTCTTTGTCAGTGCTGAAATTATACTGCAATCTGGTAGCACATCTATATTTCTTTAGTATACTGAAAACCTCAGAAGACACAGGTGGCCCAGGCTCTCTGAGAAGCTCAGCTACAGGGACAAGTAGATGGGATTCTGGCTTTGTTATGAACTTGATGTCATTTTTTTGGAGTCAGTGGGTTTGAAGAGCAGGGTTCTTGGGTTCACTCTGGGAAGGGTTTCCACCAGAGCATCCTCTTGAGCAGCATGTAGTGAGTTCTCAGGGTAATTTCTCCATGAGGCAGATACATTAGTTATATTTAAAAGAGCAGGTTTATTAGGGAAAGGGGGAACAGAATAAAGAGACAAGCGGGCAGGAAGAGCTGTCCTGAAAGGGAAAGGCTTGCTGAGAGGTCTGCATAGAGGCTCTCCCTGAGGAGAGCTGCCTTCACTGAGGGAGGCCAGTGAAGAGAAGCCCCAGCATGGTACAGGTCATGGGCAGGCAGGAAGGCTGCTGCCCTGCAGAGGAGAGAGTTGGTGAAGAGAAGCACCTGCATAGTCACAGGTGGGCAGAAGCATGGCTGCCCCAAGAGAGACTGAACTGATATAGTCTCTTTCTCTTTGGGAGGGGCTCACTCCTTCAAGGAGTGGCTTGCTTGTTGACTTTGAACCAACTACAGTGGGCTCTGGAGATTAAGCTCTATCTCCTATCTTTACTTTTGGTCTGACATTCCCTATAGCAGTCATTGGCACCTAAGGGTCTTTGTTTCCATAGTTGGGCTAATGGCTATTAATCTCTTCTACCTCCACCTCTTTGTGCGAGCCCTATCTCTGGTCTTAAGGTGCCTCCTTTTCAGTTTCTTTATTCTTTATCCTCCATCAAAATGATAGCAACTGGGTAAATGGTCCCATGACAAGAAAACAGAACCATTTCTTTTCCTTCTCCATTGTTTCTCTAAGCCTCTTACAGTCTCCCAAATTCTCTCCAGTTCTTTGATTGATTCCACCTAAGGGAACTGTAGAGTAGCATGGGCTAGGTCCTAAGAACACAGTATATTATATTTTAGTGTCTTCAGGGCCAGATGTTGTAGAGGGCCACCCTCTACTAAATCTAATACCAACTCTCTGAATAAAGCATTATGCTTAATATTGCCCAAAGATACTTGATGTCGCAGCTGAAATAATTCTTATATTATTACACTTCTTCCCTCTTCCTAATCCCAAATTGCTTTTACCTGATGTCATGTTCTGAGTTACCTGGTCTCCATAGTAAAAGTCAAGTCTTCCCCTGTTCCTGCTTCCTCTAAATTTCCTTTTATAGCTTCCTTGTACCATGTGGGGAAAGAGAACTTGGGTGCTTTTTTTTTTCCTGCAAAGAAATCTAAAGTTGTGGACCAAGAAACTGAAAAGCTTACTCTCTCAAATTCAGGTGAAAAAGACTCCCTTTTGCTTCCCCTTAAAGGCCAGCATTGTACATTTCAGTCCCCACCTCAGGCAGAGCTGGGAGTACAGTTGACTTCCGAGTTGCCTGACAAATGAGTGAATTAAAGAATTACGCTCAGTGAAATAAGTCAGAAAGCAAGAGAAAAATATCGGATGGTCTCACTCTTAGAAGGAATGTAAAAGGACAACAAAAAAGAGTTCAAGGAAATGAACAATTACAACCAAAAACTAACAAACAAGCAAACAAAAAAAGAGCACAAGAACAAAAGGTCCAAGGACAAACCAAAGGGATCTTGGGGGTGGGGGGCGGGCACTGGGATGGAGGCAGAAAGAGCACAGAGGACTGAGGTGACGGTGCACGGGTGAAAAGGTGATGGGAGTTCCCTGGGGACTACAAATGATGCCAAATATTATTAAATCTAATTATAAAAAAAAAAACTTGGGAAAATTCATGTCTATTTAATTGCTATGTAAAAAAAAAAAGATGCTAAAAACAGTCCTTAACCTTCATAGCAACTTGTCTCTTTTCTTGGCTATTTGAGGCATTTGTTAACAAAATTATAAAATTCATAAGTGTGACCTGTGTAGAGGTATTTTCTTACACGGTGGATATTTGCTTAGTGACGTTTAAACAATGATTAACTGAGCGTTTTTGCAAAGGCTTCTTCTAGTTATTGGCCAGAACAAGACCAAACGTGCCTCCTGTTGAAATGCTGAATGCAAGGTTTGAGTTTTAAAGGAAAGCTGGAAGCTTTCACTAGTATCATGTGCTGTGTTTGAGGTGGTAGGAACATGTATGAACCTGCAGCGGTTAGAGTTTCTTTCTGATAATGTAGAGATTTGGATTTTTTTCCAGGGGCTTTTTTTATTGTGATAAAATCCACATAACACAATTGACTATTTTAGGCACATTTCAGCACATCGCTATGCAGTCATCACCACCCAGAACTTTATTATTCCAAAACAAAATTCTGTCGTCACTAAGCAAAAATGCCCCATACCTTCCTCAACCCCTGATATCCACTGATGTCCTTTCTCACAGAAGTGACATTCTCCAGGCTTTGTCCTTTTGTGTCCAGTTTATTTCACTTTAGAGAATTTGATGTTATGCATACTTTCTAACAGATTGCATTGGGTGGTAGTGATAATGAAAAACTTGTAATGGTCCAAAGCCCTGATTCTGAAATTCTGTGTCCAAGAATTAAACCAAGTGACTAAAATGAGTTGACATTTTCAGCAAGAGTTACATGTTCAAATTTTTGCTATTGTTAAATATTCCTATTGTAAGGAAAATTATCCATGAAATCTTAAATTTTCTTTAAAATCCCACTTTTGGGGGGGTTGCTGCTGCCGCCAGTGATTTAGGAATCTACCTGCATTATTGGCTTCCAGGGTCTCAGAAGGACTAGAGGGAGGTTAATCCTCCCAGAATATTGGCATCAAGTCGATGAGGTGGGAGTGTCCTCCCAGAAGCACTTGTATTGATTTGTAATTGTCTTAACCCATTCTTTAATGCTTAGCCCTTGGATCTGTAGCCCCCACCCTCAACCTCAGCAACATAGGGAGTTCTGTTCTGAAACCCAGTTAGAGTTCCTTAGGGAGGAGGACCCCCAGAGAGAGAAAGAGAAAATGACAGTGGGCAGAAATGTGTTAAATTTCGGAGTTGAAGATTTCAGTACTAAATTTCCCATTTCATACCCAAGAAATTTCCCATGCATTGTCTAGTCGTCTTTAGAACTCCTTCTTTACGGTTTTCCTAAGATGGTCCTGCTTGATTTGCTTGGAGATACTGAGGTGGAAAGGGCAACCCCAGAGAAACAGTGCCCCAGAGTTGGCTTGTGGCTTTTTGTTTGCTTGTTCCTGTTTACCTATTCATAATCATGGATCAGATATCCGGAAGTCATATGTACCAGCACATCATTACACTGCGGGTTAAGAAGAACAAGGAACGTGCCGACCTTCTGGACTGTCAGTCTTTCATTAAGAGACATAGCATCAGTCAGGATGACAGAGGGACAAAACTGGACCCACGTGTGGCCGATTCCTGGGTCTGCCATGTGCTTTACGAGATGTGAAGTGTTTCCTCTGAAAAGGCTAATCCTGCACGACCATCTCTTGCATTTTGTTGTCAGAACCTGCATGCCGCTTTCTTAACTAATTGAAGACAGAGGCAAAGTGTATCTTGTTTTTGTACATTCTGTGTCATGAAAATGTATTCTTAGAAAAAGAGAAAAAGAAAAGAGAAAGAAGAGGTTGGGTAGGGATGGGGGAGGAAAGGTTGCCATCCAGTGGAGAAAGGAGTAATTCCTAGCTTCATTCAGGAAAAAAAACGCAGGCTGAAAAAAGCTTAACTATTTTAACTCAGCTGGGGATTTTTATCACCGTAAGGGTGTTTTTGTTGTTGTTGTTTTATTTTTAAGTGACATCCGGAGCCAAAAGGGTGCAGTGTGCCTTTAAGGAAAGAAGTGCCTCACCAAACTTCGATGTAGTTGTAGCTCACGGTTTGGGTAGGGCAGGAAAGTGTTAATTTCTTATTTGTACACTTTTTTTCCCCCGACTTCCTTCCTATTCACTTCATTAAATCTAGAGGCAGTTCAGCATGGGAGCCGTCTGTATGTTGAATTAGGGCTCGCACTCTTGCGCAACACGTCACCAGTCGGAAACTGGGGGTTTGCTTCTGTGATTTATTTCATTATTGTGCTGGTAAAAGGTTTGGAAGGGAATTCTTTTGGGGGTAGTACTTTAGCATTGTGTAGCAAGTTCTTTTTGTGCCCCCCCCCCTAGCATCGAGTTGAGTCAGTTGAGCCAGTTGAATGAATAATTTTTTTAAAATAAAAGAACAGTTTTAAATGTCCATGAATTATTTTCACTTACATGCAGAGTAATCTTACTCTACTCTTTAAGTGCAAACTGCACTGGGAAATATTTAGTGAATTGATTTCCATTAGAAAAAGACCCTTAGAAATCCCTGAACATAAAGCACTGCATATGGATGTGTTTGGGGTCTTTGGGGAGGAGGGGAGAGGTTTTGTAGCTCTCTGCATTCCTGCATAAAACCTTAATTTAAGGGAATAATGGTCAGTACTTTCTGTGTTTCCTTATGATTCCC
The DNA here is from genome assembly GCA_019455555.1 of Galemys pyrenaicus. NCBI lineage: Eukaryota > Metazoa > Chordata > Mammalia > Eulipotyphla > Talpidae > Galemys > Galemys pyrenaicus. Next base: position 648,598 of record JAGFMF010011403.1, read on the forward strand.
AAATCTAAATAAGAATCTGCACGTATTAGCAATTGTAATAAAAATTGTTAGACTAGTTCTTTTTGCAATTTGTTTTTGCTTCTTAGCTACTCCCAGCTTTAGAGATTTAAAAGTCCAATATCTGAAGTTAATGCTTTGCTTTTTCTTTCAAAATTAAGGGGAGGGGGATGAGTAGAAATAGCCTTTCACAAGTTCCCCCCTCTTCATTTATCCCACTGAAAAGAAAAACAATGAAAAATTTTACAGCATGAAACTGAAAGTGAAGTGTCACAGTTGTTCGGGGATTTTCTTTAAAGAGAAGAATAACATATTGTGTTAAAATATTTGAACTTGAGAACATGCACATTGCTTTTACTTACATGCATTTAATGAAAAATATCCTTTTATTTAGAAAAAAATCCTGAGACTGCTCCTAAACCATGCAGCCTATTTTTTTTTAAAAAAAAAAGAGCACTAAAATGAGGTTTTAAACACCAAAAAGCATACCTTGTTTTAATTTTTAAAATAAATTTGAATATTAATTTGTTTTCTTATTGGCTTAATTGTTAAAATGCAAGTAAGAATCAGAAACCACCTGAGCTAAAATGTCTAATTCTGCTGCCTGGAATAATAAGGGGGGAAAAAAAATATGATAAGTAGTTGTCAATATTAAAACAGGCTGAAGGAGGAAGGCTTCGGGCCTTGTAGTAGGTAGAATGAAACAGCAGATTTGAGTATCCACAATCCTTTCAGTATTAAATTTTCAGTAAAATAAAATTACTTGTATATGAAAACATAGCCTTTCCCCAGCTCTCTTTTTTTTCCTGATCAGCTGATGAAGAGACTAGCAGCTCGCTGCTTTGCTGGCTTGTTAATTTTATCCCCACTAACTGTGATTTCCGATAGCCGGCCTGCCGATAGTGGTAAGGTAAATATCCTTTTTCGTTGCCGTCTTGAAGATTCAGTAGAAGTACATCCCAGGCATGTGTAGGTGTGTAACACATCAAAAGCCGGTGTTCTCCGTATTTCTGTGTGCAGCTGGGTGCTTGAGGAGAGCAATACCATTAACTGTTGACAGCCTTGCATGCTGTATTTATTATTAGCATGTTCAGCCTCCAAGATTTGCGGGACAATTTCCTTTTTCTTAATCTTCGCTTAGCTGCAGTGTGTTTAGCTGTATAGTGGGTGTCCTGCTTTTAGGCGAATGAATATTAATGAAATAATGTGAAGCTTTTTTTCTTTTTCCTTTTTCCTCATAACTCATCAGATCTCGCCTCCTTCATAGTTGGTTATCTGAACACTGTAGGATCGTGATGGAAATTGTCTTTTGATTATTAAGGCCTAGGCTCAGACTATCCCTTAGGATTCTGTCTGTGTGCATGTTGCTTCTGTGGGTTTGCACATTGGAGGATGCATAGAAAACATTTTTTAATTTCACTGGCATTTTTAACATGCCAGGTTGTTTTGTGTTCTGCACCAGGTTTTCTTCATAAAACCTTTCTTTTTCAGGAGGCATTGTACACAAGTGAAAGAAATTATGTCTGAGCTGTAATCACTCTTTATATTGATTGTTATACTCACATGATCATAAATATTAGCCATGTTTGGTGCTGTGGAGAAATGAAGGTAATTGCCTTATGATTAGAGCTCTTTCAGCTACGAGAAAGGATTGATTAGCATTTGCATACTGGAGGCAATATTGAGAGGCAGGAGGAACAAATAACAACATCAGTTATTTTGTGTGAGAAAGCAATCTTGAAATGTAATTTAAAGGATTTTTTTTTTAAATTCTCTTCCATGGTCAAATTTTCTTTTATCTGTTTTTCTCTTAGCAGTTTTCTTTTCTCTTTATTTTTCTTAAGTTTTGCTATATGTCAGGGGGAAAAAAGTTTAGACTTCTGGATCTGTCATATGGATCTTTTAGCCATTTATGAACAGGTTTCTTTTATACCTGGTTGTTTTTATAGCTATTTTATTATCTCTCTGCATTAGTGCTGCTGGCTCTGGTTTAAAGCAAGCGTTTGCAGGTAATTGGAAAAAGTATTTGTTGTTTGTGTGTGTGTTCTTTATCGGGTGATTTAAGTGCGTTTACCCAGGAATGTGGCTTTGTACTTCCCCTTTTCCTTGTTTACTAATTGCTATGTTAGAACAAAATCTGGATGGAATTTTGATTTATGCTGTGAATTATGAATAAATTGATATAAACTCTTAAAGAAGAAAAGGTCAAAGCTTGTATGATTGTAAAGCTGTATCTTTAGGGAAATTTTTGTTTTCACCCACCCTTTTTTTGTTGCTTACCTTTTCCCTCCTTACAGTTAGAAGAGACAATTGACAATTGAGGTTGTTTTTTCTTTGTTTTTTTTCCTTATGTTGAGCTAAAATTTCATTTGGATTCAGTTATCTTCAAATACATAATTGTTATATATCTTTTAATATTCGTCAGATTCTTCTATACTGTTAATGTTCTGGGCCTTCAATGTATTTTGTTCATGAAGTAGCCGTGGGTTAAAGATGCATTTATCCAATATGGTGGTCTTCCCTTTTCTTCTGACTCCCCTGAATACGTGAAGTTTCATTATTGATATTTTTTTGTTAGCTTCCATTTTACTCTATTTATTCAAATTTTTGGATGGTTTTTTTGTTTTCCTTTTTGCTTTTTGTCTTGGTTATTTTCTTACCTTGATGTTTTCGTCTTTGTTTCTTATTAACAGGCCATTGAAGACGGCAATTTGGAAGAAATGGAAGAGGAAGTACGGCTTAAGAAGAGAAAAAGACGAAGAAATGTGGATAAAGATCCTGCTAAAGAAGATGTGGAAAAGGCTAAGAAGAGAAGAGGCCGCCCTCCTGCAGAGAAACTATCACCAAATCCCCCCAAATTGACAAAGCAGATGAACGCCATCATTGATACTGTGATAAACTACAAAGACAGGTAAGCTTCCCTTCCTTACCTTGACCAGCCTCACCCAAACATTGCAGAAGGGATGCGAGCCAAAGAGCAGGACCTATGAAGGTGGACGCTGGGAATTTCAGGCTCTTTCCGCTTTGGGTTTCATGGCTTCTACTCCAAAGAGATCAGTAACCTCGTACCCTGTTTGCAGTGGCTCTGCTCTTGCCGTGTTGTCTGACGTTTCCCGTGTGTTATTTAAGATAATCTGGATTCGAATTGAAATTAATAATATTTTGGGGAAAAATGTAAACGGGGTCCTTAAGGACCTGAAACACTGTCATGTATGTGAAAGGGGACCAGAATGAAATTTCTTTGGGGATTGTGTTGTTAAAAGGGAAAAAAAAAATCTTAGCATACTTAAAGTAATTATTTCCTTTTAAGACAGTTTAAAACCCAACAGAGGCTGGATCAAAAATACTGTCCCTTCTTTCCTTCTGACACACTTGAATATCTGAACACTTGTTTGAGCCACTTCCTTCCTAATACTGTCTAACCAGTGTGGGATTTTGGCAAATTTACCTCTTTCATAGTACTTTGAATGTGAACTTTAAGAAAACTGTACTGGACACTGCCCCTAGACCATTTTAAACAATGAAGGGTGATTTAAAAACCAAAGCAAAGATAGTTCATGGTGTCAGTCATCCCCATCTGGGAGATAAAAGTGTTAGGCTATGCTTTGATTAGTTGATGTGGTTTCTACTTGATAGTTATATGATTCAGGGGTTTTTTTTGTTTGTTGTTGTTGTTTTTGTTTATGCATACAAGAGCTGGGGTGTAGGCCAGAGGTGTGGGGGAGGTGGAGAGGATTCACCAGAGACAGAGTGGGGAGCAAAACAGGAGGATCTACTGAAATACACTGCTGAGGGGAGCAGTGGGCGAGACAGGAGAGGTCTGCTGCGCCCTGTGGGTCACCCCCGTGGCCCGCTAGGGATCAAATTTGTGCTCAGTAACTGCGGATAGCTTCAGAGTACTCAGACTTAACCCTTGTACCACCAGGGAGGCGCTATGTCATTTGTTTTTATTAGGAAGATTACATCTTGTTCCAGCTGAAAAGTTGGTAGGAAACAAATGGATATTTCTTGAAATTTCATAGTCGTATGAATTAGTTTATAGTTACCAACATTTTTTGACACTAAATAGTGTCATTCTACATACCTAGAACTCTAACATAAATAAAAGTTGTAATTTCAGTTTGTCAGTGTGACTTTAGTGTATGTTTTATATCAGGACAGAAACTTCATTATAAAGACTTAGTATACAAAACAAGAAATATCCCAACAAAGGATTTCATTAAGTCTGTATTATATTACCTGCGTGGGATTTTCAGGAAAAATGTTGAAAGGGGGGTAAGGGATGTGTGTTAAAGGTTAAGAATTTCTTGCCCCCGTATACCTACCCAGTCTCTCAGATGCCCTGCTTGCTGTTTAAAAGTCATGTCCATTAAGAATTCTGAGTGGCTAGAGGAGCCCCATTATGTTGGGTTTAGATAAGCTGATCGCTGACCCAAGGGAACAAGAGAGGTCAGGAAAGGAAATTTGGCCACTGGTCCATTCTGTACCCACAGTGAACAATGAAACTTCCCAGTAAACCAAGAATCAGTAACTTTGTCAAGTTTGTGTCGCCTCCAGCTTTCCCGGTCGATTTGCTGTAGGCAGGAACAATTTCCAAGAAGTCAACTTGGACAATTGCAGCTCCTTTATCAGTCCCTGGTGTAAGGAAAAAATAAGTAGAGTATCACTCTGCATAGACTTCTAGCTTTCCTTTTGCCTTTGTTTTGAGAGAGAGAAACATCTGTTTCGATGACCAGATGTGCCCTGATATTTGACAGCATTTTGTTTCTTACCTGCTGAGTGAGGCTGGGCCTCTGTAATGCTGAGAAGCACCAGGAAGGGGTCTTGGAGGAGTAGAACCTGACCTTTCATTTCAGGGTGGCCACTATCTTCCCCTTAATAGAGTGTAAAAGAGATCACCAGCTGGTGGATCACATATTGCCAACAAACTGTTTTATTTCATGCTTCCTGTTGTTTGGGGAAGAGAAAGGAGGTTGCAAAGCAAACACATAAACTTCAGGGCTTATTCTCTCCCCTTTAGAAAAACCTAAAACTCTAGCAGTGCTCTACCCAGATTTCCCTAAGGTAGTATGGAGTAGGGGTGAACAGGAAGCTTCCCCTCCATGTGGACTGTGATGCTTGGGTTGCATGATCCTCATCACCCACTGTCAGCCCTCCAGTGAGGAGTTGAGCTGCCGTTTATCATCAGGCTTTTCAACCTGGCCCACATCCCATCCCTCGTTTGCTGGCTCGATAGCCTTTTCATCTCCTGAATAGGACTACGGGTTGACCACCTTCCTGGAAACCACACCAAAACGGAGTAGCATGAGGTTGTAGCAGCCAAGCATCACACAGTCAGAGAACACGAGCTCTTGCCACGATTTACCTGCCCGTGTTTGAATCCTACCTGTAGCATTCACTACCTGCGTGGGCACTTGGGCAATTGATTTAACCTCCCTGAACCTCGATTTCTTCATCCACAAAATGGAATGAGTACCTGCCTTTAGAGGTGTTAGGAAGATTAGATGAATTAGTACAACCCAAGCTCTTTGAACAGTTTAATTATTAATAATCAGCCTTTCAGCCTATTTATAGCTGATCAGGTGGGTGGATGGAGCTGTGAGCAATATAAAGTGTCCTTGCTGATATGGTTTCCTTCCCTTCACTCCCCAAAACAGCAAATGCAGTTTTCTGGGAGTGATTATTGAGCATGTCTTCAGTTGTATTGTAAGGAAAAGAGATTTAAATGTTTCAACATGCAGACACTGAGTAATATTTTCACTTCCTCTGGTTTTATTTTTTTTAACTTGAGAAATCCCCTCCTAGGTCTCTTCTGTTTGCTCCCATGTTTAGTGGGTGCCAAGGAGCATGTACTCAGCTGCCCACCACTGCATGTTTCATGTATATTTCATGTTAGTAATCTTCTAGAAAAAGCACTTCTGCTATTTATATTTTTTTATTTCTCTTACCAAACTTGGTGCTCAAGTAGGAGGCACTCAAATTAGGAGGGCCTTAATTAGAATACGTTGTCATATTTTTGGTTGGTTTTAGAAAATGCTGCTGGGAACTATCTCTCTCCATGTGCTAAGGTTTTTGCACCATTAAAGTCAGCTACTAATATAGTAACTCACCCTACCTGTGAGAGAGATACCACCTGTACTAATCTTCCTCCCATCACCTCAGTCAAATGTTAGGGCTCTGACAGTTGTGCAAGATTAGCAGTGTATTAAATAAGAATCGCTGTCTATATTTAACTGATATATAAGAATTAATTAGCTCTCAGGAGAGTTTTTTTTTTCCCCCCAAAGTTCTTGTGTGATTCTGGGACAGATATCTATATTTTTTAAAAAGAACTTGGAAAATTTAAGTGTCTATTTATTGCCTTTGTTTTCTGCATCAGGCCTCATCTTTTAAAAAGTCAAATCTTAGTGCAGTAATTGCTACTACTGGTACTACTGGTACTACTGGTCCCTGCTACTTGTCTCCACCATTTTATTAAAAAAAAAAAAAATCAAAACCTTTTTCATGTGGTATCAGAAAGCTTTGTTTTGACTTGCTAGGCATGCTTTGTTTTCTGCTTGTCTAATGGCTTTTAAAATCATACTCAAGTTTCCATAAAATTTAACCTACAACGATTTCTTCAAAAAGGAGAGCCGTCCTACTTGTATTTGTATCCTTTAAAATTGCCCCTGGGATAAGAGGTAGAATAATATGGTGAAAAGAAGGTAGGGCCTGATGGAGCCTATCCCAATTACAGAGACAGGGCTGTGATTACTTGGATAAAAGACAACGATGCTTAACGCTGTCTGGACCAACTTCCTGCAGCCAAGATGTGTTCCTCAACACCACCTGTGGCTGACCATCTTCCAGCCATCGTGGGGAGGCTGCTTATGAGACCAACAGGCGGCTTGCAGTGACCAATGACCAATGCAGTGGTCATTTCCTGTGTTAAAATGGACTTCAGCTTTTACTTGAACTTGTAGAGCCTAAATCTGTTCTCATTCCAAGAATTGCCCTTGAAAAGACTTATGAGCATATCCACCTTGGAACATTCTCCTTTAGGTTGAATCCCCTCTGTTTGCTCTCTGAGTGATCCCTAGACTTTCACAATAATGTTCCCCTCCCCCTTTCTTAGTATCACATTTAGAACATGGTACCCAGAACTCCGAACTATGGGGTGGTTTCCTTATTCTGAACGTCAAAGTTCTGTTAATGTAACCAAAAGAGCGTGCTCAACTTCTTCCAGGAAACTTGACACAGAACTAACTCAGATTGAACATGTGACTTGCTGGAAAACTCCCACTCCCTAAAACACACATTATTCTTTTCTCACATGAATGTTGCCAAGGTTAGCCTGCAGCTTCACATTTGATTTTTTTGAACTTTTTATCTACTGAGTTTATTCTTATCCCCATGCAGTTCTTTTTATTGATTTCTGTACTGTCATTCTAATCTAGCCATTCTATGTAATGCCGAATGTTTATGCCTTTTAAGAGCATGTATTCTATTTCTTTCTGAGTTTCTGTCCTCTGAAAATTTGCTATATGCTATTGCTGAGAAATACCTAAAGGACAAAAGACTCCATACTGTCTATGCTCCTGAAAATCACATCGGTTGACATGTAGTTTTTGACCAGTAATCCTAAAAGTTGATTCACCACCTGTGAACTCAGACCAGGCTGTCCTGTAACCCACATTTATCTCTCCTTTCTCAAGGTTATCAAGAAAGGCTAAAACCAAAGAGACACAGTGTTTATGTCCTTTCTAATCTATCAACCTAGAAACCCTGCTGGAAGAATAAAATGAGGTTAGCTTGCCATGGCTTTTTCTAAGAGACCCCCTATTGCTACTTAATGATGTTATTTATCTTCTCTAAATAGCCCCGTGGCATCTGAATAATTTCTTCTAGATTTTAACAAGGGTCCACATAGAACATTGGCGTCTCAAATTTTTCTCATTTTGAAATTGGGACATTTGCTTATCTCTGGTCTTCCGATTCCACTTCTGTTCTGTGATTTTTTTTTTTTTTAAACATCACTAGCAGCAGCAATCTAGTACTCTTTTGGGATGTAATTACTTTGCAACTGGACATTTCAGCTCATTTGAAGCATCTTGATAGACTTTATCAACTCTCCTATCAGTAGCTTTTGTCCAACATTTATCATCCCTTGCTTTTCAAATCCAAGTGTTGTTCTCATCCCTAAAGAATTTGGAAACAGGGCCTCCCTGGTGGCGCAGTGGGTTAAGCAACGCACTATGAAGCAAGCCGCAGCCACTGCCGCACGAGTTCGATCCCTGCTGCCGGCCAGGGAGGGGACCCACATGGCGCGGCGGACCTCTCCTGCCTTGCCCGCTGCTGCCCTCAGCAATGTGTTTCAGTCAGTCTGCCTGTTCTGCTCCCCGCTCTCTGTGGTGAATCCTCTCATCCCCACCCCACACACCTCTGGCCTGTACCCCAGTGCTTGTATACATAAATAATAAATAAATCTTAAAAAAAAAAAAAAAAAGGATTTGGAAACAGACATGAGGAGGTTATTGTCACCTCCTTCTCCTCCAACAGTTTGTTTAAAGACCTCAGCAGGAAGTTCCACAAGGGCCAGCCCTGCTGCTCTCAAAGACTTTGGACTTCACTCTAGCTTTTAGGATGGACCCAGAGAAGCAGAGAGCGAGGCGAGGGACCCCTGCCTGGCCTATCCGGTGGATGGGTGCAACCCTGGCACACAGGGCTGCGTCACCCTAACACGCTTCAGGGGCTGCTCGCTTCCCCAAGGCGGGACTTGTCTTGTTCTTGCCCCTCTTTTTCATAAGACCTAGTAAAATCTCAGAATGGCGAAAGTCTGTTTGTCCTGAATTTTAACTCTTTTTTTTTTTTTTAAGATTTATTTATTTATGCATACAAGAGCTTGGGCACAGGCCAGAGGTGTGGGGGTGGGGGTGAGAGGATTCACCACAGAGAGTAGGGAGCAGAACAGGCAGATCAACAGAAGTACACTGCTGAGGGGAGCAGCGGGCACAGCAGGAGAGGTCTGCCGCACCATGTGGGTCCCCTCCCTGGCCGGCAGCAGGGATCGAACTCGTGCGGCAGTGGCTGCAGTTGCTTCATAGTGCGTTGCTTAACCCGTTGCGCCACCAGGGAGGCCCGTGAATTTTAACTCTTATCCTCAAGAAAATCATTTAGTTGGAGGACTCATTTTTCCTCCCTTTTTGTCCAGTCTGGTACTGCCAGATAAGACCAGAGGGTAAAAACCTTGTGGACCTTGCTCCTCTCTAGTTCACAGAGGTAGCCTTGGACAAGGTAGCCAAGCCTGTTGTTGGCTAGGCAAGCACGTGGGGAATTCAGGGAGGGGAGGGTTCACGTGAACCCATCTTACTCAGATACTGTGACAGCCTCTCATTTATGGTTGCTTTTAGAAAAAAAGAAATTATATCACTATAATGAATGACATTTACCTGGGAGAAGAGAGCCAACATTTCATTCCATTTCATTATAATACCTTTCTAAGGATTCGTTATACAGTAAACCTAAGACAAAGTATACTTGTTTAATTCCTCTATAGTTAGCTATACAAATGGCTTCTGCAGAACAGTTATATATAGAGCATTTTGTTCATGTTGTATATTATCTATAGCATTTTGTTCATGTTGAGTAAAGCTGAGCTACTATTTGGAGTACCTACCTACAGTCAACCCAGTCTCCAGAAGGGACGGGCTCTTATTTAAAAACTATTGCCTTGTTCCATGGTTTTTTTCTCCAAAGAACTCCACTTGAGTGCACTTAGGTGTTTACTGTGTCAAAGTCTTCCCTCCATCGTTACTCATCCTGAGGCTTCCATCTAAGGTGACCTGGTCACACCAGTGTTCGTGCTGCCCTTGTGAAACAAACTGGTAGTAACGTACATTTGTTATTCTTTTCTTGTGAAGTGTGAGAATTTTATTGAGCAAAATAGCATACAGTTTCATCTAATAAAGCACATCGGTGTTTTTATGAGAGGAAAAGAAATCCATGTAAAATATTAGTTGACACACATTACCAGAAAAACCCAGAACACACAAAGTTGATCACATCATCTCGGGGCATCATAGTCTGATATTTAAGCAAAATATAGTCTCTAACAGATTTTTAACTTACATTGTTAACTGTATTTGTGCTTTGAAAAATGGTGAGTTTTATCTGCAATAAAAGTTGAAGTGGCTATAGGTTTGGAAATGATGGCAGGCACAGAAAGAGAAAGTTCCTTCACAGCGTAGGAGCATTGAAGAGCCAGGGACAGACTGTGTCTAAAGACTGACGAGAGACCTCAGAGTAGATAGGAAAAGAGGACCAAAGTAGTAGCAAATGGAAGAAAATTCGTTATGTGATGAGATAGATGATCATAGGGAGAGCACAGTGCATTTTTTTAAAAAGTTAATTTCAGAGATTTTTTAAAGATTTATTTATGCATACAAGAGCTGGAGTATAGTCTAGAGGTGCAGGGGGTGAAAGGATTCACCAGAGACAGAGTGGGGAGCAGAACAGGCAGATCGACTGAAACACGCTGCTGAGGGGAGCAGCGGGCAAGGCAGGAGAGGTCTGCTGCGCGATGTGTGTCATCTCCCCGGCCGGCGGCAGGGATCGAACTCATGCTTCAGTGGCTGCAGTTTGCTTCCTAGTGTGTTGCTTAACCCAGTATGCCACCAGGGAGGCCCCCACAGTGTATTTATTAGGAAATAATTTACACACGTCTATTGCTTTTTGTTCTTGTTTGAGGATTTTGGTTTTGGTTTGCACTCCTCCCATTAGGTTGCTGACACACTGTGTAGGTCTATCCCCCATGTTCCTTACCAGAATCACTTGAAATTAATTTTCTGGGATCTCACATCGCTGCTGAATTGTAATCTCTGTTGGTCTCAAATCATAGAGCCATGCCTGTCATTCTCGAGATTTTTTTCTGTGTTCTGCAAAATGCTTAGCATCAGATTTGTCATTCCCAGGTTTCTCTTCCACCACCGTTACACATTAAGAGCCAACAGGGTCTGTTTCAGCTTCTGTATCCCCCCAGCTGACACTGTCCTCCAACCAGAGTCCCATATGTACGATGGTGAAAACACTGCCACTCTGGGCCTTATTCCTACATGCTGGGGGCCCTCAGCACACTCCCAAGCTTCTCTCCAAGCACCACTCCTTTGCCTCAGCACACTGTCTTCATGAGGCCCCACTACCCAGGCCTGGCACAGCTGTGCCCGCTCCCTGCCTGGTCTGCTCCTCATCTCTACTTCCTCCTGGGAAACAAGTCTGCTCATGTCCTACTTGAGAACTTTCGGTAGTTCCCCCTTGCCTATCTGATGATGGGCAGACTCCTTAGCATGGGAGAGAGAGTCCTCCACAACCGGCCTGAATAACCCACTCTCCCTTCCACTTCAGACAGCTGTGCATACAGCCGTACTTCCCAGACACTCTGCAGTTGAGGCTTTTCCCCATCTGGGTCCTCCTGTGAGCAGTGGCTCTGAGGAGGGCCTCCAAGTGGCTGGATGGAGGCTGTGTGTCAGAGGGGCCATCTTCTCCTAGAGTAAGAAAGATCTAGATGGGATGAAGAGTTTTCTTGATTTGTCAAATCTGTAACCACTTCTGCACCACCAATGGAACACCAACGTAGCAGTTTCAGTAACTTCAACTGAAGCTGGTTTTCCAGAGGCTCATGGGAGGGGCTAAAAACCCCAGGTGGAGGCTTAGTGTCATTTAGTGAAGACTTGTGGGAAGTAGAGCAGACCATCTACATGGTGTTTAGAAACCTCTCTTGGCTGTGTTTTGGAGACTTATTTGCTTTGCTGATTGCTGTAATAAAGTACAGTATCCTATAATTTGCACAACATTCTGAGGTAAGTATTACCATTTTGTAAATGGTGAACCAGACTCAGAGTAAAGCCACTTTCCCAAGATCACATGCCCCCCTACCCCTGCCACACCCCAGAAAAAGCTGCTTCTGGAACAATGGATGGGACATATGTCCTGAAGCCTATGCGGAGCGTGTGTGGGCGGAGGGGGGCAAAGATGATGGGCATGTGTCTGCATTTGGGGGAAGCCACAGATGTCCCAGGGAAGTTAGGAGATAACCCTCCCTCCCCCATTTCTGAAAAATTTTTCCAGAATGAGGTTCCAAACGTAACCCCATGTTCACCACAAACCCATAAGGCAGCCGAGGCAGGTAGGTGAGGAGACTGAGGCTTGAAGAGTGAAATGAATTACCCAAGGTATCCCAGCCTAGGAGGAAGGTGCTGGGCTGGGACAAGGACCCAGGTCTTCTGACTCTAGTGTTCTTTCTACTCTACCACAGGTGTAACGTGGAGAAGGTGCCCAGTAATTCTCAGTTGGAAATAGAAGGAAACAGGTCAGGATCTGTCTTGTATTCCCCTGTCTCTAAATACAGGTATCCTTGGCACAAGCAACAGAACAATGAATAAAGGGTTGGCCTTTGGAAGCAAGTTCTCCATATGGCCCCAACTTGGAGTGGGCGCTGGAGGCACGGATATTTTAAAACAACTGTCATGGCTTTTGAAGTTACTTTGTGCTGTGTTCTAATTCGGGTGTGTCCATTCTACAAATGCTGTTCTTACAAAGGTACCAGGAGCCACCCGCAGACCTGCTCAGCCTGCATCACTTGGAGCTGGGTCTCTCTTGCTTTGCCCTCCCTTGCAGCTCACCTTCTGTCTTATATCTTGAGGGCTCTTCACTTTGTGCTGTCTTGGTTTAGAAGCTTATTGAAGAGCACCTACGGTGCCTGAAACTCCTGCAGCCCACCAAGAAGCGCGCCCATTCATTCCGCGTCCTGCGTTCTGAGTTCACCGCTGCATGTGTGCGTGTGTGTGCATGTGTGCAGAAGCTTTGCACACTGGCTTGGACTCAGGGCGTAGTTTCTTGGTCCACTTGTCCAGGTCCTAAGCGTTCTAATCCAGCTGTTTAACTTCCGTGTGCCTTTGCTTCTGTTGGGAAGAAAGCTGAAATGCTTTTGTCTTTAGGATATTGTGAGACTGGGATGTTGAGAAGGAAGAGCTGGATGTGTGTGATCTACCAGGGTTAGACCTTGTTACTAACATATTGAAAATAACATTTATTTCAGCGAGTCAAAATAGCAATATACCATTTATACCACCCATAATAAATACACTGTTGTTAGCTGACCCAATCATATTCTTTGTGGCATTTCTCCCCAAACTAGTGTAAGATTCAGTCTAAGGCCCGGAAGATCAGAAGCTCTATAAGTGGGGGTGAATTCTACCTTCTATCAGTTTCAGGAGATGAAACTGTTGGTCACGACTATCAATTTTTGATGTTTCTCATTGGTGGTCAGGACACTGTGATAGATCCTGGAAGCAGGCACACGAACAGTGGGGATATCCGGAAGTGCATTGCAGTTTTGCTATGATGAGAATTTGAATTTCTGGATTCAATCCGTAAGCTCTTGACTTGATTCGTTTGGGCAGTTTAAAGAATGAACCAACTTGGGTAAACACTGTTGCCCACATACTATAGAAAAAAGGTTTCCTCATCTAAATGGCTTCATGTGGGGGTAAGGTTCAGCCCAGTGAACAAGGGTAGGTTTGAACTCCTTTCCCCCTCTTCAGTCACTTGTGTGACCATGAAAAGTGATAAAAAACCACTCTAGAGGGTATTGCAAGCCCCCAATGTTATGCCTGGGCTTTTTGAGGAGACACTGCCTCTGGGTAGTTAGGACCTGGGTAAGTCCATTTTTACTGAGGGTACATTTAAACTGTCATTTCCAGCGTCAAAGCAAGGGGCTTGCAGTGTGCTTACTGTCACATATATTTCTGTCCACCTCAGTATATATAGCAAGTATATATACTGAATATATATAGTGTTGAGAGGCTGCATTGTAATACAACAAATTCTTCACAGCGGGTTTTTTGTTCTTTTTTAAAATGTTTACTTTCTATATGCCCATCTCTGTGCAAGTATTGAGAAAGTGGGAGGGCGGGGAGAGGTTAATAAAACTGCCTTAAAGCAGAGTTTGGAAAGAGCAATCTAAAGGAACAATGCAAGTTTAGGGTGAATCAAGTGTATTGTGGGTAGGAAATGAGGAGTGGGGTGAGCCTCAGGCCAGCTTGTGGGCAGAGTGGGTTCCCCTAAGTACAGGGAGGAGGGGTTGGGGACAAGGCAGAGGAACCCAGTCCAAGGAATGTAGGCAACCAGAGGGCATATGGAAAAGCAGGATCCCCTCAGAGACCACACACATCTTAGTGTGACTGGGTCATTGGGACAAAGGAATAGGGGCAGAGCACAGGAAAAAGGGGGGTGAAGACTAGAGAGTAAGTACTCAAGGTCTCTGTGTCTCAAGGGTATGAATGACAGGTCCTGGGGCAGCTGGATATGAGAGGAAGAAGAGAACTTTAAGGTAGCTCTTGAGTGAAGATGATGCTATTTATAGAAATAGGGCAAAAGGGAAAGGGTGTGTGTGAGCATGTGTGTGTTTCTACAGTCCTACATAAGGCGTGTGTGTGTGTTTGTGTTTGTGTTTCTCTAGTCCCACATAACTCCATCCCAGGAAATCTGAATTCTCTCCATGGCTATTATCAGCCCTTGATGTTGTGATTATGTTGTTAGTATTGACTATCCCTCCAGGACCAGCCAAGAACTCTTTTGGACAAAATTTATTTTTAGCCAACTTGGCACCAGACATTCTGTATTTCTTTGAATGGGGGAGGGACACTGTGACTGTGGTTTTCAAGTCTAAGCACCTTGCATTTAAGAGCTCTAATTAGATTACAGAGAATTACACTGCCATGAAATAGCAGTGTGGTCAAGTGGATACACTTTTAGAAAACCTTAATTCTAAGAACTTGAGACTTAAGAGTCTTCATTCTCTTCATCATATGCTCTGGGGTCAGCATAAGGGCTGATCATTTATCTTGTGTGTTAGCAGCGTGGTGAAGGAAGAGTCTCATGCACTGTTTGGGATATGGTTCCCAGAGTGTCGTCCTCAAACTCTAGTCCTGTAGCTGCTAGGAGAAGTCTCAGTGCAGTTAGAGGTCTGGGAAGTCTTGCTATAAAGTAACCTGCTGAGTCTCAGTCAACCCAACATCTCCCAAACTCATTTGATTAATGAACTCTCTTTTTTGGTGGACTCTGTTAATAATCCATTAAGCTCATGTTCATCATGACGCACACTTTGGGCAATGCACAGATGTTGAATATAGTTCAGGAAGAAACAGTTTAGGGAAATGGACACTGGAGTCTTTTTGCCCTCATTACAGCTATTGATACCTTCAGATATTTACTAGAATAGATTCCTTTGAATGCTGGTGACTTTACACTTACTTGTGATGTTCAGCCCATTATAGTCGCTGCAGAAGGGAGTCAGTCCATAAAGAAACAATCCACCTGCCTTCAGAGTCACAGAAGGCCGCCCTGAAGCATTTAGTGTCACTGGGCCCAAAAACCCAGGGTCTCTGTGTGTCACGCTTCAGCCCAAGACCGGAATTAGTGGCCTTTCTCTGAGGTAGGAGAAAGAATCCCAGCTGGAAATGACAAAACTAATTTTCTTACAGGACTGATAAAGCAGTTCAAAACCACTTTGAAGTATTCTGATTCTCAAAAATGACTTGCTCTGAAAAATGGTAGTCATTTGGGCATATGTTTTTGTATATTGGGGGGAAATCTGCCTTCTTCCTTTAGGGTCACATTTCATATGTCCTTCTTAAGAATGTATTAAAATGGCCATTACCGGAGAAAACATCGACCCACTCTTTTATCAAAGTGACAGTTGGGTCTTGCAGCTCAGGTGGGGAGACTTGAGTTTTGTCTGCTTACAAAGGCATGGTTCCTTTTGCTCACAAGTCAGTCAAAAGCTCTGAAGTGTTTTTACCATTATGAAGTAGAAGGATCAAAGGAAGAATACTGAGTGGAAGGGAAGAGTAGGTCAGTAAGTTTGGGGGAGGGAGGCATTCTTTTCGTCCTGTCCAGGTCTGCAGGAGGAGGTGATGACAGCTACCCAAGTGGCTAAGAAAACAGGAGGACTTTTCAGGGATCACATTGGGACAGATTGACAGTGAGAATTTTCACCTACACCTGCTATTAGGAAATGTCAAGTGAGAAAGAGAGGAAACTAGACATCCTGAGTCAGTATTTCTTAAAAAGTCCAAACGATAAATCTTAAAACTTCTGAAGTGTCTTTTCAAAATGTTTTTCTACATAAACAAATAGTACTTTCTGAACCTCATTTCCTGATGAACATTTGATTTGTATAGTAAGTTTAGTGAGAAAATTCTGGAGATAAAAGTAGAAACTTTCTACAATAGATTTTAATGGTCACACTCTATCACATTAACATGTTAGAGAATTATTCTGTTCTGTTTTCTATTTATTGGCTTGATATGATAGCTAGATGATGCCAACTGGTGAAATGTGCTCCTTATCCAGATACAAATAAAGGTTGACTGTATGCCCCTTAAATATTTTTTCAGGGGAAAAAAATCAGATTAGATTTTTGACTTACAGCCTGTTTTTAAAACAGGTAACCCAATAAATAGTAATATGGTTCCAAATTACATTAGATTGTAAATTTTCATCTTGTTGAATAAGAGTACATTATAACTGACATTTAATTTTGCTCTGGCATACTTCCTTTTGGTCCTTAGTTTATGCCTTCCTAAAAACCTAGTTGACATTGTATACAATATTTACAATTTTATATCCTGTTTTATTTTTCCACTGAAAATCAGAACAAGCATTTCCATTCTTTTAGGTGCATCATTTAAAGATACATCATTCTATGCTCTTCGCATCCCAGTTGTTAAACATTTTGACTGCTCTAAATTATTTAGTTAAGTAGTGCTGTGATGAGCATCTTGATATCTGTATTAATCCATATTTCAGCCTAGAACAGATTACCAAAAGCAAAACCGAGCATCAGAGTATGACTGTATTCAAGACTCTTGATAAAACCTTGCTGCTTTTCTCATTGAACAGAAGTAGCCTTTAATGTCTTAACGTTGGGTCATTTACCTTACACTGATGAAACCTTACTTTTCTTGATAACTCGGGCTCATTATATAGCTATAATCCTTAAACATGACCCTTGGGTGATTTTTTTAAACAGCTACCAATTCCACTACCAAAAGCAAATCGACCCCCATCCTGCTCTGGTGTTTGCTGTTACCTCGTAACATGCTTCAAGAGGTGGGAAAGTCAGATTTCCAAAGGTGTTTGGAATTACCATCAATCAATACTCAGTAAGATTCAGATGAGAGAACCCCTAGTGAATACTGAGTGTTGCAGGGGCTTGTGATACCTGCCTCCTGTCTGACTCAGGATTCTGGGGGCCTTCTGGATAAAAGGTGTTGCTGTGGCTTGTGTGCATCTTTAGATATTAGGCATCAAATGTCACAGGACCTTGACCCTGAAAAGCAACAGTATGTTCTCACTTACTGCCCTCCAAATGTTGACTCACTTTTCAAAGTTTACCCAGGTGCTTCTCTGCATTAGATTCTTTTAGGGCTATTGCTTTTCTGCAAAGTTCTTCTAACTCTGTATTCTAAATCATGGCATCATTTTCTTATGGAAGGAAGACAGCCAGTCACATGTTTACTATTACATAAGATAACACCTATTTAACTTTTGTTAAGATCTTTTTCTAAAATACCCACTAGGAATTCTTGTCAGCAGATCAGCTTGGGCAGGTGAAAAGAATAATTGCAGAGCAGCCACAAAAATAAAACCAAAACAAATCAAACCTTTCACCCAATATTATAATATCTCCTTAATTTGGACTTGGAAAAAATCTAATACCCAGCATCTTAACGGAGTAAGTTTCAGTCATTATATTCTTCCAACTATACCTAAAATGATGCAAAATTAAAGCTGAGATTTATGTAATTTTTATAATTATGCTGTCAAGAGTTTAGAGTCATGGTAATAGAGATGTGAGATTATACTCATTTGGTTTGTAGAGGTAATACAAAATTGGAACCCAGATGAAGCATAGCAAAGTAAATCTCAATTATGTATGTGTACACGTACGTGTCAGTAGATCTATGCAATACTTGCAGGGTTTGCAAGCTATCATTTACACAGGTTACGGATAGGTGTGGCACATCTCACCTGATGTGACATCACTGCTATGTGTGCCTATGCCTGCTCACCTCTGTTGAGAAGAACTATGTTTGCCTACCAGCTCCTGTAAACTCTTAAGTACGGTGGGTCCCTTTAAATTGGTATTTTAGGTCATAATCCTCCCCCACCCACCCTTTGTCTCACCAAGGCTCACGATTCATACCCTGTGATCACTGTATGAAATGAATCTGAAATCACAGTCCATCCAGTGGAATCCTTTTTTGGAGGAGGGGGAGTGGGTATCACTTTTGTCATGGGAAGCAGAGCACTTGAAGTTAGCAGTTTATACATAGGCCTTAAATTGTGTAAAATGACATAATGGAAAATAACTTGGGAATAGGATAAGCATTTCAATAGAAACAGAACACCTTCTGCAAACCATTGTACAATTAGTCCATTGTTCTGTGCCTTAAAAAAAAAAATTACCAGCAGTGAAAAAGAAAATCTGAAAAGGTATATTAAAAAAGCCTTTGCTCAGCTTAAGTTTCAGAAAGAAATGCCAAGAATTCAAAACTATCAGACAGCTTTACTTCCATTTTTTTATTTACTTTTTATAACCTTTAATTTAGGAGCAGAGTAAGCCACAATAGTGATCCATTAGCAAGTGGTCTATAGATCATGTAGAACTGGATGTCCATTAGGATCTCCTGGTATTTCTTGTCTAAGCTGGCGTCAGGACCGTGGCCTCCGTTAGGAAGGTGATTTATGTATGTGAGTGCATGCACAGTCCTCCCACCCTGTGTGGAGGAGGGAAAAAAAAAACATACGTAGATTAAGTTCTGAGCAGTGGGGTTGTAGGCATTTGTTAAATAATATTTTTTAAAGTATTTATGCATACAAGAGCCTGGAGTACAGGCCAGAGGCGTGGGTGGTGAGAGGATTCACTAGAGACAGAGCAGGGAACAGAACAGGCAGATCGATCGATTGAAATATACTACTGAGGGGAGCAGCGGGCGAGGCAGGAGAGGTCTGCTGAGCCATGTGGGTCCCCTCCCTGGCCAGGGATCGAACTCACACGGCAGTGGCTGCGGAAGCTCCACAGTGCAGCTCTCAACCCCTTGCGCCACCAGGGAGGCCCCACGCATGTTTAATATTAAGAATGATTTTTTTTCCATTTTTATGGAGAATGGGTTCTTGATCCTGGACAGGTAATGAAGTAGAAGACAGGAAGAGTAGAGACCCTTCCAGCCGTGGAGGTGGGTCAGGCCTGGAGGCTTGGATAAGAACTGGAGGGTTGAGCATGATGCTTGAGTTAGGGGGACTACACAGGAGAGAGGCTCCCCTGATGAGTCAGGTCAACAGTACACACCCCCTTTGCAGGGGATGAAGTGAGGCAACTTTAAAAGTCAGAAGAGGTTTGGTGATGGACCCACCACAGCCACAGGAAGGCTTCCTCAGAGAGTTTTCCGGGTTCCCTTTTGCCTGTCTTCTCAGCTCTCAGGAGGGAAGAGTTAGGAAGGGAAGTGGATATTAATGTGAGTGGGCCTCTATTTTTGAATCCAAGTAAGTTTTTCTCATTTTATAGGATTGGCCCTGAGTCCAGAACATTCAGCTCTCTCCTTTATGAGCACAGACAGCTCTGGACTTGTCTGTCTCCTTTTAGGGTCTAGGATTTTCACCTGACTGAAGACAAGAGCCATCAAACCGAGATTGTTGAGCCATTTTGCTTGTTAGTTTTCTCTCTTGGTGCAAACTGCTTACTACTTATTTCACGAGGAGCACCTTTGGAATTGAGTATGTCCATCACAGGTGTACAAAGCGAAGTTGTGCTTGTAATCCATCAATAGAAAGATGACACCATCTGTTGGTAATGCAGAAAATGACACCATGGAGATGTCACTGAGGGGCAGGTTCGAGATCTAAGATTACAGAGAATGCTAACTTTTGGGTTCTTACTAAGTTATAAAGAAATCACCAGTAGAAATAGCAACATGAATATAAATTCCTCATTGCATTTCAGAGATTCCTTTTCAAACAAAATGTTTGCATATATTAATCTCATTATGGTAGAAGAAAAAACCAGAACTTGTGGCTTTATAGTGAAAGGGATGTAAAGAACGGAGATTTTGTCATATGTAATGTGGTGTACTATACGGAGGTTTAAGTGCATTTCTCAGCCTGGAAAAGGGGGGGGGGGGTAGTAGGATTGGTTGTAAGGGTAAAAGGACACCTTGGGCCTTGCCGCAATAATCCTGAAATCCAGTTCACTCAACTGCCATCATCTTAAACCTCTTATGGTCACCCCTGATTTTAGTGCTCATGACACCCATTTATGCATTAAAAGAGAAAACAAGACAGCGACCCAGGATAATGAAAACTCGCCCATTCCTTTGACAGAGGATTTTCGGTTAATTTATGCAGGCCCCTTTGCACTTCAGCATTTTCCCCACTCGTTGCTAGGCAACCGTTTGAGTTACTGCGCATGCCTTTTTTATGATAACTGTCATTATGATTATTTTTTAATTATACAACTGGGACTGTGGATTAAAACAGCATATTGTCACTCATTCTTTGCTGCTGCTTCTAGCATTCTTGCATACTCCTAGGATCTCCTTCTAAAATTTACATGGCAGTGATTTATGTTTTTTTTTTATATTTCTGCCTTCACAAAGGAATTAGAGATGGCATCGTAAGGAAAGCAAGATTTCCTTGTGTGTGTGTGAGAAATGACTGTATAATGCTTTGTGTGCTGTTAGTGATCTGGGGAGGCCAAATCAGGTCTTAGGATCTGGAGCCCAAATCACGAATACCTTTGTCTCTTTAATCTTGTCTGCTTCTAGTATTAAGTGTTTTAAAAGCTTATGTTTTATCACCTGTCTTTTAAAATTACAAAATGCTAAGCATTTGTTGCTATTAAGTCTCCTTTCAAATAAGGTAATGCTACTGTGAATTTGGTGGGGAGCAAAGCTTTCCTCTTCCCCACCCCCCCAAAAAAAAACCAAAAAAACCATGAGGCATATACACTTGCTAAATATGTTTGTTTTTTTCTGCCCAAATTGCTCCATGTAGACAGAAATGCAATTGGGCAAGAGGAAAGGGTTGCACTGGCAAATAATAAAGGTATGTGTGGTTCACAGTCTGAGAAATGCTCTGAAAGGAATAAGAACAAAAAGATAGGCACTAGGTAGAGACAAAAGCATTTCAGTTGAGTTTTCAGAGTATAGTCTAATATATTATTTTCTAAATAGAAAGTGAGTCTGAAGACAAAGGAGTATGGAAATAGCCTGTATATATTTTTTATCAACTCTGTAATTCATTTAAAAGAACTTTTGGTTGAATAGGGTATTTTAAATATTTCTGTCAAAATGAAGAAAGCTATTCGCTCTGGAAGAGAAAGCCACAGTGGACTTCCCGTGTCATGTGTGTGACAGATTCGGGGACCTAATGGTATTTTAATGTGATTGTGAAGTCAGCACAAGGGGCATTAATCTCCTGTATAGTTGGGGGATTTTCCTTCATTTAAAGAGCCCCATGGCTGTATGCATGAAATGAAATTTTCTTTTTCTTTTTTGACACTTTCTGAAGTCGAGTGAAGCCTTTCCTCAGTAGTGCTTGATCAGTTACACTTTTGTCTCCCCCACTCTGCAGTTCAGGGCGACAGCTCAGTGAAGTCTTCATCCAATTACCTTCAAGGAAAGAATTACCAGAATATTATGAATTAATTAGGAAGCCGGTGGATTTCAAAAAAATAAAGGTAGCTACTTTGTTTACAAACTTGATTGTTTTCGGTAGATAAGTGAGTTTAAATTCACTGAAATGTTTATAATTATGACTCGGCAGGGCTCCCCACCCAGGGCCCCTCACGAGCAAAGCAGGATGGCCTGTGCCTTTCTGCGTGTGTTCTTAATCATCGTGCTGCAAGCTTATATTGTACTGCACTGCATTTAAGACTTTCCCTGTTTTCCTTCCTCCCCTCACAAGATTATTATTAGTGGGAGGGTGGTCTCTATGAATGGCGCCCCCTGGAGTTGTGCAGTCCCACATCCCAGCAGGGCTGTGTGCTACGAAGACAAAGGGAAAATCAGGCTTTGTTAGCCAAGTAACGATTGATGTGTTTTTCTCTCCCTCTTCTTTCCTTGATTTTATCCAAAATTTTCCTAGGAAAGAATTCGTAATCATAAGTACCGGAGTCTGGGTGACCTGGAGAAAGATGTCATGCTCCTCTGTCATAACGCACAGACATTCAACTTGGAGGGATCCCAGGTCTGTCTTCTGTTGTCTGAAAATTTTTTAACCTTAAGCATGCTTCTGTTCTTTTAAAGAAAGCATTTCGTTTTCTCCATGCTGATACCCTAACAGAAGAGAAAGGAAAAAACAAAAGCCTATATTCCTTGCTACCTGTGTAAGTAAATTGAGGCTTTGGCACTTTCAAAATTAGTGCCAGCTTCTTTGTATGGTAGCTATGCTAGCTCCTACTCAAGCTTCCCTTGAAGGCTAGGTTTATAACTAGAGGAGGAATTCAGTACATCACTTAATGTAATGATTAAAGGCGCAAAGTGTGCTTGAAGGCTAAGAGCGCTGTTATTGCTGTCAGAGAGAGTGTATATTTGATTGTATTTACCTTCATTTTTCTGATTGTAATCTAGTATCAGGAGTTGAAGCCACTGATTTAAAACAAAAGTATAGATATAGAGGGGAAAACCCTAGCATTGCCTGTAATTGCTTTTTAAAAAATCCTTTTTATCGGCCAACTGCAATTCTCTTTACTCCCCTTCCCCATGGTTAGCAAGTCTAAGCTATATACGTGACACTGAAGTTATTAAAATAACTGAGGGGAGAGAGCACTTTCACTTAATTATACCTCAATTTCACTCACCTTTTATCTAAACTCCTTTATCTCTGGCCTCAAGCTTTCATTCGCATGACAAAGAAAAAGGAAAAAGGCAGTGAGGCCACGTCAAATTCCTTCAGCCTCTTTCTGGATCTTGTTCATTTATCTTTGTGTCAATTTCATTCACTAAACTGAAAAACAAGGGAAACCTTAGACACAGACAATACATTTCTAGGTTAATATCAGTGAGCAGTACTGCTATTTTGACTAAAATAGTTTTTGAAAACAAGTCTTCTGCATGTGAGACACTCATTAAAAAAAGTAAGATAACCAGTCCAAAGAAAAATCTGCAAGAATCCACCAAGAAGTCTTTTGTGAGTGACCATTTTCTAGTCTCTGGCTAGAACGTTGTTTTCAAAGCTGTTGTGGTGACACTATAATGCGCCCAGTACCTTTTCCAACCCACAGCTCCCTTCTGTCCTCACTCCCTGCCTCACACATGAAATGGAATAAGTGGTCTCTCAACAGGCTTCCCTTCCAGCCACCCTGGATACTTCCTTAGCTCCAATAAAGGGGAATAAAGAGAATTGCTGCTAAAAGTTGACCTTTCTCTAAACAGCTTTCTTGTCTATCTTTGCCCACCAAGCCTTGAGGTTCCCCTTATACTATTAAATTCTAGGGTGGATTTATCCTCATCTCTGTGGCTGCTTCCTAAAGATTTTTCCCTATCCTGTCTCTAGCTTCATCAACTCCTGCTGCTCCTCAGCCTAAATAATTTGAGGTTCAGTCAGACTGGTCCCACAGATACCGCTTTCCCAGATATGCCTGGAGTTGTAAGAAATAGCACAAAGAGGGACTGTTTACCCTTTGGGTAGTCCCAAGAGAGTAACATAGTCCAGTATCATAACCCAGAAATGAACACTGACACAAACCAACTCATCTTTTTCATTCTCACCTCCCCACCTGTCTCACGTAATCTGCTTTCCTAAAGACCCGCCCCTTTTTCTTCACTCAATGGAATCCTCACCTTTAATATCCAGCTCAGCTCTGATGCCTCAAGGAGCTGATACCCCAACAACCTCTTCAATGTTCTCTCCTCCCCCCATGTTCTTCTCTGCTGTATTGCTTTTGCTCACCCCCAGCTGTCTAGTTACTTTGAGTGTGCACCTCATCTTTAGGATAAAGGAATACCCTCCTGGAGAGCAAGGCCACCTTTCTTCTCCTTTATGGTTTCTGGTAAAATACATACAAGTTATCATCTTGACCATTTTAAATGTACACCTCAATAATGTCAAGTAACAGATCTCCAGAAGTCTGTCATCTTCTAAAACTGATACTCTGTACCCGTTAAACAACTCCCCTCTTCTCCTAGCCCTGATAACCACTGTTCTTTCTCTGTAATTTTAATTACACTAGATAGCACATGTAAGTGAATCATACGGTATTTTATGGTGACTGACTTGGCTTAGCATAATATACTTAAGGTTCTTCCATGTTGCCCTATATAACTGGTTTTCCTACCTTTTTAAGGCTAATATTCCATTGTATGTATGTGCCCACTTGCTTACCCATTGGTTGGCAGCCATTTGTATTGTTCCCATTTCTTGGTTATTGTCGTAACATTATAAATACGAGTGGGCACATACCTTCTCAAGATCCTCATTTTGAGTCTTTGGGACATATACCCAGAAGTGGGATTAGCATATGGCACTTGTTTTTTTAATTGTTTGAGGAAAAGGACTATTTAACTTTGTTTCTCAGTATCTACGTAGCACTGCACTCAGGTATGTGCATACACTGAAAAGAAAGTATTGGTTGGATGAGTATTGGCCAATACTGATAAACTCATTTAAAACTAGCCTCCATTTTGTTATGGGCATTGCATTGTAAAGGAAGTTGATTTACCATCGTATTACCAAAATATTTGATAGAACAATTCAAATTTTAAAAAATGTAGGTTTTTGTGCTAGTTTGTCAAAAATGTGAGACTATCTTATGGAAATCCTCCCTTTCCCAAGTGTACATGTGCACATACATACAGATTTTGAAATTATTTCAACCACCAGTGAACTTCTTCCTATATGGATATATGTCTATATTTGGCTTTGGCATTTTCCTGCTGGGTTTCCCTGTAGGCACAAAGCTAACATTGATGTTTGTACTAAAATTCATGTAAAATTAAGCCAAACTGTTACATGACAAAGAGAAGAGCATGCTGCAATTACGGATCCTGGGCCCTCAGCTTGCCGTTCTTAACAGATGCCACTTTGTCCCGTTAGATCTATGAAGACTCCATCGTCTTACAGTCGGTGTTTAAGAGTGCTCGGCAGAAAATTGCCAAAGAGGAAGAGAGTGAGGATGAAAGCAATGAAGAGGAGGAAGAGGAAGAAGAGGAGGAATCCGAGTCAGAGGGTAAGCTCAGACCTGTGGGTTCTCTACTTCCTTGCCCCTTGCCACCTGCAAAGGTATCTCCACAGGTGCTAATAGACACTAGAGCTGGGCAGTTCCTGGTCCGTCCTTGTTGGGAGACCTGGGGCGTGTGCTTATCCCTCAGTACATGCTGTTTCCCCCTTGGTGGAATTGCCCCCCACCCCTATGGGGAAACATTTAAAAAGCATGATCCAGGCTCATCACAAATCTCACTGAAAGTTGCCTTTGAAAGTTAGCGCAGTACACAATCTCTACCAACACTGTCGTCAAGACCACCTATCTGGTTTTGGTTTTCTTCTAATTGAGGTTATACTGGTGTACAGAATGGTGCCTACACACACCTCAACAATTTTATCACACCATCTCACCAGAAAATGTCCATTTTCATCTGCCACCAACCAGCCATTTCCTCTACCTGATCCAGCACCTCATCCCTTCTGGTAACTACCATTCCTTTGTCAGGTTTTGTGGGGTTTTTTTAAATATTACTTATACAAGCAAGAGAAATGACATTTACCTTTTCTCCTTCTGACTTATTTCACTTAGCATAACTCTAAATGTTCCATCCGTGTTATCACAGATGACAAGATTTCATCTTGTCTTATTTATGCATACAAGAGGTGGGATACAAGTCAGAGTCCAGGGAGGTGAGAGGATCCACCAGAGACAGAGTGGGGAACAGAACAGGTAGAATGACTGAAACACACTGCCGGAGGGCAGCAGCAAGCAAGGCAGGAGAGGTCTGTTACGCCATGTGGGTCCCCTCCCTGGCCGGTGGCAGGGATCGAACTCGTGCTGCGGTTTGCTTCATAGTGTGTAGCTTAACCCACTGCACCACCAGGGAGGCTCTCATATTGTTTTAGATGAGTATATTCTGTAGGTCAGCCCACCTAGCTGTTCTTTATTTTTTGTTGTTTTTAAACATTTTTTCAGTTAGGAGTTCTCTCCTTTGGTATGGTCATCAGTAGTTTCCCACCACCAAAGTGTTTCCTGTTCTTTAGCACAGTGGTTCTCTAACCTGGCGCGACTGAGAGCACTGACTGATTACTGGGCTCCGTCCCCTGAGTTTGAGTCAGTCAGTCCACGTGGGGATTGGGAGTGTGACTCTAGAAGAAGTTCACGGGGGGTACAAGTTCCCTCCTGGGCCAGGATGTCACTTTGAGACTCAGTGCTTTAGAAAATAATTGTCAGCTGAATTGGAACTGTGGCCTATTTTATCTATAATGAATCAAATACTGATCAGTTCTCTATTTAAAAGGTTGATGTTCTTTTGTCATAGTTTTTTCATTTTTTTTTTTAAAGATTTATTTATTTATGCATACAAGAACTGGGGTACAGGCCAGAGGTGTAGGGGGGTGAGAGGATTCACCACAGAGAACGGGGAGCAGAACAGGCAGATCAACAGAAGTACACTGCTGAGGGGAGCAGCGGGCACAGCAGGAGAGGTCTGCTGCGCCATGTGGGTCCCCACCCTGGCCGGCAGCAGGGATAGAACTCGTGCTGCAGTGACTGCGGTTCGCTTCATAGCGCGTTGCTTAACCCGTTGCGCCACCAGGGGAGGCCCCTTTTTTCATTATGTTTTTTAAAATATTGCGCTAGAATATTCTTTATCTTGGTTTCTGAATTTGGGTGCCCTTTAAAATTCTTAACCCCATGCAAATAGCTCTAGTATCCTAAAGACTCCTGGCCCTGACTAATAACTCTAGTATTTTAAAGGTTAAGACTGTCCTCAAAAGTCTAAACTCTTCTTATGTTTAATTTCACCTCATACATCCTCTCAAAGTAATAAAGCCTACTATATACATATATAAAACAGTAGGTATGCTTTTACAATTTATTATATTTGTTCCTAATTACATTCTTAGTACAGAGAGCTTACACAAATTTTCCTTTCTAAAAAAAAAAGTATTTTCTAATTTCATTACCTAATATACATTTACCACTTTTAGAAATACAAGAAAAAAAACTTGGAAACCAAATTCTTTTTTTTTTTTTTATTAGTTATATTTGACATCATTTGTAGTCCCCAGGGGGTACCCACCACCATTTCACCCGTGCACCATCACCTCAGTCC
>JAGFMF010011403.1:676234-694765 GCA_019455555.1 Galemys pyrenaicus
GCCCCTAGTTTCTCATTTCTGATTGCTGAATAATATTCCATCGTGTATATGTACCACATCTTCTTGATCCAGTCCTCTACTTTTGGGCTTTTGGGTTGGGAAACCAAATTCTTAAAGTATAATGCACTGCTTTGTAGAATGATGTTTCTATTACATTTCTCCCATAGCCGTGAGTTTTCTTAGAGCAAAAACTTATTAATATTCATTAACGAACATGCCAAAATGTATTGATCTCACTGTAAATAATGCTGTTCTAAATGTTCTTACACATAAATAGACACTGATGGTCTTATGGCTATTTCCTTTGTGTATAATGAATTGTTTTTCTCTAGTCACCTTTAAGATTGTTTTCAGTTTTTGATATTTGTCTTCAGTTTTTGATATTTGAATTATAGTGCTTATTGGTATGGATCTTCTTGTTGGGGGGTGGGTCTGATGTGGAACTCTCCAGTCTTTCTAAATCCTGGTGTCTGGGCCCTCCCCTGGTGGTGCAGTGGGTTAAGAAATGCACTGTGAAGCAAAGTGCAGCCACTGCAGCACGAGTTCGATCCCTGCTGCCGGCTGGGGAGGGGACCCACATGGCATGGCAGACCTTTCCTGCTGCTCCCCTCAGCAGTGTGTTTCAGTCAGCCTGCCTGTTCTGCTCCCCTCTGTCTCTGGTGGATCCTCTCACCCCCTGCACTTCTGGCCTGTATCCCAGTTCTTATATGAATAAATAAATCCTGGTGTCTGTTTCCTTACTTCTGTATTTTTCTCTCCTCTCCTGAGACCCTTATATGAGAAAGCTGTTTCCCTCATCCCTTCCTTGAGCTGTCTTCAGTTCTTTCATTGCTGCTGCTTTGGTGTGGTGAATTGCACCACACAGTCTTTAAATTACTATTCTTTCTTCTGCTTATCATTTGTTGAACCCCCTAGTGTATTTTCTAGCTCTGTGACTTCTATTTGGTACTTTCTTATATTTTTCTCTTTCTGTTGAAGTTCACTCTGTTCGTCTTATCTCCTCTCAAGTGCAGTGATCATCTTAACGACCACCACTTTGAATTCTATCTGGAGGGTTACTTTTCTCTTTACCACTATTAGCCTAACTGTCCAAGGCAGCCTTAGGGGGAGAGTGGGGGGACAGCCACTGACACAGAATGCCCAGTAACTTTAAAACATCTTTGAGTGTGCTACACACTGTTTGTGAGGATGCATTTTCATACCTTTACATGATTTCATGCATTTCCATTAACAGGTAGACCTCTTTGTTCCCGAGCTCTTCTTTTCCTAAATTACTTCAACCAAAACAACAAACTCTCAACTTAGAGCTCAATAAATAGAAATCAGGATAACACAGATAGAAACCTTGACTAGGAATACAATTTTACATAACAGGATGATCTTTGCCACACTGGGGCTGGGGGCAGGACATGTACTGCCACATGGCTTCAGTTCAAAGCAACTCAGAATTCAACTTTTTTTCTTAGTCTACACTTGCATGGATACTTTTTTTTTTTTAAATGATGTAGATTCCTCCATGGCACAAAAAAAAAAAAAATCTAAGATCCCTTTTAGAACTATGATTTCCTCTAAAACAACATCTATCTCTAGGTACCTTAAGACCCACCAAACATGATGTTCTAGCGAAACCATTTTTTTTAAGTCCTAAAAATGCTATTCTGTGGTCACCTTATCCCAGAATGATGTGCCCTGGAGCAGACTTTCTTTGTAACTTGGATATGCTCCTGTCTGTGGTACAGCACTTTGAAACTCTTCCATGTATCCTTCTTTCTACCCTTACAACAGCCCTGTGGAACAGAAATGGGTACCATCGTTCTGAAGAATAAGTAACAGAACACTGTTAGATTTTCACCACATAATACCTCTCCAAAATTCTCCCAAGAATAGGTTTGCAGAAGCTTTGTATTGGCAAAAAGTTGGGACTTAAATCCTCAACACTAGGGAGCTGTTTAATCAAATGTTCCTACAACAGAGAACTTGCAAGTGTTAAGAAGAATGAGGCAGATATATGTATGAGTTGAACAGAGGAACGTCACTCATATGTGTTTAAAATGTATGAATCTGGGGTGATAAAGCAAGTATATATGTGTTTGGATTCTTTTGTTGTTCTCTCCATAGAGAATATTATGGAATCATATATACAAGCACCTATACATAGGTGTGAATGTGCTGCTTTTTTAAAAGAAATAATCACCAGAAAGAAAAATAGTGGAGACACCCTAGAGATAAGAGATTGAAGAGAGGAAAATTTCATTCACTAAGTCCACTGGACTTTTCCACACAGTAAAATTAACCCTTTGCACTGACTGAAACTTTATGTTAAAAAGTATCAAGTAAATGGCAACCGCCCTCTTTCCTGTTGAGGCAGATCCCTACGCAGCTATTCAGAGGTAGACAATTCAGTGGTCCTGTTGTCTCTCTGGGGTGACTGTGTTAGGTATTTCCCAAACAGATGTTTGCAGGGGAAATGTTACCTAGATCGGATGACAGAACAGACCTAAATCGAGAATGTTCTGGGCATTTCTAGACATGTGATTTACCTGCAGGTCGAAAATGTTTCTCCTACCTGGGAAGAGATTTCCCTGTGATTCCTCATTGCGCTCTATCTTATTTTGGTTCTTGTAGCAAAATCTGTTAAAGTAAAAATCAAGCTCAATAAAAAAGATGAGAAAGGCCGGGACAAAGGAAAAGGCAAGAAAAGGCCAAATCGAGGAAAAGCCAAACCTGTCGTGAGCGACTTCGACAGTGATGAAGAACAGGATGAAAACGTAAGTGCAGCTGGTGTTGACTGACGCGCAGGTGCCTTGTCGCTCATCCCTCCACCTGTGCCCCTTCAAGCCTCTGCATCCTCATTTCTGAAATGAAAAAACTTGATGAGATTTCATTACTGAGGGATGTGAACAGAGCTCCATGATTTATAACAAAGAATCTGGAGCTTTGTTTATTGCCTTTAAAAACTCTTAAAGATGAAAAGCTCCTCGATCAGGTTTTCTCCATGGGCACGTGCTCTTGTGTCCATCACGCCAGCACCGTGCCTACGCTGCCAGCAGTGTGTTAGCTAGATAGTGATTGCAAGGAAGAAGGAGGGAAGAGTTAGGACTGCAGAGTTTTTAGTTGGAGGTGATTCTTAAGGTGCCATACAAAAACCCATATGAATTTTTAAGTACCTAGAGGTGTTACTTTTAATATTTCAAAAATTCAGGGAACTTTTATTGAGCCAAACCCGGAAATAAGTACCTTCCCATATGGTGCCATAGTGATGTTTTCATTAGCAGCGTGGAATAGATGTCACTCCCAGCGTATCACAGAACTCAGTGCTTGGGTTATATCTGTTTTTTGTTATAGGTAAGTAAATAGTCAAGTGCACTATCGTTATCTGTGTGGGCCACCAGGTAAAAATGCTGGTAAACTTCTAAGACCTGGCTTTGGACGTACCCCCTGCCCCCATGTCATATACTGCTCTGAAGACCTGGTTTCTTACTGCCCACCCCCTGCTTTTTTTCTCTCTGAACATATGATTTAACATTTTACTACGCATGATAATTTGATTCTCTTTAAAAACATTTCTAGTTTGGTTTGATGAAAAAAATTCAGAATTCTTATTCCAGTCTGCCCAGCCTTAACCCTTGACATGAGCATTTTCAAGAACATTTAAACTACTGTGCTTTGAAGGAGGAATGAACAAGGGACATAAGGGAATGCTGATGGGGAAAAGGAGCAAAGGAGCGATTACATGTATTCAGATTTCAATTATAGCACATACAGGATCTAAAATGATGAAAATGGTATAACTAAGACTCTTTAGTTGGAAATATTTTAAGCTACTTTTTACAAAAGTTTTTAACGTATAAAATGTATTTCAGTGGGAAAGTTTAAGTGACTGTTTTCCTATTTCCAGAATAGAAAAGAGAATCCAAAACAAAACACAAAAACCAGTATGTTCTTGAGTAGACAGCAAATCAAAGGTAGATCTCTTTTACCTCCCATGAATTTTCTAAAACGTAATGATAAAATAGAAGTTATTAGCCAAAAACTTTTCATGCCGAAATGAAAGAGAATAAAACACTAACAGAGAGGGTGTTTATTGGTTTGGGAGTTCCAGGTAGACTATTGACGTCTCGTTACCTTTTTTTTTTTAATCTTTCTACAGAATGAAGAGACTTGGAAGGTCAGCTGTTTTTCTAAACTATCATTTCTACATTGTGTCTCTATGGTTTCTCATATCTTCATTTTCTAGCATGTAACTTTGTCCTATTTTTTACTTTTAGGAACAGTCAGAAGCAAGTGGAACTGATGACGAGTGATCAGTACGGACCTTTTTTTCTTGGTAGAACTGAATTCCTTCTCCCCTCTCACCTACCCAGTGAGTTCATTTGTCACACGGGCCCTGGGTGGTTTCTATATCATCATCATCTATAAATTAGCTTTAGGATAGTGCCAGACAACATATGATATCATGGTGTAAAAAAACGCGCACACACACAAATATTTGTAACATATTGTGACCAAATGGGCCTCAAAGATTCAAAGATTAAAACAAAAAAAGCTTTTGATGGAAAATATGTGGGTGGATAGTATATTTCTAAGGGTGGGTCTAATTTGGTAATGGTTTGATTGTGCCTGGTTTTATCACCTGTTCAGATGAGAAGATTTTTGTCTTTTGTAGCACTGATAACCAGGAGAAGCCATTAAAAGCCACTGGTTATTTTATTTTTCATCAGGCAATTTTCAAGGTTTTTATTTGTTTGGTATTGTTTTTGTTTTTTACACTGTGGTACATATAAGCAACTTTAATAGGTGATAAATGTACAGTAGTTAGATTTCACCTGCATATACATTTTTCCATTTTATGCTCTATAATCTGAAAAAATGCTTTTTAAATTGTATAAGATTTATGTCTACTGTATACATTGCTTAATTTTTTTTTTTGCTCTTGATTTAAAATTTTTGTTGAAAACGCTATTGAATATTGCAATCTATATAGTGTATTGGATGGCTTCTTTCGTCAACCTGATCTCTCCTATGTTACCAATGTGTATCGTCCCTTCTCCCTAAAGTGTACTTAATCTTTGCTTTCTTTGCACAATGTCTTTGGTTGCAAGTCATAAGCCTGAGGCAAATAAAATTCCAGTAATTTCCAAGAATGTGGTGTTGGTGCTTTCCTAATAAAGAGACAATTTAGCTCAACAAAAGTTGCCTTATTTTTTTTTCCTTTGCGTTCAAGGGCATTGGAGCCCTGGTGCCTCAGTGGCAGTATGGGCTGCAAAATGCTCAGCAGGAAAAAAAGCAAAGATGGCCTTCTGGAATGAGCCAGGTGTGTTGCATGGAGAGTTGCTACTGTAGCCCAGCCCCTGCTCAGTCTTTTCTAGTGATCTATAAAATCTGTCTATGAGCCAGAAAACCATGGTTATATAGACTTGTTCTAATATAGTAATAAATCCATTTTTTTCATTTTGAAAGATTTCAAAATTGCACAATTGAAAGACCAGTGAACACCATTTATCGTCCCACTAAAACTCAAAAAAAAAGTGGGGTGGAGAGAAACAATATTGTTAACTAAACCTTTTGATGATCCACCGACGAGTGCTCACTCCTAAATACTTTAGGACAACTCTCAAGAATAGATGTAATAACAACAAAAAAAAGAATAGATGTAACATTTGGTGAACACAATCCTACCTGTATAACACGGGAATTAATAGCTCCCTAGTAGCTCATAAACATCCACACTTACATGTACCTGGTTGTCTTCAGAGAACACAGTAAAACACACACACAGTCAATTCACTCTGACAAGAGACAAGCATATACAATGGGGAAAGGATGGTAATCATCAGTAAGTGGTGCTGGGAAAACTGGATCTTAACCTTACACTGCAACAAAAAATGGTTTTTGAATATAAGACCTGAAACTATAACACCTAGAAGGTGATATAGGTGGTACGCTATTTGACATTGGCCTAGGCACTGAATTCTTGCAAATGTCTTTCCAAAGCAAAAATAAATGTCACTACATCAAACTAAAAAGCTTTTGCATAAAAGCTACTGAAACAGAAAAAATACTTGTTCATGTCTAATAAGAGGTTATAATCCAGAAAAATAACACTATGTAAACATTCCAGGGATGACACACAAATGGCCAGCAGATACATGAAAAGTCGCTCAACATCACTATAGTCTTTATAACAATTGTGGTTTTGATTAATCAAATAAGTGATGAGAACAAAAGGAGGACCCTTGTACACTTGGTGGCAATGCAAACTGGTACAACTACTGTGGCTACCAGTATGGAGATGCCTCAAAAATTAAAAATAGAGCTACCATATGACGCAGTAGTTCCACTTGTAGGTATTTGAAGAAAACAATACTATGGTCATCATTGCAGCACTATTCACAAAAGATCATGGCAACAACCTAAGTGTCCAATGATCGAATGGGTAAAGATAACGTAGGTTGTGTACATACACTCTGGACGACTACCCAGCCATAAATAATGTGTCATTATTTGGACAACATGACAGAGGGAATATTACTAAGTGAAATAAGTCAAACAAATACTGTATGATTGCATTTATATGTAAAATCTAAAACCAAGCAAAACAAATACAGAGAATAGAAAGGTGGTCATGAAGAAGGTCAAAGTGGGTGAGCAGAATGGGTTAAGGGGGAGGTCAAGAGAGTAAATCCTGAAGATAAATGTTAAAGTGTGATAGATAGTAACTAGAACTATTGTGATAATCATTTCACAATGTATACAAATATTGGATCATGATTTTTGCCAATATAACAGGTCTATTAAAAAAAATTCAAAGAAGGCTAGGCTAGTCAAGGTGGCAAGTTATTGCTCAGGGAACTGATGATGACAAGGACCGAAATGGAAGAGATTTTCCTTATCACTAATAGATTGATGAAAACTTCATTTCTTATAACTGTCTAAGAACGCCAGGGGTCGGGATCTTCCTTTCACAGTCTGAGAAACTGTCAATGCATCATACTTTTGAATCTTGAAGGAAATGTAACCTACGCAATGTAGTCCTGAGAAACTTGTCCTTACAAGTGTTTACGCTCATGTGTTAATTTCCAGTCATAGAGCTTTACAGAGTGTACTGACTTTTTCTTCTCAACTGTTTCCAGAGTCTGGTGACCAAAGGATTGGTGACTCCCTTGAAAGAATAAATTGCATCCTTACCAAGAAGGTTTAGTATCAGTTAAAGAACATAGTCTTTTCACTGCTTTCATTTCTGTGTTTTCTATACTATTCACTCCTTGCAATCACTTCTCAGCCTCAAAGACACTTAACCTAAAAGTCATCCAAACCATTATACCTTTATGACTCCGGATTTCTACTGTATGAGGAGTGTTCTCTAATTAGGTCTGATATGTTTTCCCAGTTACACTAGACATGGGAGGAGAGGGCAGCAAGTACAACAGTGGAGAAGTGACAGAATGAGCTTGCATGAGGTGAGTTATTAGCAAGTGGTGGGTCATCCTGGGCATACACTCTAGCATATTTTTAACATCACAGCCATCTTATTCAGATAGTCTAGTTGGTTTCTTTTCAATGTCAATAGTTGACAAGGAACAAGGGAAGGAAGCTAAGCGTATCAGGCAATATATTGGATCCTTTAATCGAATTGTGTTAATTGTAAGAACCCTATGCAGAAGGCATGGGTCTAGTTCCTCTTTCACACAAAAGGATAATGTAAACAAAACTGGATAGCTGTGACCAGCCCACCAAAGCTAAATTTGGAAGTGAGAGTGTTTGGTTCCAAAGTCCACAGGTTCTCTGGCTTCCCAGGTGGCCTCTCAGGGAGTGACACCTGGACCTGATAACTGAGTTCTCTGCTATCCTAACTCTTGCTTTTCTTTACAAAGCACTCACAGGGACCAAGACCTCTTAGACCCCAGCTGCAGTTGGACCCTTAAAGGCTTCTAGCAGCAAGCTGACTTGGACACACACAGGTGATTTTGATGCACGCTCAAGCTGGAAAACCACTGTTTTAAGTCTCTCAGAGTCTTAATTTCTATTTCATTCCTGGAGAATAGAAACCATGTTGATCCCAAGCCTGATATAAATCACTGATACAAACTTCTGCATCCACCACAGACATATCATTCTAATAAAATCCACATAAGTTGGGAAAAACTGAAAAGGTTAAATATTTTTCTTTAACTCAACTTTTCTGTCATATGTTACCAAGAAGCAATCTTCACCTGTACTTGGCTTGACCCTTATTTAGATTGATGAGGCATAATACCTGGGAAAAATATTTTTGGTCTTCTTAGCTGAAGGTACAGATATTCTCCCCTTATGCATAAATGCAGTTCCTATGAAGCATTTTATATTAAAAGTCAGTCTTACTACACATATCTTGGAGGAATATACAAATCTATTATTCTCAAGTTTTCAATGAAAGCTCATTCAATCCAGGTACTATCCATCCTTATTCATATATACTGTCATAAGAATATCAAGGTCTCAATCTCTGTTGAATGTGGGGAGAGTGATTAAGAAATATTGGGGGGGGGCTCCCTGGTGGCGCAAGGAGTTGAGCACCGTGCAGTGGGACTTCTGCAGCCACTGAAGCACGAGTTCAATCCCTGACCAGGGAGGGGACCCGTATGGCATGGCAGACCTCTCCTGCCTCACCCACCGTGCCCCTCAGCAGTGTATTTCAGTAGATCTGCCTGTTCTGCTCCCCACTCTGTCTCTAGTGAATCCTCTCAGCCACCACACCTCTAGCCTATACCCCAGCTCTTGTATGCATAAATAAATAAAATCTTTTAAAAATATATTAAAAAAAAAAAACACTGGGGTGCATGGTTAGAAACAAAGAGTGATATGTAAGAATCGCTACAGTTCAGGCAAAGTGAGCTGTCCCTGTTG
This sequence comes from Galemys pyrenaicus, assembly GCA_019455555.1. NCBI lineage: Eukaryota > Metazoa > Chordata > Mammalia > Eulipotyphla > Talpidae > Galemys > Galemys pyrenaicus. The sequence goes on from JAGFMF010011403.1 coordinate 685,121, forward strand.
CTGATGTGGTTTAAGACATTAAGCTTAATGGGGAGGTGAAAGTGACATATTCCAAATGACTGCAATCTTTATGCAAGAAGGTGTCCACTCTGCATAATTTTCAGTAAGAATTTTCCAAAGGGGTTTTTCAAGTTGAATCAAACAAGGCATCTAAGTCAAGGGGACGGGGAAGACAGTTTCCTGTTTATAAACATTGGGTTTTGTCATGTGCAAGAAGGAGACCTCCTTGTGAACCCAAGAGATGTTATGAAACAAGGCTCCCTGTGGGATCATAAAACTCACTGAGAATTGACTCAAAATCTCTCAAGCAAATATATATATTTTTTAATTTGCTTGTAAAGCCTTTAATTGAATTCCTCTTCCTGAACTATAAAATGGACATGTACCCACCATAACCAGTATTAAATACAAAGGAAATTAAGTTAGAATTTACCCCCACCAGACAATCACCTGTAGTAACCTGACAAAGTCACTTCTGCTTTTTCACTTGCTTACATAATTGTAGAATCATGTACACTATTGAATATCAGCTCCCTAGCTGTAGTAACAGACAACCAGTTAAGAAGCCAAAGATGAATGTGTGACAGAGCAAAAGGAGACCACCAGCTTAATCGAATTTTGGTAATTTCCTTTAGGCGAAGGAAGGTGGTGAATTTTTCTGAAATTTGATTTACGACATACTTTTCTATGTGGGTATTTGATTAGGATTGGGAGAATATCATGATAGTATTGGTGGAAGTAGTAGGGTGAGGATTTTGAAGGAGGGTCACTAAATCTTGGAGCATAATTATCAGTGGATGCTATCTACTGAAGAGTTAAGTCAGGAGACTTATTAATGAATAGTAATTTTCATAGGCAAGACTCTTAGACTACCAGAGTTGTGTTGATGAAGACAGAGGAAGAGTAAAATCATATTAATGTAGGTGGTAAGCTGTGTGGAGGTGAATGATCTGGTTTTTCTTATTTTTTAAGTACCATACTACTTTCTACAATGTGCCTTATTCTCCTCTAAGTCAACAAAGATTAAACTCATTAAATTTTTTCTTAACTATAAGAACACGTGCTATTATTTGTCATCATAAAACAAATAGAGGTGGTACACTGTAGAAAATGTGAAGGAAAAATACAAAGAAAAAAAAATCACTCATTACCACCCAGAGAGAAGCACTTGAGATTTCCAGTTTCTGGTCTGACATAGGAGCTTGAGAGACAACATTCCCATTCAGGCATGAAAAATGTTGAACAAACTGAAAATCAGTAACTTCATGGAGCTGCATCAAGGGCCAACTGTTGCCCCAAAACTGAAGAGAAAGATAGACAGAGTAACAGAAAATTCTTGGTAACCAGAACTAGGTTAGGAAAACCTCATCTGTAGTGAATTATTGGTGGCTCAGTGTAAACAAGTTTGGGATTAAAACTTCAAGAGATTTAGTTCTAGGCCACGACACTTTCATTAGTTTTATCTCTAGGATCCCTATCAGGTTCTCACAGTGAAAACAAGAGAAAAATACCCTCATGTTTCAAACAGAAAGGGGGTGGTGGGGAGAGAGAAAAATTTTAAACATGCTCAGAGTATTTTTTTTTTTTTTAATCAAGAGTTCAACTGACCTGGATTATGGGAAATACCTAGTCCAATATCCTCTAAACTTCCTGTCTCCCCTAAGGACAAATCAAGAAAACTGAGAAGCATTTGTCAAGGGCACAGCCCAGGGGCACCACCTAATGACAGGACTGCAGAACAAGCCCCCACCCACAGGTCAGCAGGTTCCTGTATAACAAGAGAAATGCTACAACTGAAAGAACTATACATCTCAGGTGATATTTTTTTCAAGTCTCAGGGGAAATCCAAAGACAACCAAAGAAACAAGAATAAGGACATCAAGAGGAAAGTTTAACCTCTGACACCTACAGTTACAGAAAACAATGAACAAAAACCAAAGTCCTGTCTGGATACACTCAAAAGTTTACATGAAGGCCTATTGATCTAATACATTTTTATTTTTTACCTAATATATTATGCTCTACTTGCAACGAAAATTATAAGGCACACCAAAAGACTTAGATTAGTCACACTTTGAAGGGACAAAAAGCATCAAAACTAGACTTAGACATGGCAGAGAGGTTGGAATTATCAGGTTGTAAATGTAAAGTAACTAATAAGCATAGAAAAAGTAGACAACATGTAAGAACAAAGGGTAAAGGAAGCCAAGAGAGGGAAACGCAAAGAACCTAACAGAACTAGACTTAGACATGGCAGAGAGGTTGGAATTATCAGGTTGTAAATGTAAAGTAACTAATAAGCATAGAAAAAGTAGACAACATGTAAGAACAAAGGGTAAAGGAAGCCAAGAGAGGGAAACGCAAAGAACCTAACAGAACTGAAGAATGCCTTTAATATGTTCATTAGCAGACTAGCTGCAGCCAAGAACCAAGACCCCTCCCTGCCCACCCCTCACCTCCCCCCACCCCTGCCATTGACAGTGATGTTACTAAAAGGAGACTACCCAGCCTAACACTCCAGCAGTGATGTCTCATCACCCACTGAGGGCCAAACTCTGACCTGCTTTAAAAAGCTGAGCAAGTGCAAACTATAGCATCTGGTCTTCATACAGGGATGAATGGGAATCACAACTTGGACTTAGTACAAAGTTACTTTCTTTTCTGTTTATCTTCACACCAGCAAGCAAACAGTGCATGGGATGTGCACCAGAAAGGACACCAGCAAACCTCACAGGTAATGATACCAGTATGTAGACACACTCTGGGGCCTCCTTCAGTGGCCTGTGGAGGTGTATTCGAGGCACTGTCGTCAGTGCAGCCCACAGAGAATGAGGGGCCTATTAGGCAGAGGAGCTCTAGTCCCCAAAGGAGCCTGTGGGCTGTGATGATAACTGGAGATCCCCCAAGCATACAGGCAAATAGCAACTGGGTATACCAATTCTAAAGCTTACACATTTTTGACATCTTTGAAAACAACCTCAAAGTCTTTCAATCTTTGATATAATTTTGGTTGGCAGCAGTTTTCCTCTCTGAATAATAAATAATGAATTTACAATGAATTGCTATCTTAGAATCAATAAAATATTATGCAATTTCTCCTTTTTGACATACATACATCATGTGTAGCAAAGTATGTGCCCTCTTACACATTTCACTTCTTCACTTAATTTCTCTTGGAGAATATTCACATCAATGCACAAAGAGCTGCCTCCTCCTTTCTAACCAATGCCAACAGCTCCATGTTTATAAGGAATTGTGTTTGTAGACCATATTTGTTTATTGTTGTCAAAAATGATGAATGCCAAAAGAAGGATGAGAGCTAAGTGCCACAGGGATAGAGAAACTCTATGGATAGAGTGTATCTGTGAAGGGCCTTGAAGCTTTCGTAGAGAATGTGAAATCAAGTTTGTTGGGGGTGGGGGAGAAGCTTGAGACAACTACACTTGGAATTCAATCTGGGCAGACCATCAGAAATTCTCTCATCATTTTCCATTGGAATGCATAGAATTCAATCAACTCACTAGCAATGTCTATGTCTGCCTCAGAGCTTCTTTTATTTGCTCAAACCTACTCCGTGATCATGGAAGATTAATGCCCATCTCATTGTCCTGAAAGGGCATTGAAAATAGTCATTACTCACTTCCTCCTTCAGGCTGACACATGGCACATGGAAAGAGATTTTCAAGAGGAAATAGTTGATGATGATGAAGGAGAAAGAGAGAGCGGAGGGGTAAGAGAATCATGCAGTGGGTTCCTTCAGAGAAGAGAAACTATAAATGCTAAAGAATGCAGAGCAGGGTAAAAGAAACTAACAAAATGAGTAAACTAAAATCAAGGGTTCTCCCAGGTTTATGAAACTCCATCCATCCTCCTCTCCTACACCAGTCTGGGGAAAACCACAGTTTTAAAGCAGGACTAAAGTACTGGAATTCTGACATTAGCCAGGGTGGAGGCTAATTCCTTAAGTCCATTCCTTCCTCACTCCAATTCTCCTGGAGCAGTGATAGTAATTGCAATATTGTCCATCATGTGCTGTGTTCCAACCTCTTTTGATAGATGAGGGAGAGATTGAGGGAGGGATGGAAAGAGAAAGGAATGAAGGAAGACAGAAACAGATATCGTTTTTTAAAAAAAGATTTATTATGCATACAAGAGCTGGGGTACAGGCCAGAGTTGTGAGGGGTGAGAGGATCCACCAGAGACAGAGTGGGGAACAGAACAGGCAGACTGACCGAAACACACTACTGAGGGGAGCAGCGGGCGAGGTATGGGAGGTCTGCTGTGCCATGTGGGTCCCCTCCCTGGCCGGCGGCAGGGATCAAACTTGTGCTGCAGTGGCTGTGATTTCCTTCATAGTGTGTTGCTTAATCCATTGCGCCACCAGGGAGGCCCCAAAACAGATATCTCTTATTTAAATCTTTGCAACTTTACGAGGTTGGTACTATTATTATTATTCCTATTTTGCAAACAGGAAAACAGAAGCTTAAAGGTAACCTGCCCAAGGTCACTTCCGCAGTAAGCAGTAGAGTTGGAGTCCAGTGGTTCCAGAGTTAGAGTTCTGGCTCTTAATTAGTAGTCCAGCCCGCTTCCCAGGGTCTCTTTGTGGTATTGGAGGACACAGAATCTATTATTCATCTTTGGGTGATTATTCAGCTCCTCCATCCAGCTGAATAATACACACCTCATATTACATTAAATAGAACACACATAATGTCAATGCCAATCCAGCATCTCCCTCAGGGATTATTCCTTGGGGTCTCTGTGTATATAGTCAGGCACCTCTCCACTGCACAAGCCACACTCCATTTAGGCCACCTCCCTGGTGGCCTAGGGATTAAACCTCAGCACTACCACCACTAGGGCCCGAGTTAGGTCCTAACCAGGTTGCTGAGCCACATAGCACGACAGACCTCTTCTGTCTCTCCCACTACTCCCCTTAGCACTGTACTTCATTTATTCTGCCTCCTCTGTTCCCTACTCGGTCTCTGGTGAATCCTCTTACTCCCACCCCCACCCCATGCCTCTGGCCTACATCCCAGATCTTCTACACAAAAAAATTTTTAAATTAAAGTAAATAAAACACCAATCTGATCAGATAATTTCAAGTTTTCCTAGGTGGAAAGTGTAGGCCTTTAGCATGGCTTACGAAGTCCTATCAGGCTTGTCTTCTGTTGAACTGCTTTTGCCTCACTAACTTACAGCTCTAACCCCACACATTATTCTCCAGACTAGCACTGAGCAATGCAATGTAATACATGTGTAGTTCAAACTTTAAAATATAACTACCAGAAAAATTTAAAAGAAACAGGTGAAGTTAATTTTAATGACATTTTAATTATTTTCTAAAATGTCATTTCAACAGCAATATAAAAATTAGTATTGAGGGCCCTCCCTGGTGGCGCAGTGGGTTAAGCAATGCACTGTGAGGCAAACCGCAGCCACCGCAGCACGAGTTCGATCCCTGCCACCAGCCGGGGAGGTGACCCACATGGTACAGGCGGACCTCTCCTGCCTGGCCCGCTGTTCCCCTCAGCAGTGTGTTTCAGTTCATCTGCCTATTCTGGCCCCTACTCTGTCTAGCGGGTTCTCTCACCTCCCCATACCTCTGGCCTGTACCCCAGGGCTTATATACTAATCTTAAAAAAAGTTAGTATTGAGAAAGTCTCATTACATACAGTATATATATATTATATACCATTTACACATGAAACACATCTCATTGTGGACTTGCCACGTTTCAAGTACTCAGTGACAATTATATCGGACAGGGCAGCTCTCAACCTATGGTTCTCAAACCTGAGCTACGTCAAAACCACCTGGAGGGTTTGCTACATCACAGACGGTAGTACCACCATCAGAATCACTGACTCGAAAAGTTTGGGGTGGGGCTGAGAATTGTATGCTTTTGGCACTTCAGACAAGCTCACAAATGCTATTCATCCTGGTCTCTGAATCACAGTGTGAGAACTGTGGTTCTCAAGGATAAACTGGTAGCCGCCAGTTTGGATTCAACTGGTAACCACCTTCTTTGGACCACATACTCTTGTGGGGTTTTTTAAAAAGTAATTATCAACATCGAAAAGACAGGTAGATTCCTCCTAAAATTCTAGACCCTAAGCTTCTGTTGAAAAATATATAAATGTAATTCGATGGGCTATATTTCTGCCTGGCAATAATCAGGAGAAACCAAATCACAAATGCCCTCTCTTGAAAGGTCAGGAAGACCAATTTCATTCTTATAAAACCAAGACCCCTGTTGTAATTGCATTGGCACACCCAACCCTAGACCTAGAGAACTTCTCTCAGAATTTAATACCCAGCTCCCTCTGGTCTCTGGGACTCATACATGCAGTTCTCTCTGGAACACTCTCACCAACATCACTATTCCAGCTGGGCTAGCTTACCCTTCATTTACCCTTCAGTCTACGGCTGAGAAGCCACTTTATCCAGAAAGCCTGTTCTGCTCTCCCCATGACAGAGTATAGAAATGCCTCTTCTATCTGCTTTGGTAAAAGCCTGTGTTTCTCCCATCAAAACTATGTGAAAGAAAAACTAAGTTTGGGGCAAAAGAAAGACTGGCCAAGGCAGAGTCAGTAGCTCACGGAGTACTGCTGTGAAGTGGCGTCTGGGCAATCAGCCGCGCCCCTTGACAACAGAAACCCCTGCTGGGAGCGCTGGACTCAACTTTCTTCTCTCTGGAGTGACCCACAGGTATTTCCTTGTGATAAAATTTTTTCACTCACAAGTTCCTGCCTTTCTTACCTGAGATAATAAGTTTAAGGTATGCATGCTGCTGTGTCTGGAAATTAACATATGCCCCAGAAACCTAATTCTTTGTCTCAACTGCTTGTCTCAGATGTGACCCCTTCTTTTTCTGAGAAAACCCCACCTATCCTAACACTTTATATGGGGATCCTAGAAAAAGCAGCTGGCTGTGACCCCCTTTCTCACCAGTCTGTTCTCCCTTTGAATAGCTAATAAACCCTTTAACTATCATTGAGACTTATTTCAGTTAACAGTTTTTCATTGTAATAAATTCCCACTAGTTTATTTGTCTTGCCCATCCATCATTCTTGAGTTTCCTGAGGGAAGGAAACCAGTTCTTTCCAATTCATTCTATATCCATAGTGTCTAGTCCAGGATTAGACTGGCCCATTGCTGGTATTAATAAATATTTGATAACCAAATATATAAATATGACATAAAAAAGCTAGAGGAGGTCTTGAAAAGAATAATGATCAACCTCTGACTTTCTTCTTAATTTCATTCCTATTTCTGAAGGCAACAGCAAAGAAACATTGCATATTTTAACTTCTCGTGAAACTACGGTATACAAATGAATTTAAACTTTTTAATTCTTTAAAATATTCTACCAGTTTGTTTATAATCCACCTTTCTCAATTTATTTAAAGCTAGACATGATGAAATTAATATACCACTATAAAGTTAGAGATTTCTGCATATCACCTGCACCGTACCATCATTTTACTGATTTAAAACAGAAAAATCTTTCCTTAGAGCAAGAGACACAATACTGTTTTAGAGATTCTGGAATTTGGCACTAAGAGTTTAAAAGAGAAAGACATGGAAAGATGTTCTATAGCCACGTCAGCACTGGGCACTTAAGGAATCACAAAGACATGGAAGGCAGGAATTCCGTTCCTAAGGAGTTCAGCCTCTAGTAAAAACCCTAGTTAGGGACACAAGTAAACGTAACAGAAGTACATAGGCACGTGCATATGACAGGTAAAGAAAGTCAGATGAGAATTCATTGAGATTTAAAAGATCTCACGTCCTTCAACAAATTGCAGTTTGTCTATAATACTCTCACGAGTGTTTTTTCAATATCTTTTTGAAAACATGATATATGAAAAAGTAGGTTAATTTAGAGAAAAGAATATGAGGAATATGAGAAGCATGATTTTTGACCTGGGTTTGTAAGGAGCTGGTTTTCTGATCTTCAGAAGCTTCTTAATCTTTCTGAACCGAGGTTTCTCATCTGTTAGCTGAGTCGATAATAAATTATCTCTAAAGTTCTTTCTGGCACTAGCATTCAATGAATGTCTATATTCTCATTTTTTATGCTGATTAGACTTTTGTGGTTAAATGCAATTAGTTTTGCTATGTGCTTCACAATAAATTCAGGCTTTGCAATCCTTCATTATGCACAGAGGCAGTCATGTCTTATTGCTTAGGAGACAAATGAATTGTCAACTTTATTCTGAAGAAAATGATCAGAGATTGTCTCTCTGGAGGGGAAGAGTAACTGATATTCAAAAGTGAAATAGTAACTTCAGAAGGTCTTGAAAAGACTAGTGAAATGTTCTTTGGAGTCACATAATTAAAGAAGGAAGATTGCAGGATTAGGTGCAATGGAAACAGGCAGTACGTCATTAAGCCAATGGTGTTTCATTAGTCCTGGCCAGGTAAGCAGAGAAGAGGAAGGAAGGACTTACCAATATAGTTTGTCTGTTCTACTAAATCCTTAGAAATGACAAGGCATGGTAAGAAAAGCCTTTGCTAATGAGCATGATGAGAATTTGCATACTTCCTTGTTGACTTAACGCCTATTTGTCACTGAGGATTATTTGCTTTGAAACAACCTCTAACAAAAGAAATTAAATATCCCAGGAGCATGTAGGTGATAAAATCAAGTGGAAAGCCCCCAGTGTAAGTTCATTCACCAATGCTATTTCGTTTGACCTGGGTACCTACCAGGGAATATTCTGTGACACTTGTGGACAAAGATGGACTCATTCCCAGACTTATATCAGAAGCAATTCTCCAAGAAGCAAGACTGTGGACATAAGAAATCTCAAACTGGTTTATTTTTAAGTCGGTTACTTCACTGAAATTGGAGAACACAGGGAAGATTCCCAAACAGCGGAGTCAGTGCCTAAAGCAGCACTGAGGTTTCTGTGCTTCTCCTTTGGGGCTGCGGTAAAAATACAGTGGTCTCTCTGATTCATGGAAAGAAAACAAGTCAAAGGCAAGGAAATTATACAGCTTAGGGAACACGCAGGGGCTCCGCTCCCAGCCTGTGCAAGCTCGGGCAATGATTTCACTGGCCTGCTTACAGGATCTGCAGTTGAAGCAGCCATGGCCAAGAAAATAGAGCTCTGCCAGCAACAGGGCCAGGGCAGTGAGGGGCTTGAGGCGTCAGGAGCTGATGTCTGGAGAGCTGCCAACAAGGAGAGAAAACTAAGGTGGAAAATGGGGAGACAGTGAATTACAGAGCTCACTCAAGGTCACAGAACTACTACTGAGTGGCCAAAGATGGAGTCAAACCTACCCTCCTGCCTTCTTACTTAGTTCACTGAGTAAAGATGGGCTGGGGCTGTATTTCACTTGAGGTGAACAGCACATAGAGATTTGGAGCACACAGATCTGGAAGGCCTCCCGGTGAACTGTGTGCTTAAGTGTGGTCGTGCACAGAAAGTGCCTGGCACACTGGGGACACCCAAGGGTTTTTTTTCCAACAGCATGCCCAATCTACCTATCTAAATCTATCAAAAAGCAAATGTAACTAACTGGTGGACGTTTTCCATTTTCTTTTTTTTTTTTTTTAAAGATTTATTTATTTATGCATACAAGCACTGGGGTACAGGCCAGAGGTGTAGGGGGGTGAGAGGATTCACCACAGAG
>JAGFMF010011403.1:694935-720335 GCA_019455555.1 Galemys pyrenaicus
CCCCCCCTGGCCGGCAGCAGGGATCGAACTCGTGCTGCAGTGGCTGCGATTCGCTTCGTAGTGCGTTGCTTAACCCACTGCGCCACCAGGGGAGGCCCGGACGTTTTCCATTTTCACTACAAGTTTTGTAGTGACTAGATCATGGAAATCCCACCTGCTGATGAAATAGTGATTTCATTTTTTAGGCCTTTCACCCACTTCTACTACTAATAAATGCTAATACCTGATACTTTATGGTAGCTTACTATGTACTATGCACAGGTCCAACTCTGATCTGGAGATAATCCTCAGAATGAATCGAGAAGGCAGAGAGCGTCTTGAGCCCTAGTTTTCACAGGAGGGCAGCAGGCAAGAATGGTTAGACAACTTGTCCAAGGTCACTAAGTGGCAGAACCAGGATTCAAGCAGTTTGGTGCCAGCATCCTGCCCTGTTTTTAATCCCTCCTTGAGGTGTTTTCCAACATGTACATGTGATTCTTTACTAAGTACATCGATTGTAAATCTTAACACTTTCTCATTCATCAGGCTACAGTCCAAAACATCTAAACTCATCTATTACCAACAAGTCTGTAACAATAGATGAACTGGTCTTTAACTGGCCACATTGCTCCTTTCCCCAAATGCTTCTTTCCATAGATGAACCTCAAAGACAAATCACAGTTCAGTGCCTCACACATTATCCTACATATTATCACTTATTCAGGCAACAAAAATTATTTAGTTCCCAATATGAACAGAGATTGTATAAGGCATAGTAACCCATCTAGGGGATGAAAACAGATAAGAAATGTGACTGTATAACATAAAAAATGAGAAGCCCCTGAAAACTGCTATAGCCAAAATGAGAAATGAAGAAAAACTAAATATCACTATTACCTTGAGTCCACTTTAGCACAAAAATATTTATCAGTGAAGACACTGAAGGGAAGTTTATGCTACTTCAGGAAAAAAAAAAAGTCAGTAGCCTCAAGCACTTGAGAACAATCATATTAATCCTAACAGAAGACATTCCACTTATTAACAGACATTCAGTGTTAATATTGCCATATGTTGGGGTGCCTTGCCAGCTCTTCCTTTTTATTTGGAACTTCCCCTGCACCATAAAAACCTAGTAAAGGGCTGAAATTAGCTGGCCAACCCTCTGGTCACAGCCAGTGGAAGCAATCCACAGGTCCACTGAGCTACCTGCATTTTCTCTTCCTTGGAATTTTCAGTGAAGCCAGAGAGACCACTTATGGGCAGTGTTGGAGTTGGACCAATGAGACAACAAAAATGGGAGAAAACAGAGACCCTAAAGTGGAAGGAAGGATTAGAGGCCCTCAGAAGTTCAGGGACAAAAGATCAGACAGACTCTGGAGAGATCCAAGAATCCCTACTCCCTAGTTTCAGTTCTTATGTGCCCTACTTGAGGAAACAAGAACATATTCTTAATTTTAAGAGTGGCACATGTTTAATTATACAAATTGTATTGCCCAAAGCAAGCAGGGAACTCCTCAAATCACCGGGTGGTCAGCAGGACCAAGAGACACTCAGGTAGACATAAGCGTTATGTCACTCTGCTCAAATGGAGAAGGCAGGCCTTGAGAGCCTATGTTGGCACATTGAAGTACACTGTTTAGGAAAAATGGCAGTATTTGTTATTAAAATATACCTCTATCACTGCTGAGGATTTTGATTTCTTTCTCTGTTGACATGGAGTGTCAACATTATGGATGGTTGATTTGTCTACCCGACAATGCTTGACTCCTAGTCCTTAAAACTTCAGTAAGACCATCTCTAGTAGACTGTCATTGCACTTGTCAGCTGGGTTCTCCCAGAAGTGAACTTGAGACAAGCATTTAAGTGGCTTCTTTGGAAGGTGAACCCCAGAAGTACTGGCAGGGGAATGGGAAGTTGAAACAAGGGAAGAAAGTCAATGCACTGTGTGTTAAAAGGAAGATTTCAGTGGGCCACTGGAATGGAGTGTCACAGAGGACCTCAAGGGGACAATGTAGAATACCTCACCATTGTCCCACCAACACAGTGAGGAGCTGAGGTATTTATCCACCAACTCCTACTTGACATTGAGGCTTCTCTGTAAGAATGATTAACTTTCTCGTACTCTCCAGTTTGGCGTAGGCCTGACATGCTCCTACAGCCAGAGAGAGCCCTGAGATGGACTTGTAGAAAGAAGTTATCGATATGCAAGATCAGTGAGTGCTGAGGAATAGGACAGGGACACCAAGAGCATCTGCTATCCTCACCCTGTGTCCTTTAATTTAAGCTAAATGGAGTCTCTCTTCTTTGCAGCCAAGTGAACTCTAACGGTAGCAGAGTTTAATTCATGGTATTTCTTTAAAGAAATAAGTCTCTGCTTCAAAAACCCTCATCTTTCATTCATCCTAACTGGCCTTCCCTCTTCCGAGTCCCCAGTGACTGAATTAGTGTCATTTTATCGTATTATTAAAAGTTGATTTTACACTGTAGAAATTTTAATAAAAAGCTACAGGAGGGGAACTGAAACTGGACTTCAGTGTAAAAGGCCTGATGGTTTCCTTCACTAGCAAAGTCTCCTTTCATCAATTATTTATAGGCTGGTAGCAATACTGTGTCATGAATTAGGATAGCTGAACAGGTCATCCGTCTCCCAAAGGAAGAATTAATGACAACACAAGACCAGACAGATTCGTCGACATGTGATACACAAAGTCTCTTAATGTTTACTATAAAAAATAGCAACAGAGATCAAAGTCAATGAGAAAAAGTTTATTCTCCTGCATTGAGAAATGGAACTGACTGAAAAGGCCAAGCATTGACAATTTACAGTCCTACGTTAGCATTACTCTTGCAACAAGTACGTGAGTTGCCCTCAACACAGCTGTGCATTATGAAAGAAGCCTACTAACCTACCCATATACCCAGGGGTAGATTTTATAAGTCATAGAATAAATGACAGAATTCAAAACCACAGCTCGGAATTACCAGGGTGTGGCCTGGAACTGAAGAGCCAGTGATATATTTGCTGATTGAAAGAATGACAAGTGAGAGCCTTCTAACCCAGGTATTTCAGTTGTAGCAAAGATAAATGGGACTGGAAAACAACTTCTCTGTAGTCTTTCTTTTGAACTGATTCTACTGGTTTATTTCACTTACCCAGAATGCTCAACAAGTTTGGGGTTGAAAAGGACCTTCAGAATACAATGGGGCATACAGAAGCTTGGTTTTTGATCTTCGGTGACAATCTGTAGCTTTTAAATGTGTGTTTATACCATTAGCTTTTAAAATGATTAGTGACACAGGGAGATTAGTATTTTCCATATTTGCAACAATTCTCTATTTACTGTCCTTGTTCTTTGTTTCTCTTTTTTGTAGTCCAGGATGTTTGTGCCTTTTAAATTTTAATGGGGCGTTTTAAATGTTACCATTGTCTCCTTTTTAGCATATCACTTCTTTTTCCTACCTTTTTTGTTAGCTACCCTAGAGTTTGCAATATATTTACGAATAATCCAAGTTTACATTCAGATAAAACACTGAAACATTCATGGATAGTGTGAGTACCTTAAAACAAAGTAATCACAATTCTTCCTTCCTGACCCTCACATCATTGCCATCAGTCACTTCACTGATATACACAACACACACACACACACACACACACCATGCTATACATACACACACATTTATAAGCATACCTATTCTTTTTTTTTTTTAAAGATTTATTTATTTATTTATGCATACAGGAGCTGGGGCACAGGCCAGAGTACAGGGAGGTGAGAGAGCAGAATAGGCAGACCGACTGAAACACACTGCTGAGGGGAGCAGCAGTGAGGCAGGAGAGGTCTGCTGCACCATGTGGGTCCCCTCCCTGGCCGGCGGCAGGGACCAAACTCCTGCGGCAGTGGCCGAGATCTGCCCCACAGTGCGCCGCTCAACCCACTGCACCACCAGGGAGGCCCCAGCATAACTTCCATATGATCCAGCAATCCCACTCCTAGGAATATACCCAAAAGACACAAAGACACTGATTCAAAAGAATACCTGTACCCCTATGTTTATAGCAGCACTCTTTACAATAAGTAAGACCTGGAAACAACCTAAATGCCCAAAAACAGATGAGTGGATCAGGAAACTATGGTACATATACACGATGGAATACTATTCAGCAATCAACAAAGAAAAACTAGACGCATTCATAGGAACATGGATGGAACGGGAAGGGATGATGCTTGGCGAGGTAAGTCAGAAGGCAAAAGAAAAATACCAGGTGGTTCTTCCCCTAAGAGGAATATAAGGGAACCAAATAAGGATCAAGGAAAGGAATAAGAACAACAACAACAACAATAATAACAATAACGACACAAAAACCAAAAATGAAAAGACAAGGACAAATTGGGACACTTGGTGGGGAGGGGGGAAGGGGAGGGTTGAGGGCAGACAGGAGCACGGGGGGACTGAGGTGATGGTGCACTGGTGATAGGGTGATGGGGAATACATGGAGATTACAATTGATGTCAAATATATATAAATTAAAAAAAAGTGGAAAACAAAAGAACTAATTTTTGAATGAACTACTACTTGTTAGATCAATTAAGATTAAGAACAGTAAAAGCTTTTTTTGCCTTCACCTATTCTTTCTGCAATGAAATTCATTTAACATTTCTTGCAATGCAAGTCTACTCCCTCAAGTTTCATTTTCCGAGAAAGTCTTTATTTCTCCTTCACTTTTAAAGGATTATTTCACAAGACACAGAATTCTAGGTTGGTGGGGTTTTTCCCTCTTAACACTTAAAAAAATTTCACCCCACTGTCTTCTCACATATTTCTGTGAAGAAGTCAGGTGTCATTCTCATCCTTGCCTCACTGTAGGTAAGGTGTTTCCCTCCCTGGCTTCTTTCAAGATTTTTTGTCTTTAGTTTTCTACATTTGAAATTTAGTAAGTGTAGGTGCAGTTGTTTGTTTGACATTTATTCTGCTAGGTGTTCTCTGAGTTACCTTTCTCTATGGTTTGGTGTCTGACATACATTTGGGTAAAGTCTGAATCACAATTGCTTTAAATATTGTTCTGTTCCTGCCTCTCTTTCTTCTGGTATTCCCATTATATGTGTGTTACACCATGGTTGTTGTCTCACACTTTTGAATATTCTGTTTTTATCAGTCTCTTTTCTCTTTGCTTTTTAGTTTTGGAAACTTCTATTGAGATGGTCTCATGCTACGTGCTGCTTTCTTTAGTCATGTCCACTCTATTAATGAGCACATAGAAAAAAAACATTCTTCATTTTGTTACAACTGTTAATCTATAGTTATTTATAGCTGGTAATTCTTTTTTCTTAGAATCTCCATCTTTGTATACGCTGCTCAGATGTTCTTGCATCTACTTTACCTCTCAGAGTCCATAGTGTATTCGTCAGTTGTCTTACATTCCTAATCTGATACTTCCCACATCCCTGCCGTGTCTGAGTCTGGATCTAGCCCTTCAAAATGAGTTTTTCCATTTTAGCCTACCTTTAATTCTGTGCTTGATATGTGGCCAGGATGTACTGGGTAAAGGAACTGCTATAAAGAGTCCTTTGGTAATGTGGGGGTGCATGCGGCGGCGGGGCGGGGAGGGGGGGAGGGGAACGACGGTGGTAGAGAAAAGCTCAACAGTGCTGTGAGTAAGCACGGATGTGGTAGTGAGCTTGTGCCTCTGGACTGGGAACTTCTTGGATGCCTCTGGGTCCCCCACCCCAACTCTTCTGAGATACCATGGCTAGAGGGGCCTGGAGTTGGGCATTTCCCTCTCCTGAGGTGAGTTAGTCTCTGATAAAAATCAAAACAGGTTAGAACCTATCATTAGTTATATACTTTCTCTTTGCATGGTCTTGTTAGGAACAGAATGCACTGACAAATTTGAAAATGAGTCCTTTCTCCCTCCCCATCTCAGATCATGAGAGGGTTTTTTCTCAGATATTCACTGTGGAAATCTGTTCAAATTCCTGGAAATTAAACTCACTAAAGTATGGGGCCCAACCCGTGACTGAACCCCCAGGAGTTCTTGACACTCAGACTTTCCTTTGGTGAGCTTCCAGTCATTGCTGGTTTCCAACACCAGCGCCTGGAAGGTTTCCGCGCCCTTACATTATGAGTCTTCCTACTTGCCTGTCTGTCTGTCTCCAGTTTGGGAGGCAGCATGTTGCCCTGTGACCTCACTTCTCTCATAGATCCAAGAAGAACTGTTGACTTTCCAGTTCTTTTTGACCTGTTGTTATGACAGAATGGGGACTTCTGAGCTCCTTACCTGCCAGACTAGAAACCAGAAGTCTCCTTCCTTGCTTTTCATTCCTTAAACTGCAGAGCTCAGAGATTTGGATTCTGGGTGGGAGAGGCATACTTCAGGCCCTTCTGCTGACCTCTGTAGCATGAGCATACCTAGCTCTGGGTAGAGACAGAAAGGTTTAATAGGGAATTCAATTTCAAGCATCCTAGACCTGTCACATCCTGTGTCTAATTTGAAGATTTCCTTTCCACTTGTGATTGCTCCAGTTATTCCCTAGCCGTTAGCATATTTTTCTAAATATTATAGTACCCAAGATTGGAAAAAGAACACTGCACAGAGCCAACAAGCTGAGCACTCCACATGTGCAGGTTGGGGATACAGGTCCCATCCACCATAATGGACACGGCAGCCTGCACGTGGACACAGGTGTGTAAGAGCAGCAGCAGTCACAGCAGGCCTGAAAGAAGTCACAGGTTCAGGAAGTAAGGAACCAGGACAGGTGTGTGCCCTGACATGCATTACAGAAGTTCTAAAAGTCCTTTTGGTAAGAAATCCCTGGGGTGAATGGGTGGAAGAGGGGTAACTGGACTTCTAGAGGTCAATTGAAATGAGGTTTCAGACTGATGCTATCTGGGTATAAAGGGTGGAAAAGTAGAGCCCACAAGGGCAAGAGAAGGTGGGTCCATCTAGAAGTTGACAACATCTGGACGTGCACAGGGGGCTGACACGTCCTTGACACGGCCTTTCTCTCGCTTTCTGCAGGCTGGTGGTGCCACTCTGGCTCCTCCAGACATGCTTCCCAGAACTTGAGCTCTCCTGGTGAGGTCTTGGAAAAATTCCTATCTAGCTGCTCTTCTTTTCCTGAGACCTGGGATTTCCATTAGACACAGATCATTCTGCTTCTAAGAATGCCAAGTTAAAAACAAATTTCAGAGTGTGGTCTCATTCTGAAATTTTGTATTCTAACTTAATATGGACTTAATCTCTGACTAAACCCTATTTATTGATCTGTATGATAGAACATTCCAGAGTAAAAGCAATTTCAGATTTTTCAAAGGAGCTATTTTTAATAAACGATGAGCTTATAAATACCTTCAAGAGCAGCCTTCACAGCTCCAAAGCATCATATAGTGTTTGCAACAGTGGAAGCCAGGAACTTCTACTGTTTTTAATATATTTAAAAGAGCAAATTTATTAGGAAAAGGGACAAAAGAATAAAGGACACTTGCATAGACACAAGTGGGCAAGAAGAGCTGTTCAGAAAGGGACAGGTTTGCTGAGAGAGGCCTGCATAGTCACAGGCAGGCAACCTTGGGAGGACAGCTGCCTCTGCTGAGGGAGGTCAGTGAAGACACACCCCTGTATGGTACAGGTCAGAGCCGGCAGGAGCTGCCCTGCAGAGGGACAGAGTTGGTGAAAAGCAATACCTGCACAGTCACTGGTTGGCAGAAGGCTGCGAACCACTGTCTACCATTCCCACTTGTTCTCTCTAATCCAGTCTCTAGAAAGAGACTGTATTTCAGATTATTCTGAAATACAAACCTGATCATGACAATTCCTACCAAAAGCATTTTAGTGAATAGCCAGTGTTTTAGACCAACACCAAAATTCTTAACGCAGGTAGAAGGACCCTGTGTGATCTGTTCCACGCCTTCTTCCTGCCTCTTCTCATCAACTATCTCTTATTTTCTATTTTCCTGTCTGAACTACATTATTTCAATTCCTTCTTTATACCATTTTCCCTCCTTCCACAGGGCATTTGCACATGATGTTCCCATCTTTGGAATACTCCCCCCCTCCCCTGCTTCATGCAGGAACAATTTCTTATCTTGAGATCTCAGCGGAAAACTCATGTCTTCAGAAAGCTTTCCCTGAGATTCCACTACTGACTCGTGACCTGTGCTTATAGTACCACACACCTTTGTAGTATTTCACATGGCAGCAATTTAAAAATATTTATTAATATCAAAATACATGAATGTGTGTTGGGTAAACATGTTATGGAAACATAACACAAAGAAGAGTCAACTTGAAAATTCCACTCCATGATTTTTTGCATGATGAATATGCCCAGGTAGCAGATCAGGAAAGTGATCATTCCCAAATCCCAGAGTCCCTCTTTCCAGTCACCACACCTCCACCAAGGGCAGTGGTCACTAGTTTGTTTTCTAGTACATAACTGCATTTTTGTTTTCTAAAAATCCCTAAAAATTAAAAAAAAAATTCCAAGAATCCCAGCGCCTTCCCACAATGTGTCTGCTGTATATCCTCCAATCCTTTTTTACACACATCTACACACACAAACAATACACACGTGGAAAAGTATAGTTTTATCATCACTCATAATCTTATGTATATTTGTGCGACAATTTCATTTGCCGTCTCTGCCTCTAAATTGTAACTGCTACAAGAACAAAGCCAATGGCAATATTTGCTCCTCATCTCCTCCCCAGCACCTAGCACAGGCCTGGCACAGAGCACATGCCACAAATATGGTGACTAAGTCAACGAGGCTGCCAGGTGCTAGGGCCACAGGAGTGAACGAAACAAATATGCTCACTGCCCCCACTCTCTTCTGGTTTATATAGGAGAATGGATCAGAAATTTGTCTTAAAGCTTTCCAGAAGTGATGCTCTAGAGCCACAGTCTATTAACACTTGCAACAACAAGATGAGCCCAGAGGGTATTATTAATGAAGTAAGTCAGACAGAAAAGGACTAACTGTGTGATTTCACTCATAGTAGTATGTATCCAAACACATGGATGAGATAAATAAAAGGAAAATAAACTTTCAGACTATAAGACTAACTAGAGGTTACCAGAACTTAAGGGGACTGGGAATGGGTAAACAGGATAAAAAGGCAATTGTAGGATGCATAGAATTGGACTTTTAGTGGCAAACTTACTGCAGTACATACACATTGATTTTTAAAAACACATACCTAAACCTCATGTTGACATGTTATTTTGATCAAAAATAAATCAAAATTTGAAAAACAAAGCCATAGTCTCTATTCTTGCTCCACACCTCAGAGAGTTCTCCCCTGCTGACAACCCAACCCTGGACTAATGAAGGGGTCTCTTAAGACTTTCTCCTGCAACCCCCCACTTACACTGGGCTCAGTCCCTATTCTGGCCCCCTGTGTGGATGCCCCCAGGTGTATTTATATCTTCCTCTGCCTTCATCATACAAAGCTCAATACCTTTTCCAGAATGAGCTCATAAGGCAAAGGTGTAGAAAGGGCACTGTACTTGTGAATCAGAAGACCTGAGTTCAGCTCCAAGTGCTTTCACTTTCTTTTTCTTTTTCTCACTTTCTGACTGATCCTATGCGCTCTGTCCAGGCCAATGTCAAAGGCAGGTGCTACGCAATGAAATCTCTAGAGTTCTTTTTAGTCTATAATTTTTATGATGGAAGGTACCTACATTTAAGAGTGGACAGCTCATCTTTCTACAGGCGGACCTATATCCCAGTGATGATTTAATTTCCCCAGAGGAGGTTCATGCTGCCGGAGTCTGATATGGTTTCTTCCTTACACAGGTCAGTCTAACCCAGCCCTCCACTTTGATAAGACACACTACAAATGACGACAGCTGAGGCAGACAAACAGCTCTCTAGGAAGGTCAACACAATGATCAATAATATCCCTGTGAAAATGCTAGCAAGTCTGGGCATTTTCTATTAAAAATCTTTCTTTAGAAAATTTTCTTTTGAAATAACATGACCTGATTTTCAGCGATGAACTAGTTACACAGTCGGGGTTTCTTGTCAAGGCTCTAACTTGATAATTATAGACTAAGAGGAAAGCAAAACAACATCCTTTCTGATTGTATCAGGCTGGCCCGAGACCCACGGGAACTGTTCCACTATGTGGAGACCAGAGAGGCCAGTCAACATGCACAGACTGCAAAACCCCCAGATTTCAAGCTTCCTGATACCTAGTAACCCAAGGGCCTTCCTGTTCTGAGGCATTCCACTTGGCCTGGAACTTTTCCAGCTCTCACGATGAGGGAGGATTCCCTAGGAGTGGGTATGGCTTCTTCTTAGCTCTCCTTTCTGCCTGAGACACAAGCCTGAGACGAGACACTTTACAAGTCCCATAGGCCATTTTGAAACTCCTCTCTTAGTCACTGTCTCATTTAATTCTAATGGAAGAATTCAGGTAGATATTTTTGGCCCCATTTTACAGACAATTTAAAATCGCCCCCAATCTCACAGACTTGAACAGAACAGAATAGGTTTCAACCCGTATCTCAGGTTTCTAAGCTCTACAAGGTCAGTTTCACCAAGAAGAGTTTCCTGAGGTTGCAGTTCCCCTTTCCCTTAGCCCCTTATCATGAGAAAAGTCCCAGGACCATGGAAAATTCTGTTATTCAGGCTGGACAGAATAACTGCCAGTATCACTCTGCCCTCAGTTCCTCTTATCCATCACTAATCATGAATGGGGCTGCCTGGGCACCCCTGGAGGGCGCCAAATCACCAGGCTCTTAGGGGCTTCACCCAATGCAGCAGATTTGTTGCAAAAACAGCTCCTCTGATCTTTCTTTTCTAAACAAAGTAAGTGGTGAGTTGGAAAAGTTTGAGTGAAGGTGAGCCTGAGACAGGAACCCATCTGGAAAGATTTTAGTGGGAAAATGTATAGGGAAGAAAATAGAGTGAATTTTTGGGGGGAGGGGGTATTATTTTGTTCCAGACCTAGTACATAGCAAGGAGTGTGGGATATGCCAATAAATCATTGTGTGAACGTGTGAACCAATCTACAGGGAGAAGTCCCTTGAAAGACATCATCAGTTTATCCTCATCCTCAATTTGCCTCTGCCATTTATTAACATACTTATGCATTCCTTATCCTCAAGCACACAATGGAAATTAACCCTTCACCATCTCTGAGATCACCTTGAGTTACTCTGTATCATTAAACTTTTGAAAAGAAATCACCACCTCTAGTTTCTTATCACCGACCTCTTACTCTATAATTTTATCAAGTCAGAATCACTACTAGAATAGGACTGAATCTTATTTTTTTATTCCTAGCAAGTGGCACCTATTGATAGCATGGAGGATCCCTGTTTTGTGGAACATCCCTATGCTCTCTAAATATGTTCCTTCTCCGCAACATTGAAACCAGGCACCCTGCTTTGCAGTGTCCTCTGTATTGGATCCTCTAGTTGCCAAGGTAAGTTCAGATTAAAACTGTAGGTACCAAGTAGGCCTAGAAAGCATGTCTGTTTCATATAAAGTCAGCTCTATGCATGCCCCGTGTGTCCACATGAAATAATTTGTTTAAATCTGGAGTCAGCAAGTGATCCAACAGCAATAGGAAAAATGATGGTATCACACTGCCACACCTCAAACTATACTACAAAGCTATAGTGATAAAACAGTGTGGCACTGGAACAAGAACAGACATGCAGATCAATGGACCAGAACTGAGAGCCCAGAAATAAACCCACACCTAAATGGACACTTAATCTATGACAAAGGAGCCAAGAATATACATTGGAGAAAGTCTCAATAAATGGTGTTGGGAAAACTGGACAGCCACATGTAAAAGAATGAAACTAGACCACCATCTCATATCATACACAAAAATTTAACTCAAAATGGAAAAATATTTGGATGTAAGATCTTAAACCATAAAATACACACAAGAAAACACAGGCAAATCAGTCCAAGACAGCGTCTTCAGGTGCCTTTGTAGATTTATCTCCAACAGCAAGGAAAACAAAAGAGAACATATACAACTGGGACCACACCAAACTAAAAACATTTGCACAGAGACAGAAACTGTCACTGAAATGAAAAGATACCCTGCTGAATAGGAGAAAATATTTGTACACCATACTTCTGACAAGAGGCTGGTATCCAAGAACTACAACCAACTCATACAACTCAACAAAAACAATCTCATCAAAAAATGAGCAGAAGAGTTAAGTAGGCACTTCTCCAAAGAAGACACACAGATAGCCAACAGACACATGAAAAAAATGCCCATCAGCAGTTATCACCAGAGAAATGCAAATCAAAACCACACCTGTGAGAATGACACATAGACCAGAAAAAACAAGTATTGGTAAAGATATAGAGAAAAAGAACCCTCTTACACTGGTGATGGTAATGTACATTGTTCCAGCCCTTCTGGAAAACAGTATGGAAGTTTTTCAAAATATTAAACATTACTCTACCATATGACCCAACATTTCCACTCATAGGTATGTACCAAAGATCATAAAAACACTACTTCAAAGGGAACATACATCCCAAAGCTCATTGTAAACCTACTTACAATAGCCAAGCTATGGAAACAACCTAAGTGTCCCAAAATAGTTGAGTAGAACAGGAAGATGTTAAATATAAACACAATGGAATACTACTCAGCTGTTAAAAAAAGATAAACGCTTGCTATTGTAGCATCACGGCTAGAACTGGAGGAGCTTATATTAATCAAAACAAATCCAAAGGAAAAAGATAAATATTGGATGGTGCCACTTAGGTGTGGACTATCATGGTACATTTATTTGGATTAATATGCTCTGAATAGATTTTCAAAGCAGGAGGCTATCAGAAATTGTTATGATGCCCTTTCCCCAAAGCTACCCTTTGATGTCTCCAAATATGGACCATTCTTTAAAAGGTATTGATATAGAAGAAAATCCTGCTCTTGAATATCTGCCTTGGATTTGGTTTGATATTGAGGGATTTTGCTCTTCCTAAATTGTAGGAACCATGTCATTGGAGTTCCTAATTTCATCTTCAACTATTTTCTGAAACCCTTTTATACAGAAACCTTGGGGGCCCCGCTTTGGAGGTAGTGCTAAAAACAACACACTTTTAATTCTACCCATTTAGAATAGAACTAAGAGATACTTTGCAGATCGCTGATTTTAGACCCCATTTTACTAGTGATTCTAACCCAGAATGTATTATTTAGTTCACTAACCCAGAAAAAGTTGATAGAGTGAGATATTACCGCACTCCTTTAAGAGTGGCTGTTGTCCAAAGACAAGGAACTAAAAGTGTTGGAGAGGGTGTGCAGAGACGGGAACCCCTTGTACACCATTATGGGTATCCACTATGGAAGCAGTATGGAGATCTCTCCAGAAATCAAAAATAGAAATTCCATATAATTCAGATCTTGATATTTACCCAAAGACTAATGAAAATACTAATTTGCAGAGATATATGCATTCCCATCGACTGCAGCTTTATTTATAGTAACCAAGTATTGGAAACAATCTAAGTATCCACCGACAGATGATAAAATAGAGATGTGGTGGTAATGATACAGAACGGAACTCTATTCAGCTATATGAAATAATGAAATTCTGCCATTTGCAACAATATGAATGGATTAGAGGATGTTCTGTTTAGTGAAGTTAATCAAATGGAGAAAGACAAACACCGTATGACTTCACTCATGTGTAGTAGATAGAGAAAACAAATGAAATAAAATAAAAACTTTTATGCTGTAATATTTAATTAGTGGTTACTAAAAGGGAAGTGAAAATGGGAGTGGGTAAATTGAGCTAAAGGATTTAGACTTTTAGTAGTGAATTTAATGTAGTACATACATGTTAATTTGGAATGATATACACCTGAAACTTATATTTGTTACAATGCAATTTTATTTATAATGCATATCATATTGCATTATAATGCAAAGTTATAGTGCAATATCACTTCAATGAAAAGGTTTTTTTTTTTTTTAAGGAGACTGATCCTTTGTCTCACTTCCTGCCAATTTTGTTCACCTGACTGGAACCTTCTAGTCAATGCTGCAGAACCTTAAGCCAATAGTCTCTGGGTTAGCAGGTCCCCCCTGCTGTTAATTACGCAAAAGGATGGGAGGATAAAAGGAGTTAATGTGTGTCAAATGTGTAAAACAGTTCCAGGCACAAAGTGAGGGCTCTTAGGATGCCAGCTAACATAACTGAGCTTCAAAGGGTTCTTTCTAGAATTCTAAGAGGATACCTAGCAAAGGTTTTAGTGTACCATGCTCAACAAATACATTCTTGCAGGCTTTTTACAGCAAGGTTGGGAGAATAGCGTTCTGAGTCCTGACCATTTACTGATCAGGGAGGAACTAGCACTGAAGATTTTTATTTGAAAAGGATATTTTGATAGTTAGAAGTAATTTTGTAGCTCATGTAATAGTGGACCTGGAATGATGAACACAAATGTCTTCAATTATCACTTCCTTTCTAGAGCCTGTTAAAGGGAATTCCACAGAAATATCTGGCAACCACAGGGCCGCTCAGTAGGGGAGTTCACATCAAAACTACCACCTTGTCAAGTTAAGAATTATTTCTACTCCCTTGGTAGAAGGAATAAAATAATCCCATTACCATCAGAGTCCACACTTTGGTTTTAAAGTGGGGCCTCCCTGGTGGCAAAGGGGGTTAAGCACCGCACTATGGAGTAGCTGCAGCCACAGCAGCACGAGTTTGATCCCCGACCAGGGAGGGACCCACAAGGCGCAGCAGACCTCTCCTGCCTCGCCCGCTGCTCCCCTCAGCGGTGTGTTTCAGTAGATCTGCCTGCTCTACTCCCCACTCTGTCTCTGGTAAATCCTCTCACCACCCCCCACACCTCTGGCCTGTACCCCAGTTGTTGTATGTATAAATAAATCTTTAAAATAAATAAAAGTGCTCAATCAATGAATAGCATCATGTTTGGTAAACTCCATACTAACTGTCAAGCCAGAGTAAGGAGTCACGTTGTCAACAGCTGTGCCATCAACAAATCTGAGTCTTGTTCAAGTAGGCGCCTGGGCCAGTGGGGTCTAGCAGACTATTCAAATCAAGATTTTGGAGCTCAGACTAGAGAAAACAGAGCCAAAAACACCTTCATGATGAGTCTTCTTTCTTGGCTAAGCTTCACAGTACACAGCTCATTCATACCGCATCCTTGAACTTTTCAATCTTATGGGAAAGACAAATTCTCTTTAAGATTCTAGCAAAGTTCCTGTAACTTAGTTTCATTGGCTTGGCTAAGGCCTGTGCCCCTTCCTGACCATGTATCCACGGCCAGGTTCGTGTCAGAGCAGAGATGATTACTGTTGACCAAATTGGGTCATGCGTCCACCATGAAAGCTGGGAGTACAGCCCCATCTAAAGCAAATTAATAGAAAGAAGATCAAGGAAAGTGTAGGACCTGTTACTAAAATAAAGATTTATGGATGTTGGGTGGGTGAAATAAACAGTTAATTTTTCTACCTGCTTCTCCACTACTTAGCAGATCACTTGAATTCTCCAGAACCAGTATTCTAATCTATAAAATAAGAGATCTGAGTTAGTACATGTATAAGAATCTGTTGTAAAAAACATTTCCTTGGGTCCCACCTCTATAGAGATTCAGGTCTAAAGTGGGGCCCAAGAACCCAGGCAATACTGAGGTTTGTCTGAGGAACACACTTAGAGTAACAGAATGGAAAGATGGCTCTATTCCTGCCACCCAATAATCCCGTGAGTGGTTAAGCTTCATTCTGAGGTTCACAGTTAGGGATTCTGCTTCTGCTCTCCCCCCTGGGAGGCATCTCAATTTTTGCTATTGTGATTTGCAATGAGAATTTTCCAGTAGGTTACAAGATATATGGTGGTTCTCAAACCTACTAGCACCATGGAACCCTTTATTTTGTAGAACACCTATGAACATATATGAATGTTTTCTGATGCTGAGAAAGTTTCCTACAGCTCACCGTACCCTCAAAATCTCTATACTCTGATACACAAGCACATTTAGAGATGCTCTCCAGCTTCTGAGAATGAACATGTGTCAGGATAAGTGCTGTGTCATGATTCACCGGCAGTTCCCACACACTCCAATATGTTCAGAATGGAGGGTCAATGTTATTTTTTTGGCAGCAATCTAGAAACTCACTTTTTGACCAGAGGAGATAAACATTGGAAAAATAAGGTGCTAATGTTCCAGACTCCTCTGTTGTGGTTGGAGGTGAGGGGTAGGAGTTCGGGAACAGCGTGGATGTTTTCAGCACGGATCCTGGGGGAGGGGAGGCCATCTGGGCCTGAGAATGTGGCAGGAAGTCTTTGGGAGCAGGTACTGCTTTGTTAAGGCTAGGGGCAGGGCGACAGTGCCTACCAGGGCCTAGGCGACAGCTATGCTATATTGCCAGTCCTTGTTGTGGGTACTTGTAAAAATCACCATTCAAGTTTGATCTCCTCAAAAACTTCTTAGAGCATGCCAGCCTTAAGTTCAGTAACAACCATAGATTTGTCTTAATTATAAGTGTGATGCTGATGATACTATCAGGAGGGACAGGGTGTGCTTTTTTGAATAGCACCTCTCTGACTGGATCTCTGAAAGGTGAGAAGTAGATGACACGAGGGCCAGTGACCCCAATCTGAAGAGTCACCTGAAGGGCCGGGGCAGCGCACTTTCCCTGGGGTTGTATGCAATTTGCTGAACTCTCTCAAGAACATAAACTGCACCTGAGAGGAGATGGCATGCACTGTACCAACATGAAGAATGCTGTAAAATATATATAGATATAGATAATAAAAAGAATTCTAAAAAGACCCTCAAAGACAGTCAACTGAAATAAAGCAAGTGTAGCCACACCACCACAGACGTCTTCCATGCAACTTGAGACTGCCTATCTCACCCAGGGAAGACAAACTGAACTTTAAGGAGGCCTTGAGGGGAGAAAACAGGCCTGTCCTGTTCAAGTGCTCATCATTAAAAAATAAACACACTGGTCTCACCGCCAGGAGCAAGGCTGTGATTCCCTTTGCTTCTCCCCACTTCTCAAGCCTCCTACTCTAACCAGCTGGCCTGTGTCATCTCTCCATTAGTGCAGGTTTGAAAAGCTCCACCACAGATGGACTTGACATTGGGCAACCTGCCACTTATATTTACCGAAATGCATTGCTTGCATTTTTGAAAATGTGGGACACAAGGAGGTTTCTTTTTTAATTGCAAGGAGTGGAAAGTGTCTTCCAGGCAGCGGGTCTGCCTCCCTGCCAGAGAGGTTGCCACTGCAAACTCCATTTACCCCAGGGCTGAGGTGGCTTATGCGACACTTTATTAAGTCACTCTCAGCCACCCCTTGCTTACAACTGGCTTTCTTTTTTCCAACTCCCAGATGCACTGTGAAGGCTGTGAATGCTGAGCCCAGCCTAGGCTCTGATTGATTTTTCTTCCCTCCCCAGAAGGGGTTTCTGGTAACTGGACCATGTGGCAGATTGTCCTAAGCAGCTGGGGAATCTTCAGCTTTCTTGGGCCCAGTGTGTTCTGACAGCAGGTTCAGCTTAATGCACTTGCATTTCATTTCTGTGTTACTAAAAAGGAGCCTGAAGCATCACTGTCACAAGGCTTCCGAGAGAAGAAAGGGTGAGGGCAGGAGAGCCAAGAACTACTGGGATATTAGAAAGAAAAATGTCAGCCCTACTCCTCTAGATTATGGCAGGATGTGCTCAAGAGAAACCAGAGTGACACTGGGAATTGGTCATTTCAGACTGGGACTTAAGATGATCCAGTTGTTAAAGAATGACACTGGCATTGAAAAGATACCAGGCCTGCTGATGCTTCTGCCTTACTACCTGTTCAATATCCATTCTCCAGCATTTCTTTCTACCAGTAGCATGTAATTGTGAGCTGAGATCTAAGGATGAAGGGGCCACAGACATCTGCCCTCAAGGAGCTCACTCTCTAATAAAGAGCCCAGCCCTGAGCAACGTGGGATTGGCGGACAAATGAAAAGTGCAGCTCTGATCACATACTCTAGCACCAAAAGTGAGTCAGCCAGTCAAAAACCCAAGACAAACTTCTAAACTGCTATCCTTCTGTTAGCTACCATGCTCACTGTGCCTGGCTATTTCTCCCTTGATTTTCATCTGATGGCTGGACCTACTCTTCTATTTTGTAGGGACAAGGGTACACAAGTGATGAAACTCACCAGTGAGTCTTGTCGGCAGGAAGGGTGCCAACATGAGCTCATTGGGGGCAGAGGCAGTGTCAAGGTCAAGGTAGTGATTGGCACACAGGTGACCAATAAAAGTTTGCCAAGTGGCACTGCACACCACTCCCTTTCATTTATTTTGGACTTTTCTACTTTTAAGATTTTTATTTTTATTTGTTTATGCATACAAGAACTCGGATGTAGGCCAGGGGTGCAAGGAATGAAGATTCACCAGAAACAAAGTGGGGAGCAGAACAGGTGGATTTACTGAAATACACTGCTGAGGGGACCAGCAGGGAGACAGGAGTGGTCTGTGCCCTGGGAGTCAGATCCCCTGCTGAGGATCAAAGTAATATGCAGGGGCTGGAAGCTGGCAGCACTGAAACTTTAACCCCTGCACCACCAGGGAGGCCCTGCACCTTTCTACTTTAACAGAACAGCTTTACCTATTCATTTTTACTAGACGCCCATAAAATAGGGTAGATGCTTTCTGACCCTTAAGAAGTGAGATGAAACCAAGGTACAATTGGGTTAAATGATTCCTCCAAGATGACAAGGGGAGTGTCAGAGAGGCATTTGAGTCATCTGCCAAGGTAGGGAAGGGGACACTAGAGGAGATGAAAGAGAATGAGATGGCCCAGATCTTACATTTGTGTCCCTTTACTTATTTATAAGGCTTTAAACTTGTGATTTGGAGCAGCTTAAGGAATACCAAGGGTGTTGTAGTTGTAAAGGTAAAAATACATGAAGATAAAAACTACTGTAGGTTATGGATGAGTAAATGCCCCCTCTAGGTTAAAACTCACACTAAGACTTTTATTAAGCTCGTGAGTAACAGTGATTAGATACCATCATAAGGCACAGACTCCACCAGGAAAAAAAAATATATCAATTTTGCTAATAATGGAAATAATGACTGTGTCATTGGGAATTATTTACCATAAAAGCAGTTTCTTTTGCTAAAGAAAGTAAACATCACCACTTCTACTCAGTGCTTATCTAGCAGCAGGGGATCATCACATCTGATAGCACCCTTAATTATTTCTGAAAACTATTAACAACAAAACCAAGTGCATCAGCGGCCACAATGCTTAATTTCGTACTTCCGCCATTATGCTTACAGTGGCATTTTTGCTTTCATAGAGTAAATTATTAACACTCCTCAATCTGAAATGGTACTAAGTCGTTATAAACAATTCTCTAAAAGCTAATTCTTACTATCTAGATCATGCATCCTTAACAGGGCTGATATCGCCCCCAAGGGGGCAAAGATTGGTTCTTAGGGTTACAAAATCTTTCCCTTTTTATATATAAACAGATACACACGTGATACATAAACATATATGTGGTGCATCTATGGTATTAAAACTTCCTGGAAGGGAGGATAATTAGGATTAAAAAAATATGTATATCAAAGGCTTCTTCTGGAAGGGACAATAATGACAAAATAGACTGAGAAACACTGTTCTAAGTCTTAGTTTGCTAACCTAGCTAAACAATAGGATCTCCTTGGGAGTTTTTAAAAACACTGTCCCTGGATCCACTCCCAGGTTTCAGAGGTGACTGGCACACGTAAAAGCTCCCAGATGAGTCTAAATAGTGCAGTGGAACTTGAGAACCACTGCTCCAGATTGCAGATGACAAAATTCCCACCACTTTCCACCCCAAGCTCAGACAATGGGGCTAAACCATCAGGACATTCTTTCCCCACAGAACCCAGGTGCGATTTTGAAATTTCCTCATTTATTACTACAAGTAAGTGGAATTGACATGTGAAATAAAACTAATTGCCATCTCTGTTCTAGATAGTCACCAGGCTTGAACAGAATCCAAACCTGTACCTTAATATTAGTACTCAAAAGTCTCTTGCCGTTAAGCTTTATGTTCCTGTTATTTTTTCATTTGGGAGAAAAATAGAGAAGCAAAATTGGTGATGAGTGAGGAGAAATTAAGGAATTTATTGAACATCTAAATATGGTTGTGCAAAAGAATGTTTGGTTATACCCAGGAAGGGTTGATGTTCTATTTTCATTACAAAAAGGGTAAAGTACCTCTTTTGGATGTGAACAAACCAGTCCAGCAGCTCAATGAATGTTCCTAAAGGTTTCATGCACTGCAGGCCTCTTTGGAGAATATTCAGCTTTATTCTAGCATCTGTGGTTTGAATGTATATCTTTTAATAGGCAGAAAAAAAATAGTTGTTACCAAGTACAAGAATATCATGTTTTACTATAGTTAGATCTTCATGTGGAAATTCAAATGAAATCATTTCAAGAAGAGGAGTTTCTGATGAACTCCTCACATTTAGAAAATGACTTTTGAGGGGGCCTCCCTGGTGGTGCAAAGGGTTAAGACACAGCACTATGAAGCATTTGTAGCCACAGCAGCACTTCAATTTCCAGAAAGGGAGGTGACCCACATGGTGCAGCAGATCTCACCTGTTTCACCCTTTGCTCCCCTCAACTGTGTATTTCAGTTGATCTGCCTGTTCTGCTCCCTGCTCTGTCTCTGGTGAATCCTCTCATGTTCCCCCCCCCCACCTCTGGCCTGTACCCCAGTTCTTGTATGCATAAATAAATCTTTTAAAAAATGACTGTTGAGCTAAATAGAGATCAACAACAAATGCATGCTGTAAGATAATTTGGACAACAGAAAAATTGTATCTTTCCTTCAGTATGTTGAATAGAAATGTAACGCTTTATATTAATATGAACTATTTATATATATGAGTGGGTGCACACGTGTATGCATATATGTGAAAGTTATTGGTTTTATGGGAACAAAATGGCCAATGATGACTTAGAAAGGTACATACCTCACCAATCATCAGGGAATTACATAAAAATAAAGCCACCAGATGGGCAAAAGCTGAAAATATCAACTTTGCAGAGGATGTAGAATATGCAGAATAGCGTGATCTCTCTCTCTCATCCAGTGCAAAATTGTTCATGACTTTGGAAAAATAGTGCAGCAATATCTAGTAAAGATGAAGAAATACGTGCCCCATGCCCTTCCAATTCTACTCCTAGGGATCTGTGCTAGAGAAAAAAGCTCATATTTTATAGGGAGACATTTCCAAGGAGGCTCACAGCAGATCTTTCAAAGAATGAAAATTTCCATCAAGGATGGAATAGATAAGTAATTGTGGTATGTTCACAAATGTACTATCATACAGCTATAAAACTGATAAACTATTTCTATGCATAAAAACAATGATGACTTCACAATATAATGTTGAGTGAGGACAAAAAGACTCATATATTTTAGCAATAGATAAAATTAAACAATAACACATAGGGATACTGATATAGCTAATAAAACTATGAAGAAAAGCAAGGAAATGATTATCAACAATGTCAGCTGAGTGGTAAGAGAAGAGCAAGGTGCTTTCTTTTTTTTAAGATTTTATTTATGCATACAAGAGCTGAGGTACAGGCAGAGGTGGGTGTGGGGGGAAAGAGGATTCATCAGAGACAGAGTGGGGAGCAGAACAGGCAGACTGACTGAAACACACTGCTGAGGGGAGCAGCGGGCGAGGCAGGAGAGGTCTGCTGTGCCATGTGGGTCCCTCCCTGATCAGAGTTCTAACTCCTGCTGCAGTGGCTACTAAAACCCCAGTGTGGAGCTCAACCCCTTGTGCCACCAGGGAGGCCCAACAAGGCGCTTCCATTAAGGGGGGAACCCAGTGGGAGCCGGGAGGGCTACAGTCTTACCAATAAGTTTCCTGACCCAGGCAGTAATCACATACATAGGTGGTCACCTTATAATTATTTCTAATGTATTTATGTAATTTTGAGATATAAGTCATATTTCACAATAAAAATGTAATTGGTTTCTAAACTTGCTATTATCTATATGGC
This sequence comes from Galemys pyrenaicus, assembly GCA_019455555.1. Lineage (NCBI taxonomy): Eukaryota > Metazoa > Chordata > Mammalia > Eulipotyphla > Talpidae > Galemys > Galemys pyrenaicus. The sequence continues at coordinate 716,949 of JAGFMF010011403.1, forward strand.
ATGACTTTCATGAATCTAGGAGAAAACCACTGTACTTAAGTAATTCAAAGAAAAAGTTTTCTGAAGGGGAAATAAGACAGATCACAGAATGGAAAAGAGCTGAACAACAGGCTTTGGAAGGAGCCAGCAGCAAGACAGTGCTAGGGATCTAGGGTTCTTAGAGAAGCCCTTTCTAGAAGGTATGTTCATCAGATACCTTGATCAATTTCCTATGTCCTGTATCTCCCTACTGAACATTCCAGCTCCAGAGAGATAGAAAAGAAATGGCCAAGTATGTGCCCAGCGCAACCACAGAGTCAAGGAGATAGAGAGGAGGGAGACTATGCAGCTGAAAACCAGCTATTTTCACCACTAGATAGACGCACACTATCAAAACACCAAGATCCAAGGCTTGCCGCTAAGAATGACAAGCAAAGGCAAGATTGATTCAATTCTTTGATGATAAGTCCATTTTTTCTGAACAACAACCCCATCAATGCAGGCAGTTAATTTGTTTCATTATAATGAGAACTGAACTCCAAGTTTGGAGAGGGTAAGTGATATGAAAATGGGGAACCAGGTATATATATATATATATATATATATATATATATATATATACACAACACTGATATATATGCCACTGATAATGTCCCAACTCACCATATTCCTCTCTCTGAGAAAATCAGATTTCACCCATCCTTTATAGTCTCCTCTCTAGTGAGCTCCACAGTGGTCAGTCACCATAAAAGATGAAAGGTGCTTAAGAAAAGTATTATTGTTTGGGGTCCTCAAGGCTAATGACTCATCTATCATTTACAAATCTCCAGCTCCTTCAAGGACTTCATTTCAGAGTGGAGGGGGGAAGGTGTGAACATGGGGTGGAAAGGCAGGAGACATTACCATGCCTGTGGGAATCCTAACCACTTCTGTTATTTAATCTGCTTCAAGCAACCAAACAAATTTGTTGAAAAACAAAATACTCAGGTATGCATGTTAACATGTCCTTCCTACAGTCCTACCTGAACAATGAAATGACTCTGAAAGCATAGGGTGAGAGATCATGCAAGTAAACTATGCATTTGTGAAGCAGAATGAGTTGCTTCTGCTAGAGACCAGTTTAGATAGCATCATAATATAAATTAAGCATGAATATCCTTATTCATGAGTCTGGATTCCTAAGAGTGAGGGTACTTGTGTTCTTATTTCATTCACCAGACACATTAATCAGAAAATGCTCAAACGCCCATTTGGTCTGCAGTTAACACCTATTCCTCTGGAGCCTAGAGCACTTTATAAATATTAGCTCATTAGCATTAATAGAAAAGCATCTTATCACACAGTGCTCCAGAGTTACCACTCTAACCAACGACCAGTTCGGCTGTGAGCAAAACCTCCTTTAATGATGGCTTCTGAGGACAGAGTTGACATCCGCTGTCCCTGCTTTGATCTCATTATTTCAGACCCATACATCCTAGCTGGCTTGGCCTCCTCTCGGGTCCTAGGTCCTCCTGCCACATGCATGCGATTGTTTCATTGCTTCCTTTCTCAGGGCTGGGTTTTGTCTGGGTTTGGCTCTGCGTGTCTAAGGATGAATACCTAAGTCCCCCGGTGAGGGTCTAAAGCTCCAGAAGCCCTTTATCGAGTGACCTCCTCTTGTCAGGGCCATTTTTCTTGAGGGTTCTCTTGAGGGCCCTGAGCAGGAGGCTCTGAGTTGGGCCCCAGTGCTTGACTGACAAGCCCCTCGATTGTTGTGGGAGACCCCAGGTCGTGGGGCAGAGAGAGGCTTTCATGAATTCAGGAGGCTGGGACGTGCATTTTGATGAGAGGGGAAACGTGTTGCAGAAGGCAAGCCTTGATGTATGCCCCAGTGGACAAAAGCTGCTAGTGTCAGCTTGATTTGCAAGATCAACATTCATGAGTTCCACTGCTTAGAAAGGGGGATTATCTGCAAACCCAGGCCTGAATGGAAGCCATAAATAAGTGATTTCACACTACCAAGCAGGAAGAATATTCCCCCTCCTAAATTATTCCGAACAGCATGTTCGGCCCCTCCCAGGTTCCCACCGCTGGTGAGCCCTAGGGATGGTGTGCTCAAACGGTGGACCTCTTGGACCCTAGCCTGGCTGCTAACTTGGTTGCTAAGCATCCTAGCAGCAACTGCTTCACTTCCCAAAATCCACTCCGGGTTTTGCTTAGTGCTGCTCTGGCAGCTTATTCCAGGCCTAGGGCTTTCCAGGCAAGGTTTTCCCTCTCACCCCCTGGCAGCCACAGCACTGCTGGGGTTCCAGGGCCGCACTCACCAAGGCTGAACATTTAATGCGTGCTTTACTCTAATATGCATCCCTCATCAAAGGCTTTGGGAGGGTCTTTCATCAGCTGCCCAAGGAGGGGCACGCTCCCAGCTAGCCTCATTTGTAGCAGAGTTTATTCTGAAATGTAAATGTACCCCCTGATGCAAAAAGAAAGGATGGAAGGTGTTTTTCTTCCACTCGGTGCACCCGATTTCTCATTTTGCCTCGCCCTCATCCATCCTTTGTGTTCGCCTGGCTGTGTTAACCCTGTGAGGAATCTTCTTTTCTTACTCCTTTATGATTGTCATCCCCTTAGTAGTCTGACATACCTCTTCATGTACTCTTCCCAGCTCCTAGAGGTAGTTTCCTTGTAGGACAGATACAGATGTTGGATGTCCCCTGGACTTCTGAAGTGTGGGGAGTGGGAGTAAAAGCAAAATAAGCTCCTGCACTTGCCTGAATACTCAGCAAGAGTAACCAACACATGGTGTGGCCATTGTCTCCTGGAGCCTACGCTTAGCTTGCCCAGTTCCCCAGTTGCTGAGCCAGGAGTGGCTGCCTTCCCCTGGGGCTCCAGTAGGACAAGGGAGCTAAAATAAATGGCTTAAGAGATATTGCCCCTACTAGAAAGAAAGAAGGGCTGAGGTTTAATGCAGATGAATTACCCAGCAGGCAGTTGGGTGGGAGGGTGTTGATTTGAGAACCAGGTAACAGGGAAAAGTTAGGCATTGGGCAAGGGTCTACATGCTAAAATTGGGGGTAGGGAGGCATGCTGAAGCGAGAAGGTACAAGAAAGAATATGATGCTAGGAGCCTGCCCCCTTGCACTGACTGCACCAGGTGCAGTGCAGACTTAAGATATAAGAAGGGGGTATACCTGTCAATCTGACTCACTGTAAACTCAGGACTTACCAGTCAGTCCTTTCTGTGGAGAACCACAGATGCTTGCTGAATGAATATGAGACTCGGCATAGAAGCCTGCGTAGGCTTTAGCCTGCTTAAAAGTTTCCAAAGCTAACAACCCAAAAGCCCAAAAGTAGATGACTGGATCAAGAAGATGTGGTACATATACACAATGGAATATTATTCAGCAATCAGAAATGAGAAACTAGGGG
>JAGFMF010011403.1:720385-785861 GCA_019455555.1 Galemys pyrenaicus
AAGGCAAGAGAAAAATATCGGATGGCTTCACTATTAGGAGGAATATGAAAGAACAACAACAACAATAAAGGATAAGCTCAAGGAATTGGGCAATTATAACCAAAAGTAAACAAAAAACTCACCAAGAGCAAAAAGTCAGGATAAACCAAAGGGACCATGGGGGGGGAGGGGATGGGGGGAGGGCAAAGAGGGGGAAGAGGCCAGAGGGTGCCCAAGGGACTGAGGTGATGGTGCACGGGTGAAATGGTGGTGGGTACTCCCTGGGGACTACAAATGATGTCAAATATAATTAATAATAATAAAAAAAAGTTTCCAAAGCTAAAGGTGATTGCTGCTTCTTGAAAGTAATATAGTCCGAATGCCTTGGAAGATTCCAAGATTCACAGGCATCCTTGTCCTGGGGGAAGTCCCCCAGGAGCCCTTGGTTAGAGAAATTCCAAAAGCTTAGCTTCTACCAGAGTTTATGTTCAACGCCACGGCAAAGACATCTCCAGTTGTAGACTCTGTGTATGATAATCCTGTGTGATAAAGCTTTCCCCATAAAAGTTTTAGGTTTTTGTAAATTCAAACATTGATGTGCATACATTTACTCATCATAGCATTACTATAATAACAACTATTGGAAAGTACCTAAATATCCAAACAGAGGAGATTGGTTGTACAGATTATGGCAGATACACATAATGAAGTACTATACAGTTGTAAAAAGAAAAATAAGAATGACAAAGTGTTTTCCAGACTATATGTTATGAAATAAAGCAAAGTGCAACCAAAAGCATACATATGTGTGTACATATATAGTGCTAACTTTTGTGATAAAGAGGAAAAACGAAAACTATACAAATCTACATATTTTTAAAAAAGATTTTTGGTTTTTTTTTTTTCCAATAATAAACTAGGAAATGATGAAGTGGGACACCTACCAGGAGTAGGTGGGAAACAAAGTGGAAGGGATAGGAGAGGAAATCACACTTCTGTATGGCTTTTTGTAGGAGTTTGATTTGGGGAAACTTGCTCATGTTCTATATAAAAAGTAAAATTAAAATAAGTATGTGGAAAGAGAAAATACACTAAAATTAAAAGTAAACTGAAAAAGATGAGCCAAGTTTTATTTTAAATGAATAATGACACTGAAAAGGAAGTAAAGAAAAACTAATCCAAGAAATTTATGAGCAAATATTAGACTACAATCTGTCAGGCTCAGGGAGGTGAGGGTTAGGAAGAAGTGTAAGCAAAGACCAGATTATTTTGAATAGGTTTACTTTTGTAATGACATTGGCAAAGTGATTCTGAAATTATTTTAGATGTTCTATAAGATGGAAGAAATAAGTATGTGTCTGTTCTGTTGGGCACAAGGGGGTTTAATGTTGGAGGGGAGTCATACATAGAAAGGGAGAGATGCAGACGTAGGAGGAATGGGTTTCAACTGGAGCGCGAATGTAGACTCCTGATTTGGGAAATATGTACACATGTGTCTACACGTATAGCCTGCTCTGTGCACTGAAACAATACTTCAGTAGCAATGAGTGGACCTACCACCCAGATTGTGCTAACATCAGTTTTTTCTGACTAAAAAGAGCTATGGTTCTTTAGAGAAATGAATGTTTCCAGGACTGAGGCAGAAAAGATACAAGATGAAGCTTATATGCCTTTTTTTTGAGGTGAAATTCACCTGGCATAAAATAAACCGTACAGTTGTGTGTTATTTAGCACATTCACAGATTGTACAACCATCCTATCTATTTAGCAGAAGCTAGAACAATTAAAACCAGGATGTAAACAAGAGCATAAGTATGACAGAGGTGTGTCATCAGCAGGGGAGTTAGCCTAGAGAAGCTTTCACTGTCCAAGTCTGGGACCACTGGAACAAAATGTAAGAATAGTAATGAATTATAAACCATGGGTAGGGGGAATGGAATCCATGTAATAGAGATATATGCATGAAAAGGGGTAGCAGTTTTTACTGTGGAGTACTGGTCTAGACTGAACTCTTTCCTCCTAAAATTCATACATTTGAAGTCCTAACATCCAATGTCAATGTAGTTGGAGATGGGGACTTTTAAGGAGATAATTCAGGTTAGAAGGGGTCAAAGAGTGGAGCATTAATCCAGTAGGACTGGTGTTCTTATAAGAAGAGAAAGATGCGCCAGGGGCATGTGCACCTAGTGGAAAAGCCATGTGAAGACACAGAGAGAAGGTAACTACCTGCAAATCAAAGGAAAGGCCTCAGAAAAAAGCTACCCTGCCAGTACCTTGATCTTGGACTTCTAGCCTCTAGAGCTGTGATATATGAACCTTTGTTGCTTAACCCGCCCCAGTCTATTGCCTGTCATAGCAGCCTGAACTGACTAAAGCAATACCCTAAATATGAGACAATACTACTCATGGAATATTTGTCTGTAATGTATGGTCTGTTGCTAGTAATGAGGAAACATTATATTAACTCCCAACAAGGAACTTTTTTTTAAGTGTCATTGAAAATACTAAAGGAACACTACTACACTGCTGGTGGGAATGCAAGTTAATCCAACCACTATGGAGGGCCGTATGGAGGTTCTTCAGTCAACTGAAAATAGAGCTACCATATGACCTAGCAATCCCACTCCTAGGGGTCTACCCAAAGGACACAAAAACACTGATCCAAAAGAGCACCTGTACCCCCATGTTTATTGCAGCACTATTTATAATCGGTAAGACCTGGAAACAACCCAAATGCCCAAAAGTAGATAACTGGATCAAGAAGATGTGGTACATATACATGATGGAATACTATTAAGCAATCAAAAATGATAAACTAGAGCCATTTAGTTTATGGAAACATGTATGGAGCTAGAAGGAATTATACTCAGATGGCTTCACTCTAAGGAGGAATGGAAAGGAACAAAAACTACAAAAAAAATGAGAGCTCAAGGAAATGAACAATTACAGTCAAAAACAAATAAACAAGCAAACAAACAAAAAACACAACAAGAACAAAAGGACAAAGACAAACCAAAGGGATCATTGGGGGGAGATGGGACTGGGATGAGGGCATAAAGAGCACAAGGGACTGAGGTGATGGTACACGGGTGGGAATTCCCTGGGGAGTACAAATGATGTAGAATATAATTAAATAAATCTAAAAAAAATACTAAACATGTATGTCAACTAGGTGTAACACATGATTCTAGCTTGGATCACATACTGGAAAGATTATCGAGTCTGTCAGGCAGCCTCCAAGATGGTTCCCAGTAACCTGAACTCCTGATATTTGTACCCTGTGTTATCATCTAATCTGAATGTGGGCTGAACTTACTGCTTGCTTCTAATGAATAGAATGTGGCAAAAGTAACAAATATTAAGTTACAAGAAAAAATGAGGCTTTCATTGTGAAGGATCGTTATCTCACTCTCATCTTAAGATAATCTATTTGCAAAGTTGTGAGCTGCCCTAAGGAGAGACCTAAATGGCAAAAAACCTCCCAGCAACAACTATGTGACTGAGAATGAAAGCAGATCTTTCCCTAGTCAAGCTTTCAGATAAGACCTTAGGCCTGAACTACACCCCAATCATGGACAGATGAGAGACCCTGAGCCAGGAGACCCAGTAAAACCACAGAAGATACAAGATCATAAATATTTGATGCTTTATGGTTTGGGTTACTTTGTTATGCAATAAAACAAGTAACTTTCAGTTGACAAAATTGTAACATGAACAGATTATGTAAAAGTATTATATCTGGGGCAAAGATAGTCTCAATAAATGGTGCTGGCAAAACTGGACTACCACATGAAGAATGAATTTGGATAACTATCATACAACATAGATAAGTCAACTCAAAATGTACTAAAAACTTGAATGGAAGATCTGAAACTACAAAATCCTAGTGGAAAACATAGGAGGTAAGCTACTTGATATCAGTCTTGGCAGTGAGATTTTTAATCAGACAGCAAAAGCAAAAATAAGTGGGAATATATCAAACTGAAATACTACTGCATAGCAAAGGAAATCATCGACAAAATGAAAAGGAAACCAATGGAATGAGAGAGCATTTGCAAAGAAATTATTTGATAAGAGCCTAATATCAAAATATATAAGGAATTCATACAATAACCCTCAAAAAAAACCCTCAAAACAACTCAATTTAAAAAATGGGTAGAGAAACTGAATAGACATTTTCCCAAAGACATATAAACAACCAATAGGTACATTAAAGCTGCTCAACACTACTAATCAGGAAATGAAGATCAAAATGAAATTATACCTCAGAATAAAATGAGATATTTTACACCCACTAGAATGACTATAATTAAAAAAAACCCACAAGAAATAACAAGTATTAATGAGGATCTAAAGAAAAGCAAGACCTTGTGAACTATTGCTGGGAATGGAAATGGGTATAGTCACTATGCAGAACAGTCTGCAGGGTACTACAAAAATTTTAAATAGAACTACTTTATGATCCAGCAATTCCACTTATGGGTATTTATCCAAAGGAAATGGAAACACAAATTTGATGTATGCACCCCATGTTCACAGCAACATATTTTCAATGACATGGAAATGAATTAAGTGTCCATCAAAGAATGAATTGTTTAAAAAATATGATATATATGTCCGACAGGTAATATGTAGGTCTTTTACACCATAATAAGTTTTGATGAAATACCATTCAGCCATAAAAAGGGAAATCTTGCCATTTACAACATCAAGGGTGGGCTTTGAGGACATTATGGTAAGTGAAATAAGACAGAGAAAGACAGATACTGTATTACTTGAAACATATGAACAAAAACATATGAAAAAACACACAAAGAACAAATTGGTTATTGACTAGGAGATATGGGACTTGACGGTAAGCAAAATGAGTGAAGGTGGTCAAAGTTATGAACTTTCAGTTTTAAGATAATTAAGTCCTGCAGATGTAATGTACTGCATGGTGACTACGGTTAAAAATACTGTATTATATATTGAAAAGATGCTAAGAGTAAATATTAAAAGTTTTCATCACATACACAAAAAATGTAAGAATATTTGTTGGTGGAAGTTAACTAAATTTACTGTGGTACTCATTTCACTACAAGTACATATACCAAATGATGTTATTGTACACTTAAAACTGATATTATATGTCAATTACATTTTAAAAAAATATAAAGTCGGGCCTCCCTGGTGGCGCAGTGAATTAAGCAACACACTATGAAGCAAACCGCAGCTACTACAGCATGAGTTCAATCCCTGCCGCTGGCCAGGGAGGGGACCAACATGGTGCAGCAGACCTCTCCTGCTGTGCCCACTGCTCCCCTCAGCAGTGTATTTCAGTTGATCTGCCTGTTCTGCAACCCACTCTGTCTCTGGTAGATCCTCTCACCTCCCTGGACACTGGCCTGTACCCCAGCTCTTACATGCAGAAATAATCTGTAAAGGAACTCTCTTACACTGCTGGTGGGAATGCAAGCTGCTCCAACCATTATGGAAAGCAGTATGGCGGTTCCTCAGCCTACTAAGAATGGAACTTCCATATGTTCCAGCAATCCCACTCCTAGGAATATACCCAAAAGACACAAAGACACTGATTCAAAAGAATACCTGTACCCCTATGTTTATAGCAGCGCTCTTTACAATAGGTAAGACCTGGAAACAACCTAAATGCCCAAAAACAGATGAGTGGATCAGGAAGCTATGGTACATATACACGATGGAATACTATTCAGCAATCAACAAAGAAAAACTAGACACATTCATAGGAACATGGATGGAATGGGAAGGGATGATGCCCAGCGAAGTAAGTCAGAAGGCAAAAGAAAAATACCAGATGGTTCCTCCCCTAGGAGGAATATAAGGGAGCCAAATAAGGATTGAGGAAAGGAATAAGAACAACAACAACAATAATAATAACTAAAGACACAAAAACCAAAAATGAAAAGACAAGGACAAATTGGGACACTTGGTGGGGAGGGGGGAAGGGGAGGGTTGAGGGCAGACGGGAGCACGGGGGACTGAGGTGATGGTGCACTGGTGATAGGGTGATGGGGAATACATGGGGATTACAATTGATGTCAAATATATATATATATATAAAATAGAAAGTCCTCCCTTTATTGTTAACTGTGTGATCTTGGGTAAGTGACTTTCAAATTATTTTCCTCACTATAAAATGTGGAAAATCCTCCCCAAATTGCCAAGAATGCATATAACTATTATGACGTCAAATCAAATGAAAAATTCATGGGAAAGCACAAATAAGCATTTATGATTCTATACAAACACTAATGATGACAGTGGTAGATTCCATATGGCCCTGACTCTTCTATACTCCCATTCTAGACCTTTGCTGTACCTTTCACTGAGGTCAGAGTATATTTCCCTATCTTTAGATTTTTAAAAAAAGATTTATTTATTTATGCATACAAGCACTGGAGTACAGGCCAGAGGTGTGGGGGTTGAGAGGATTCACCACAGAGAGCGGGGAGCAGAACAGGCATATCAACAGAAGTACACTGCTGAGGGGAGCAGCGGGCACAGCAGGAGAGGTCTGCCATGCCATGTGGGTCCCCTCCCTGGCCAGCAGCAGGGATCCAACTCGTGCTGCAGTGACTGCGGTGAGTGCGGTTTGCCTCATAGTGCGTTGCTTAACCCACTGCGCCACCAGGGAGGCCCTATCTTTAGATTTTTGATCTGGCCATCTGACTTGCAATGGCAAATAGAAGTCAACAGATGTGACACAAAAGATGCCTGGAAAGAACTTGCTCAACTGGGTTGTCCTTTTGCTTCTGTGGCATAGCTATGAGAATATGGCCAGTTAGCAAAGAATAACCACCCAGCTGAGCCCAGTTCAAATTGGCTAATTTGGTTCAAATTGGAGACTGACATATATGTCAGTGAAATTTTTGGTGGCTGTAATATGGCATTAACCAACTGATACAATCACAAATTCCTGGAAAACACTGCAAATAAAATGGAATCGTCAAAAAGAACAAACCATATAAAAGTTGTTTTATGAATAATCACTTTATTACTGTTTGATTTAGCAAGTAAGTTGTTTATGCTGTTGACACTGGTATTTTGACCTGATTGTTCACTGTTACTTTCTTTTCTGTTTAAGAACAAAGTGAAATAAAACTTATGTTTGAACTTCACCTGTCTGTTAATGACAAGGGTATTTAGAGCTAGCATTCTTAGCCATTTGTGAAGGGTTTTTCTTTTAAAAAATAACAATTTTATTAAGACACAGTTCCAATACTATAAAATCACTTTTTTTATTTTAAAGTTGTATAGAAACTTAAGGTAAGTTTTACTGGATTTAAAATCCACCCTTATAAAGTGAACAGTTCAGTGATTCTGGGTATAATCATTAAGTTGTACAACCACTACTTCTAATTTTAGGACATTTTCATCACTTCCAAAAGAAACCCCATCTGTACCTACTAAACAGTCACTCCCCACTCCTGTTTCCTCCTGCTCTTTAGCAACTACTAAACTCTTCCTCTGTGAATTTGCCTTTTCTGTATGTCACTTTATATGTATGTTATCTTAGCACAGTGGTTTCAGGATTCATCCATGTTATAGTATGTATAGTAGTTAATTCCTTTTTCACTGTTTAATATTCTATTGGATGGATACAGCCAATCTGTTTATCCATTCATCAGTTGGTGGACATTTGGGTTGTTTCCAGTTTGGGGCTATGATAAATAATGCTTTCATGAACATTTGTGTTTTAGTATTTGTCTGAACATGTGTTTCCAATTTTTTTGAGTAAATACCAAGGAGAGGAATTTCTGGGTTATATGCTAACTTGATATTCAACACTGAGATTCTTTTCAGGTTTTAATGTGCTTTCTGGCTATGTTATCTTCTGCAGAAGAGCCTACTGCTGTCTTACGCATCTTTGTTTGCTTGAACTACTCTGTGAAATTTTTGAAATGTTCTTTGTGGAGCATGGGCATACTTCTTCATGAGTGACAAGGTTTATAAGCAAAGACCCCACAGGTACAAGCTTCATCTTTCACCAATGGATTCCTTTGCAAGTCACCCTTATTTTCGCCTTACAAAGAAGTATATCATTTTGCTAACTGCCACTACCTGCTCAGGATCATATTTTAAATATGCTACATGCATACTTTATCTTTCCAACAAATCCATGAACTCCTGGAAAGCAAGGTTCATGTATTACCTTTCTATCATGTCTTTAGCTATGCTTAGCCAAGTATATGAGTTTAGCTCAATGATAGATGCAAAGCAGGGACTATTTTACAATTTTTATATCATTCACAATGCTTAGTTTATCTACATGTTGGGCATATAAAAATGTTTATTTAATGCTAATTGATTTTAAGTTCCTAAGACCATTTCCCTAAAATTCTCCATAATTTGGCTTCTTAGCATGTTCCCACTGACAAATGTAGTTACAGCAACCTGCAAGCTCACTCCCCTTGTTACCCTGGAAAGATTTCTGTTTCTCTACAAAGATGCCACCAACACATTCAATACCCATCTTTGAGAGTATCTGATAGGGAAGAGAGAGAGAGAGTGAATAAGGTGTTGCTCTCTTCTCTCTTGCTGTGTAGCAACCTCTCTGAACTGGATTTGCTCCTCTTTTTTTCAGTTTTTTTCTCCTGGTACCACCTCTTGTCCATTTTTTTACCACTATGTTGGGCAATTAAAGGAGAGAAGAGAGAAAATGTTAGAGTTATTCTGGACACTTTGAATTTCAACTCTAAAACCCCACTGACCATTAACTCTAAACACATCTATAAAGGCTCTCATTTAATCCCTTCTCTACTTTTTACAAGCCCAAACTTTTTATTTTAAAATCTAGAAATGTGAATAGTATGGAAAAACTCATCTTAATATTTTTATGATTTACAGTTTAGTGGGAGAGTGATATATTCTGGTTAATAATTATTTTGATTAGTAAAATTTACTATACACACACAAAACCTGGGATGCCATTTTTTAAAGAACTACAATAGATCACCTAATATATTCAGGATCAAAGCTACTCTGACAAAATTTAATCCTCTGATGATCTGGAGGTATTTTAGGATTTTTACATTTAATTGTTCTCCTATACCTGTACAAGAATGGAGAGAATAATGCTTTGTGAAGAGGGGAATTCTAGGTCACAGAAGGATTACATACCTGGGGCCTCCCTGGTGGTGCAGGGGTTAAAGACACAGCACTACTACCAATGTGAGTTCCATCCCCAGCCAGGGAGCTGACCCACATGGAACAGCAGACCTCCTCTATCTCACCCACTCGTCTCCTCAGCAGTGTACTTCAGTACATCTGCCTGTTCTGCTCCCCACTTTGTCTCTAGTGAATCCTCTCACCTCCCACATCTCTGAACTACATCCCAGTTCTCGTATGAATAAATAAATCTTTAAAAAAAAAGAGAAGGATTACATATTGAAGTCCACTGCCCATTAAGCACTCCTTGCTCACTGTGAGGTAGAAGAGTAATTACAGGGACCACCTGAAATCAAAAATAAAAATGGGACTCTCGAAAACCATGATCTTTAAAAGTCATAACTTTCTTTACTCAGAGCGCCAAGTTCTACTTGTAATAAGATTTTATATATGAGCCTTACTTTGCTCGAAGTTAAACACAGTAAAAAAGTAAAGAAGGTTTTCTCTGTATCTTACAAAGTTATATTTCACATTTTTCTTAGTTTGAATTTTCTTAGTTCTCTTTAAAATTGGGTGAACTCACTATGGAAAGCTGTATGGAGGATCCTCAGACTACTAAAAATAGAGTTACCATATGACCCAGCAATTCACTCCTAGAAATCAACCCAAAGGACACAGAAATATCAATTTCAAAAGAAAACCTCTACCCCTATGTTTACTGCAGCACTATTTATAATAGTGTAATTATATTTATAATTATAATATTATACTATTTATATTTACTTATAATAGGTAAGACTTGGAATCAACCCAAATGCCCAAAAGTAGATGACTGGATCAAGAAGATGTGGTACATATACACAATGGAATACTATTCAGCAATCAAAAAAGATAAACTAATGTGATTCGCAGCAACACAGATGGAGCTTGAAGGGATTATGCTCAGTGAAATAAGTCAGAAGGAAAAAGAAAAATTCCAGATATCACTTATAGAAGAAATATAGGGAGTCAAGGGGAAAAAAATAACAATAACCAAAGAGGGAAAAAACAAAGCAAAAATAAACAGACAACTACAAATCAGAGACAGGCTACATGGGAGGGGGAAGGAAGAGGATCAAGACAAGGGTGGGAAAAGCACAAGGGACTATGGTGATGGCACATGGGTAAATTGGTGGTGGAGATTATATGGGGACTACACCTGAGAAGAGAAAACCTCCCTCGTGGTGCAAAGGGTTGAGCACTGTGCTGTGGGGCTTCCGCAGCTACTGTAGCGCCTGTTTGACCCTCAATCAGAGAGGAGACCCACAGAGCGCAGCATCTCCCCTGTTACTCCCCTCAGCAGTGTATTTCAGTAGATCTGCCTGTTCAGCTCCCCACTCTGTCTCTGGTGAATCTTCTCACGCCCGCCCCCATGCCTCTGGCCTGTGCCCCAACTCTTGTATGCATAAATTAAAAAATAAAAAATCTTTTAGAAGAAGAGAAAATATTGTAAATAAAAATCAAATGTCTTAACACAGAGGGCTTTAGCCTACTTCAATATTTTAGTCAGGTGCTAAATAAAATGTATATGAAAATAAAAATACGACTTATTAATCATAAAAAAATAAAATTGGGTGACATCATGCTCAACTTTAGGCTAACAGGATTCTTTTTTAGTGGGGTGATTATTTAGACAGAATGTACCCCAAGTTTCTTCTCAAAAAATTTAGAACATAAAGATTATTGAGAAGATGAACATCGTCAGTCAGCTATGAACTTGCTTTGTCCCTTGTACACACTGAACTGTCTACATGTAAGTAGTGTTTTCCATCTTTATTTTTTTTCCAAGATTTTTAAAAAATTCATACAAGAACTGGGGTACAGGCCATAAGTGCGGGGAGTGGGGTGTGTGAGAGGATCCACCAGAGACAGAGTGGGGAACAGAACGGGCAGATTCACTGAGGTACACTGCTAAGGGGAACAGCGGGCACAGCAGGAGACGTCTGCTGCGCCATGTGGGTCCCCTCCCTGGCTGGAGGCAGGGATCGAACTCGTGCTGCAGTGGCTGAGGGTTTGCTTCACAGTGCATTGCTTAACCTGCTGCGCCACCAGGGCAGGCCCTGTTTTCCATCTTTAAAGGGACCTTGAGGATGCATCTATGTGTCAAGACAAGACTAGGATTCCTCACTTGAAAATTTTTTTTTAATGAAATCATCTACCATTCAAAAACTAAGATAGCTACATTCTCAAAATATTTTGACCCTAAATCACATAGCTGGTGTGACTCAAAATCCCTACTATAAGTCACAGATTACCCAACAGACTTAAGACCCCCCAGAAAAACAGAGACACTCCTATTGGACATGATGCGCCAGAGGTTTAGAGAACACCTCCCACAAACTGAGGGCAAAGGCCACGCCTCTCTCTGGGCAAGGTTCAAGCCTTCCCTACACAGAGGGAAGATTTAGGAGCCTCCAGAAGCACACATTCAGAGCAACAGGGAGTCACCCAGGAATGGATGATCAACAAGGAGATGACTATCTCGTTCCAGAAAAAGTAGGAAGTTGTTAGTTTTATGGATAATTTTTTATAAAACTACCTGTTTTTGAGAATAAAGGTGGGTATTCAGAATGAGAATAGATGAGGAGTCAGATTATTTGGCGTGAAAAACCCATGCATTTTTAAAAATCATTTCAAGTCTTTTAACACCATCCCCAAATTTTTGTCAGTGTAAATATTCCATTAATTATTTTTTGCACTGAATGTGATCTTGATTTCTCAGATAATCAAGCATTAAACTAGAAATAAATGTTGTGGCTGTTATCTGTTACTGTCTAACAAACCACTCCTACATTTAATGACTTCTATCAACCAGCTGTGCTGATGGCTTCCGGTTCTGTAGGACTTAGCCATTTGGGCTAGGCTCGGTTGGCCACTCTTGCTGTTGTGAACTGGGGTCACTTGTGTAGTTGCAGCCAGCTGGTGTTCGACAGAGCTCGATGGTCTAAGATGATCTTGGTGGATGGCAGCTGTTGTTAGGGAGCCTCTTTCTCCTCCATGTGTCTCCAGGGGACCTGGTGGCAACAGCCACCAGGATCTCTTGAGACTAAACAAAAGTTTCACAACTTCCTTTCTACTACAATCTATGGGCCAAGCAATCCTCCAGACCAGTCCAGATTCAAGAGGGGTAAGATTGATTCCTTATAGGAACAGCTGCAACAAATCTGTGACCATTTAAAAAAAAACACAAATCAAAATTAAAAAAAAAAAAAAACATAAAACCACAAATCATAATTTCCCCTTCAAAAAACATTAATACTGCTTTGTAAATCAATAGATAGCCAATTCACAGCTTCCTTAGAGAAAGAAAAGTTTCATAAATAGGAAACTTAACTTTCTAGGTTGCCATTTAAAAGTATCTTCAAAAGCATTTGAAAACTGGTCTATGTGTAGTGGTACTTTCTGAGCTGTTAATTATTGGTAGAGGATTTGCTGTTGTATTTTAGCCAGGCAGACTCCTTTCAAAGTGGAGAAACATGCAACTTTTAGATAGTCTATAAAATGACTTTGCAGCCTGCCCTGTTGATGAGGGGTTCTAGGTTGCTGAATACCCAGAGGGGACAGCTGCTTCCCTAGAGAACAGGCTTCTGCACGTAATCCCCTGCCCGGTGGGAGAAGCTTCCTGAGACAACTTGAATACGCCATAAAGGAAAATGTTTAATTGCTACGGCAGCCAGGCTGTCAGAGGAGTTTAATTTGTAAGGATGGAGCACTGATTTGAGGATGAACATGTAAGCAGCCCGGAGGCAGGCAGGCATGAGTTAGCATGGGTGGTGAGTTAAGCTGTGGGCTTTTACCAAGGCTTGTACCACTACAATTTCCGGGGGACTTGGGTTTCTGGGGAAGTGAGAGTGAATTACTCAAAACAGAACTGAAATGCAGACCTGAGTCTTATAATAAAATACTTTATGTTCCCCTATGGTTATTAAAATTTCCTTTCTCCAAGTGACACTTCCCTTTTCTGGTTTCCCTGGGGTTTCTGTTGTATTTGTCTTCATGCTTGGTGGTCAGCTGGATGACTGTGTTTTCTGATTTCTACTTATTCAGATTTTTCTCTCCTGCTGCCCTGCCTAAGAGCAGAGCTCAGGATCAGGGCAGTCTGCGCTGGTGGAGAGGAAATGATTAGGAGCAGAGAAGAATCATCCGGCTCATATCAGCAGTGAAATATTTTCAAGAAATTGACCTTGGAGTTTCTGTCAGTTGGAAACCATGGCAACCATTGCTTGTCCCTGGAAAATTATTTCTCCTTACAGCATCCCTGTCAATCAGCTCTTGCTTACTTCAACTTCCAAAGCTATGATTCTTAGGATATGGCAGCTAAAATCTACTGGCCTAATAATGGAATGACTTGGTATTAGCCAACAGTAAGAAGCCTTTCATGCTCCAACCCAGAGTCCCTAGGCAAATAGTAATAGCGGATATTTCTATGCTCTAAATGTCTACCAGGAATTTTAAAAAGCATTTCGTTTCCACATGAGTTCATTTAGTGTCTGCAACAACCCTATAAGGAGGTATTATTATTTCCATTTTAATACATGATCAAAAAGTGTCCACAAGATCAAGAAACTTACATGGGATCATGGAGCTAGCTTTGATGGCCAGGCAGCCTGCTCTGGAGTCTGTGTAAGAACACGGCCCCTCATTTGACACAGTGACAATTTTCATATTTGGGGGGAGGTTGTGATCCTTCATGAGCAAGCTTTCCCCCTTGACATATATCATCCCTGTCCCTCATTGTCTGGATCTCAGCAGAAACCACTTTAAAGTTACAAAAGAGGGTTACCATAGGGTATTGGCTTGAGCAAGTGACAGAGAACGTAAGAGCCAAATATGGGATGGCAAGAAAATTCAAACCAACCAGCAGCCAGCTAGAGAACTAAAGAAAAAGAGTCATGTGCTAGATGACTGAAGTCACCCAACAAAACCTGGAGCCACAGTGATGTTGGCCAGGGACAGCTGCAGCCACAAGGGAGTTACTGTCACTAGACTCTAAGTCTCTGTTTTTTCCAGGTCCTTCTTCCTGTGCTGGCAGGCTGATCCCTGTAAACTCAAGATTGAATCTGGCTTGCCCTTATGCTCCAGCCAGCTACCCACTGACTGGGCACAACACCTGTCTCCATGGGTCATCTGGGTCAGCTGGTCCTTCACCTAGCAGAAAGCAGGGTGGGGTCTGGAGGGGCAAAAGGAAGATACCTCATAAAAATGCCTTTTGTGCATCTCTGGGGCAAAACTCTACCATCTGCTCTTGAAGACAAAGTCCACACGCTACGTCTGAGTGATACCTCCAGCCTCCCGAGTTGGGACGGGTGCTCCCAGTCTAGAGTCTGCACGGTGAAGGGTGCACAGCCAATGACCGCGTGGTCATCAGACACCGAGTCCCTGGCACAGAGCCACCATACCCTTCATATTTACAATATCTGCTCCTGCCACTCAAATCTTTTTTTTATTAATATAAAATATTTTAAAATTTACATATACTTGCCATCAATTGTAATCCCCATGTATTCCCCATCACCATCTCACCAGTGCACCATCACCTCAGTCCCTCCTGCTCCCATCTTCCCTCAACCCCTCCCCTCCCCTCCCGACCAGGTGTCCCCAGTCTGTCCTTGTCTCCTCATTTTTGGTTTCTGTGTCTTTATTGCTGTTATTGTTATTATTATTGTTCTTATTCCTTTCCTTGATCCTCCTTTGGTTCCCTTATGTTCCTCCTAAGGGAGAAACCATCTGGTCACTCAAATCTTTTTGGCACTAAAAAAAATTGTGGTTGAAGAAATGAATGAGCTAACTATTTACAACTCTTGTTCTGCACAGATAACACTCTCACTTAGCTCTGGGATGGCTTCTTTTATTTACACAGAGATATCTCTTTATACAGACTTTAATGCCTCTAGATAGAAAAAAATCAAAGAACTAAAATAATTTCTCTGCAAAAGTAGCCAGACTTATCTATGAACATGAGCAACCACAATTGGTTATTATGTTTACAAAAGAAAGCCTCCAATAAACTCTGACTTATACCCTTCACCTTTGTAAGGAGATGTCAATGTGTCATTTTTTAAAAAAAGATTTATTTATGCATACAAGAACTGGAGTAGAGGTCAGAGGTGTGAGGGCTGGGAGAACAGGACAGGCTGACTGATGTACATCACTGAGAGGAGCAGCAGGCAAGGCAGGAGAGGTCTGCTGTGCATGTGGGTCCCCTCCCTGGCTGGGGATCGAACTCACGCAGCAGTGGTTGCATATGCTTCATAGTGCAGTGCTTAACCCCTGGCGCCACAAGGGAGGCCCCCAATGTGTCATTTTTGAGACAAGATTTCCCATTACATCTTAGTAACTGGGCTATGTGGATAAGTTTTCTATGATACTCTTGTGAATAGTCAAGAATGTTTTTAAATTATACCTGTAAATTTAGTTCTTGTTACAGAACCAGTTCATTTGTTCTTTATTTGATTTAAAATTAAACATGAGTAGGCCACAGGGCCTCCCTGGCAGCCTAGGTATTAAGTCTCAATGCTATCACTTAGACAGCCTGGGTTCGATCCCCGGCCAGGGAGCTGCCCCACATGGCACAGCAGACTTCTCCTGCCTCACTTGCTGCTTCCCCTCATCAGTGTATTTCAGTAGACCCACCTGTTCTGCTCCTCACTCTGTCTCTTGTGAATCCTCTCACTCCCTCCCCATCACCTCTGGCCTACACCCCAGTTCTTCTATGCAAAAATAAATCAATATTTAAAAATAATTAAAAAAAGAATCAGTAGGCCAGGAAAAAATGGATTGGCCATATAGCAAACTGAAAATCTTTCCCAAAAGAAGGGGATTCAGATACAGACACACACAGGTTTGCCTAGAGCCTACACTTAAATAAAAGTTCTGTTCTTCCCTTTTCTCTGAACTGATTAGGACAGATTGCTAATGAAGCAAAATTATGACTTTAATCCTGATGTGAAGCAAGTGACTTTGTATTTATAGATTTGAAATGTCTGAAGGAGTGTTAGACATCAACTAATTCAATTCAAGGGGAGGGGGGAGAACAACCACAGAGAGGTTAACTGATTAGCTTCTTGTCGAAACTATGTCCTATGGGTGCTTTTAACCCAGGTCATCATGTTCCACCACTTCTTGGGGAAAAATATTTCCAAGCCCATTTCTAATGGTGGGTATCCAGTGTCTCAGTATTCAACAAGAATGCGAGCACCCGACTCTGGGTCAATTTGAAGCACTCACAACAAGAAGGGACGTGGAAGCAGCATCCTGACCAATTTCCAAATACACTGTCTTGCATTTCAGTTTTTCATATACCTGCTAATAAAGTTGCTCATAAACCCCAGAATTTGTCTTTAGTGTTTTGAGAGCATAATTACAAATAAAGACAAGGAAACACGGGATGCTATAGCTGTTTTCTGCAAGAATGCATTGGACTGAAAAATGTTCTACCCTCGGCCAGTTTCTTCTATCTGTAGACTTGCTGACAATCCCCCATGAGCACCTGTCTGTTGAGAGATACGAAGATCCAGAGATAATACCCTAATCTTATGTGTTATAAGGTGACATGATGAACTTCAATGAAAGGGAGTAGGGAGGAGAGGGAGAGAGGATTTGTATGGTACAGCAGGCGAAGTGATCAGAAATGGTATTTTACTGTCCTGGTTTCCTCAGCTTTATAATTTTGGCAATCTGTGTCTAGGTTTCCTATCTATTAAATGGGACAGTTTGGATTAGGTAAACTTAAAACCCGCTCTTTGATAAATCTGACTAATCCATAATCTATAGGAGGAAAACAAACTGACTCTACTTTTAATTTTAATGCTGTGAACCGAGCTATTCTGAAGTCCTTCTCTACCCCTTTCAAGCAGACACTATACTATATATTTACTCCTTTTTGGATACTCTGTTATACTGTCATTCTAGACGAGAATGGTAATTGAGTCCACAATGAAGCCTTACCAAATGACATAACAAAACCAAAAAGAATTAAACCTGGGCATTACTGATTCTGAGGTCTACAAAACACTTCAAAAAATAAATGTCAGGTAGTATAGTTTGGATGGCCTTGCTTTGCATATCATGTTGCTCATCATGCAATTTTTAGCATTTGAAATTAGTTGGTCTTTTCTGTTAAATACCTGCATTTCCATGTGTATTACTTCGGCAAGCCTGAGATACTTCTGATAAAAAGAATTAGATATCTATCTATTTTCTCCGTAACTATTTGGATCTACTCCTATCCATGGAGACTTGTCATCTTTGGGCTAAGATGGAAGCAACAGGGAAAAAAGGCGGGTGTAAAACACAGACAGTGGAGCCAATGACATGGGAGGCCTCTCAGCACCTGCTCACAACTGTTCTCACCCCCCTGGGAGAGGGAAAGGAGGTAAGGAGACTGAGACTCGGACTCTGAGCACCAATATTGCCAGCTCTGGACCCTAGTGGGGAAAAGGTACATTTGGTCCTCTCCTCCCAGATTCTGTCACTTGACATCTTAAGTATAGAAACAGCCTATGGCAGGGGGAGCTTGATCAAACAGCAATTTCCCCAATCACTGAGGCAACTACAAGTCACCTTACTGGAGCGAGCAGAGATTAACATGGGCACATTTGTCCCAGGGTCCATGGAGATACCGCCAATATTTGAGACTTCCATAAAGCATAGGATGTTGCCTTAAAGAGATTGTGATAGTTACTAAAAATTGTCAACTCTTATAACTGCATGTACACATATAAGCTTGTTAGTGTTCACCAACTATCCCATTCACTTGCCCACATGCCCCAGGTTTCTTTGCATTGAAGTAAGTCACATGTACCATATAACCAGTTCAGGCTGGTACACCGTGTGGCAGAGTGATGTGTCAAAAGGTAAGAGCTGGGGGCCTTCCTTTATCTCTCTCTTCTTTGGTGGGAAATCTTAGAGACCATGTGTTGAAGATGAAAGATAGAGAATCACATAGGACTTTAGGTAAACCTGAAATAAACTTTGCTGTTTAAGGTTCTCTGTTACTATCTATAGTGTATGCTACAAATTAAACCCATTGTTAGAACTATAAGTCTGAAGTGTAAATGGAAAACTTTCTTCTTCTATAAGCCCCACCTCAGTAATGTCATCAATACCCAAGTTCCCCCAGGTCTACTTCTCCAGAATCTCCATTCCCAACCTACTGTGTTGCATTAGTTATATCCTACAATAACCTCCTGTTCTTCCAATCTAATCTTCTCTTCCCTGCTCAGTCCTCCTTTAGCCCACCGCTGGATATGTCTTTGTAAAACATTACCTTTAGAGCAAAACCACAAACTTCTTAGGCATTTACACTCATCTAGGGAGGAGCCCAAGAGCAGATCAGCAGCTAAGTGGACAGGCCGGCACACACGTATCACCACTGTCTCTGTGATGGCGAAGGGCCTTTTTGTCAGCCACTGCACATAACTTTCCCGTATTTAGAAAGAGGCAGTTCAAACCAGTACAACCTGTCAACTTAAATTATGAGGTATTTATACATTTTTAAAGAAGTGTTTTTAAATAATAATTTGGGTTTTAATTAACCCAATGATCAAAGGTTTGTCTGCAGGTGATTTTTCAGCTAATGTGCAGAAGGAGTGGGCAGATTTGCAGATCTGAAAAAAGATACATGTCTATGTATGTATATTTACATATGCATATACATGTGTGTAAACAATGAATATAACAATATGTAAGTTCATTGATATATTAATTTGTATGCCTGGTGCCATCTTTTCTCTCATAATCAGGGTGTAGCGCAGTGGGTGCAGAGCTTATCTTGCTCCTGTATGCAAAACTACTGTCCTACCACAGTGACTTTATGTTTAACAGAGGATTCAAATAATTCACTGTTAGGGGCTCCCTGGTGATGCAGTGGGTTAAGCAACGCACTGTGAAGCAAACCGCAGTCACTGCAGCACGCGTTCGATCCCTGCTGCCAGCTGGGGAGGGGGCCCACATGGCACGCACACCTCTCTTGCCTGGCCCACTGCTGCCCTCGGCAGTGTGTTTCAGTTCATCTGCCTGTTCTGCTCCCCGCTCTGTCTCTTGTGAATCCTCTCACCCCCCACCCCAACACCTCTGGTCTGTGCCCCAGTGCTTGCACGCACAAATAAAATAATAGTTTTTCAAATAATTCATTGTTATTCTCATACTGCAGATGTGTGTGATCCCCATCTGTTTAGTGTCCCTGGCTGGTATACAGATCCTGTCAGTGTGTGGCTCCACCTTTTTGTCCCCTAGAGCGTCTGAGGCTTTTACTCAAAATGGCTGAAGGCCAGGAAGCTAGGCTACCATTGTCTGTCCTCAGCTGTCTGCAGCCCCAGCCCCTGGTCATGCTGCTTAGTGTTCTACCTCAGTGCACCCTAGACAGTCCACTGCCCCCCTCTGGCTTAGCAGTATCTGGCTATATTTTGTCAATTAGATGTAGCAGGTCTGCGCACAGCACTCTACCCCTCTGAATCACCCTGCATAAAAGAAAGGGATGACTCAGACGTGACAACACAGTTTAAGGCAGTAGCTGACGGCACAGAACAAAGGGACCTGCCGTACTTTAGGAAGGACTCTCCAGGCAGGTGACTCGGCCCCTGAGGGACAGGCAGTTACTTGTTTCAGGGTCAGTGGCCATTATTTTTGTTGAATCAGAGGTGTTCTATTGGGTCCTCAATCACAGGAAAGCAATGCATCTCCAAAGGTGGGGAAGGGTCTGGGCTTGCCACCTCTGGGGACAACAGTGGTTAAGGGTTAATGCGATCCTGGTCTACCCAGGTCCAAACAATGGCAATGACCCAGTGCCAACGTGTGGATGGGTTAGCCCAGCAGCGTTCGGGATCCACTGAGAGCTGGGACTCTGAATCCTAACCTTTGAAGGGGTGGGGGGAAGATGCTTGCTGGAGAGCCTTGATTCATGCTGTGGCGGTGATAGGGAGTTCAGGATCAAACAGCCACTTCATCTTCAAAGACTGCCGAGGAGACTAGGGTAGAGAGTGTGATTTTAATAGTAATTTGTTCAAGGGCTGCTGTAACTGTTGCTAAGTGTCTTGTGTGCCAAGTGGATAGTGCCTTCTCTATGTGGATACCCCAAAACTGTAGAAGAAAATCCAACTCAGGCTATCAGGAATTGTCCTAGGCTCAACGCACAAGTTTTCCTATCAGAGGATGTCCTCCTAGGACCCCAGGTAGCAGAAGTTCAGAGATCTGTCATCGGAGGACACCTAAGATCAGGCGTCCCTATTTCTTCTTTCTAGGGGCCCTGGAGATGATGCACGATCCACTAGGAATTTATGTTTTTGTCTGACTTTTGAGCAGCTACAAAAGAGCCACAGAAGTCTCAGGAATGGTTCTGAAGTGGTGCCATTTTGAGGCGGTACGTCACACTGTAAGACAACTTTATTGACATAACCTTCTCGGATAAGTTGCCCAGACTTTTTACAGAGTCTCTCAGTGTTTTTATAATTCTTGGTATTATCCCAGGAAGAACATCAAATACATAGTTATGACTATTAACATATGACTGTCTTTGATCACCCACTAATCTCCTTGATCAGCTCAGAGTACATAAAAAAAAAAAAAAACCCAAGAAACAGTAAACACTGGGGTCTGGTAATCCTAACTCCCACGCCCTGGGAGGCACTGTGCAGAATTTGATACAGATCTGGAGGCTATTCTAGCCCTCTCTCTCTCTGATTGTCATTGCTCTGGGAAAGTAATCACTTCTTTAGGTCCCATCTGAAAAACAAATGGGCCAGGCTAAAAGGTCCCCACAAATCCTTCTAGTTCAAAACAACCTTAGTGTTTTTCCACATATTACTTATCAATTGCCACAGTTTGCAATATTTATAGTGTTCCTGACAAAGAACAAAGTTTGAAATTGTTCTTAGAATTCTTCCATTTAAAAAGCACATTTATACATGGCATTTCATTTGATCTCTCCCTCCCCCAAAATCATGTAGAGTAGAATGGGTAAAGATTATCAAATCTTCCCTGTTTACAGATAGAGAAACTGAGGCTCAGTTTGGTTGGTTTATGATCTGTTTTTAAATTTACATAATTGCAAAATCCAAGCTCTTACTTCTTTACCCAGCTACCTACTGCACTGTTTTGCACATTTGCAAAAATTTGATTGTGAAGGGTCAGGAAAATGAAAAGGAGCCCTAAAATAGTTCATATCGCAAAGTCCTGTACAATCTGTAAATCAACCCTCAATGCACATTCCAAGCTTGTTCTTTTGGTTTTGATAGAAGAGAGGCGGAGGGAAGAGTGAGAAAGCGGAATCTCTCATCTCTCTCCTCCCTTTTAGGAATTCCTTGAAGCCTCTAGAGCTTTCCCCTTTAAAAACAAAATCATCGACAAGGCAGAAGCACTTTGTCATGAGACCTTTGAAAGAATTGCTTGGAAAATGAGCTTTGACAGCTCTGCAGGCAACTCCTGAACAGGCAGCTGCACTGTTCTCCTCCATCTACCTTGCATTCTTCCAGAACAAAGACTCAACAGTTGGAGGAAAAGGGGGCTTGAGCCAATATAAATAACCATGACTTAAGCCCATGCCATACTCGGTACTTTGCCTCCTAGAGAAAGATATTTAGAGAAGGGCAGTTGGAAAGTGGTTCCTCCAGAATTCAGAGTAGAATCGAGCTCTGGTGTGGCTGTGCAAGCAGAGAATTGCCCTGGAATTACTCTATTTGTAGAGTATAAGGTTTTGTTCTCAGGTACACTTGTTTCATGAAAAATAGTCTAAAATATCACCAGTCTTGAAATGGGTTGAGTGTAAAGCTAGACTCTGAAGTCAGCAACCAAAGTTGCTGGACGCCAGGCACAGCTCTGACAGTCAATTTATTTCCCTGGTTTTCCCTTTACTCCCTCATCTGAGAAAGGAGGTTTTTCAAGTAGCATCCAAGCAATACTACTATGGCACCAACTGTATGCCTTCCACCACCAAACACTGATCATATAGAGATGGACGATATGAAATGAATGCATTTTGTTCATTTAAAAAATTATTGCCATGCACTTTCATTCTGTGCTTAATTTATGCCACCACCAGTTTATATAGTATATATAGTCTGTATAGTCTATAAAAATAATTTAAATTATGTAAGTAATTTAAAACTATCTACAGGGCCCGCCTGGTGGCGCAGTGGGTTAAGCAACGCACTACGAAGCAAACCACAGCCACTGCAGCATGAGTTAGATCCCTGCCACCAGCCAGGGAGGGGATCCACATGGTACCCAGACCTCTCCTGCCTTGCCCGCTACTCCCCTCAGCAGTGTGTTTCAGTCAGTCTGCCTGTTCTGCGTCCTGCTCTGGTTGGTGGATTCTTTCACCACCCCCACACCTCTGGCCTGCACCCCAGTGCTTGTATGCATAAATAAATAAATCTTTAAAAAAAATAAAACTACATATTTTTCTCATTTCATTGTTTTCTTTCCCTCTGGCATTTCTGTAATTTCTTTTGAACCCATCTTTCCTTTACCTACAAAAATCTCTTCCCCACTATTTTTCTTTTCCTCTATTTTATAAGCAGTTCTTCCCAGGGTGAAATTCTGTCAGTTTTTATTCAAAAATTTCATTTTTGAATTCTATTTTTCCTGGTGATAGAATCTAGAATAGCAGGAATTCTTCTCTCTGAACTTTAAAGATATTATTTGTCTTTTAATTTCTATGGGCTTTTTTGGGGGGGTGCTAATTTTTGCTCAATGTAATGTACATTTTGTTCTGATAGTTTTAAAGATTTCTCTTTTAGTGTTCAGTGGTCTTATTATAAGTCTTCGAGGGCTTTATTTCACTCACTTGCACTAGCTTTTGACACTTTATTCACCTGTGACTTGATACGGCTGAAAAGTTCTAGAGAAATATTGGGCCTTTGGATACTGTTGCTTTCTCATTCTCTCACCCTGTTCTATGTAGCCCTTTCTGTGCTGTTTCCTGCTCTTTTCTATAGCCTGCATTCTTTTGCCTATGATATGACTTTGATGTTTTCTACTGACAACTTTCGGCAAACCAATCGTCAGCTATCTTAATAGACAATATATTAAGTATACTTATGTATTAACATTAGTTACAGAAATCTCATTTAGCCATTTTAATTATAGATTCTAGTTTTCCATAAACTCTCCAACTTGCTGACTATATATTAGTCAAAACAACTCAGCCAATTTTGCTTGCTTGCCAGACACATTGTGAATAGAAAAATTGGAGATATCATCTTCCTTCATAGAGGACTGACCCTATCCTTGCATAGGCATCTGATATTTTCCAACGAAACAAAGAGTTTTTCAAGAACATTAACAAAGTGGACAAACCTCTAGTTATGCTAACAATAATAAAGTATTCAAGCAGAATCACAAATGAGGAGAAATCACCACAGACAGCCTAGAAATACAAAGGCTCATAAAAGATTATTATGATACTTATACATGCAAATAAATTCAATAACCTTGAAGAAATGGACAAATTCCTGAATCCACTGTCTACCAATATTAACCCAGGAAGGAACAGATGAATTGAACAAACCAATCACAAGCCTGGAAATTGAAAGAGTAATTTAAAAATCTTCCAGAAAGCAAAAGCCAGAAACAGACATATTTTATCAAACCTTTAAAGGAAAACTAACCTCCATCTTGTTCAACGTGTTTTTTAAGATGCAAGGAGTTCTCTGATACATTTTACGATGCTAACAATTCCCTAATACCATAACCAAATCAGGTCAGCACAAGGCAAGAAAATAATGGACCAGTATCTCTGATGAACATCGATGCAAAAAAAAAAATCAAATTCAACAGTATATCGCAAGGATTATATATCTTGATAAAGTGGGGCTTATCCCCAGTATGCAAAGAAAAACTGGCCCATAACTACAGAGTGCTGTAGTTATATAGAAAAATTTATATCAAAACCAATTCTATTGGTGACAAGTGGGGCATAATGATACCTAGATTGCCTCTAAGTAGGTGGAATTTGTAGCAGGGAAGATATAGAACTGTTTAGCAGTCAAATTGCAAATAAAATTTTTCCATTTAGAATCCAAAGGTCTCATGCCTCTCCTAGTAACCACACACTATTTGAAAGTGGGGTACATAGAGGTTAAAGGGGTCCTTTTGTTACAGGGCAACCCTAATATAAAATGGGTTTGCCTGACTGGGTCCTCACTCGCGCTCGAACGGCACTTATAATGCCCCAACTGCAGGCACACACAACAAAGGTTAATAAAGGGTTTTATTTACAAGGGAAGGAGAAATAGCGTAGTGAATAACACAAGGGGAAGAGAGGGATACAGATCTGTAAATATCCTACCAGTTCCTTGGAGCTGGAACCCAAGGGTGCGCTGAGAGCTGGCACCCCAGGAAAAAGGACCCCCCCAAGGCCCACGTGTCTGCTTTTATATTCAGCCTGGCTGCTCAACTCCACCCTCAGGTCCCAGTGATCCGCTCTTCGATAATGACTTTATGGGATTTGTAGTACTTGGATCTTGTAGGTCTGGAATGGGGGTCGAAGTCCATAACCTATTTGTATAATCCATTCAGGAGGGTCTTTCCCCCTAACACTTTGTGACTCTAAATAAGAAGAATGGGAAATTTTTGTTTCCTTGGTTTTAAAGATGTTAGTTTGAAAGTCAGATAAGGGGGTGGGGAGAGTATCAGGAGGGTGATTATGATTTTGAGATAAGATGCCATATCCGCTGGTTTTTGAAAGGTTGCATTATTCCACTTGCCTTTACAAAGACCTACATTAGTACCTATTTTCACTAACTGGAAAAATTCTAAAGAGTATTTCACTTTTACAGTGAAAATACGAGTCAACTTATTTGCTTTACACAGTTTGCCTTACAAAAGATTTTATAGGAAAACTACTTTTAGATAGTGGAGGAAACCTGTAATTAAGCAACCGTCATAGGAATCATATGTAAAAGCAATTGTCTATTCATGTAAGGTATATCTACATATAAACTTCCTCCTTCATTTCTTTCAAGAAATATTTATTATGAAATATAGTATGCAATCCATTGGTGTAGGTACTACTGATGAACACATCTCTTGGAGCTTATAGGACATAGTAAATAATGGGAAAGTTATTGATTATATTACAATAAAAGTAAATTGTAGTAAAATTTTAGAAAGATCTCTTTTGTTGGAGAAATGGTCAACATAGAGAGCACCACAAACAATGAGAATTAAGGTTGAAAAGTGTTGGGAAAGACAAAGTGTTGGAGATACCAAGAATTGAGGTAAGGTAGAGAAATAAGGAGTAGACAATTGGACTGGAAACTGCAGGGTTGGAGACCTCTGGATATCAGAGTACTGCCAGAGCACTTCCAGCATCAGAACTGCAGTTAACCAGATCTGCATGAATTGAATACTTAGGGTCATACCCTATTGTCAGGCATTGCTAGAAGATCAGGAGCCTTTAGGCCTCTGGTCCCACTTAGCTTTCAACTGAACTCCTCGCCTCCAGTCTTATTTCTTTCCCTTTCTCTCTGTCCTCATCATTCCCTCTTTCTTTTTTTTTTTTTTTTACTTTTTTGTGCTTTACTGTTTTTGTTAAGAGCATCATCATTTGAATAGTTTGGAATCCTCTTTGGGTTTTGGAAGAAAATGACTTCTGGGAAACATCTGGCCACTGCTGGATCTCTGCAAGCCAGTACAGGTGTGTTAGCTGCAGTCCCGAGGATCGAGGACGCCTTTTGCACTCCACTGCGGTGCTCCATTGAAGGAGCAATTATTTTTGTGCTACTGCTTCCTCTGATTTCCTTATTTCGTGTCCCAAAAGAGACAAAGAAAATCAGAGAATCATGGCCAAGGACTGTCGTGATCCCCGCCAAGGACTGTCACTGAGCTGGTTGTGCGAACCTGGATCTGTGTCAGCAGCTCAGTTGGCTCTGCCCGAAAGAGCACTCCAGGGTCATTCTCTGTGCATTAACCTCAGTGGCTTGTTCTCTCCATCTCTCATCAGCTGTTTCTTTACCGTTGAAAGCACACACAGTTCAGATAATTAAACACTTGTGAGGCATTTTACATTTTCATGAATCAATCAGCAGTGAATTATTTTTGAATATGCTCATGCAATATTCTCCAAATTTCTTACCTACAATTTGCAGATGGGCAGGGGGGATTTATCGTGAAGGAAATGCAGCCGGAGTTGGTCTTTTACTTGCAGGGGTCCCTTTCAAGGCTCTAGAGGGAGCCCTGGCAATCTGGTATTTGTAATTTATATCCTTTTCTCAGTAATAGTCTCCCCATCTACAACACAATGTTATAAGCTTGTGATCCCACAATAATTGACTCTGCTCCTTGGAGAAACTAAGTATATTCTATTCGGAGAACTATAAAATGAAAAGCAGCAAAACTCTCTCATTTACCAAGCTAAGCCTATGGACATTTACATCCCAGACTGTCCTACCTAAGTTCCTCATTTTTTCAGATGTGGAACTTCAAAATTTCTAGGCAGTGTGTTTCTCTTTTTTTAAGACTTATTTATTTGCATACAAGAGCTGGGGTACAGGCCAGAGAGAGTTGCGGGAGGTGAGAGGATTCACCAGACAGAGCGGGGAGCAGAACAGGCAGATGAACTGAAACACACTGCTGAGGGGAGCAGCGGGCAAGGCAGGAGAGGTCTGCTGTGCCATGAGGGTCCCCTCCCTGGCTGGCGGCAGGGATCTAACTCATGCTGCAGTGGCTGCGGTTTGCTTCGTAGTGCGTTGCTTAACCCACTGCGCCACCAGGGAGGCCCTGGCAGTGTGTTTCTAATGTATAAGTTAATCGACTTTTTAGAAAGAGCCATTTCTTAAGTGAGGTGGTCAGGGGGCTGTATCTTACACAATCACAGGGCATGTGACTGATGAGGGTGCCGGCAGCTGAGCCCTGGACCTCACAGTCACATTTGCACCAAGGTCACGCTTCCGTCAGCCACTCCCAGCTGCCACCTGAGTGCGACAGGAGCACTTGCTCATCTGATCACTGATTTTGGCACTAGGACGCCCTGACAACATCGCTGAAACTGCCCTACACTGCACAGCAGTTAGGTCACTTCACCCAACCTTCCTTCCCTTTCTCCCTTACTTTGAGTCAGCCTTGCACAGTGGTCTGATGTCTTTCCCAGGTTTCTTTCCATTTTCTGTCAGAGACAATCACCTTAAAAAAAAAATCTTCGTGGGCCTCTCTGGTGGCACAAGAGGTTGAGCACTGCACTGTGGAGCTTCTGTGAGTTTGATCCCCGACCCACATGCCTTGCCTTGCCTGCTGCTCCCCTCAGCAGTATGTTTCAGTAAATCCGCCTGTTCTGCTCCCCACTCTGTCTCTGGTGAATCCTCTCCTCCCCCTGTCCCCACCCGACATCCCCTCTCAGGTCTGTAAACCCAGCTCCTGGATGCATAAATCAAATCTTTTAAAAAAATCTTGGTATACTGAATTCTGTTTTAGTATCTGCTTCAGAGGTTGCAAACTAATACACTGAAATAATAGGGGAAAAATAGGATATTGAAGCCATTAATCAAAGTCCTACTGACTTTACAGGGATCTGAAAAGATTAAAAATTGAAATAAAAATACTTCATTATCATACACCACTTCATCTTTCACATTTAGCCACACTTGAAATTTTCTTTTCCTCTCCTCTACTCAAATCCTGCCTATCATGTAAAGCCCAACTCCAACCTGTCTCTTCCATGAAAACTTGTCTCTCCCTCTTCTTATGGTCTTGGTTCTATGAGTTTATACATCATGGTAATCCCCAATGAACTGAGGGTAACCCACCACTCAGTCTTCAAATCCCACAGTTTGTTTGTTCAGGCTAATAACCACCTTTACATGGCCTTCTCCTGCAAAGCTTGGAGACCAGTGTTTCCTAGATTATGTTCCAGTCACAAGGAGAGAATATGTATTTTTTTTTTTTGAGAGAGAGAGTGTTTCCACAGTAAAATAAATTTCTGAGAAATATCCACTGTGTACGGTGGCCCTTGATCAGATCTCTCTGTCCACCAGTATCCTGAAGACAGAGACAACCCATGTGTGTCCCTATACTATATGCCTGTGGGCACATTCTGCCATGCCAAGTCTATAAACAGTCACAGGATTTTTCCAAGTTGAGGAATATGATTGAAGAGGTCTCTTTCAA
The DNA here is from genome assembly GCA_019455555.1 of Galemys pyrenaicus. Classification (NCBI taxonomy): domain Eukaryota; kingdom Metazoa; phylum Chordata; class Mammalia; order Eulipotyphla; family Talpidae; genus Galemys; species Galemys pyrenaicus. Next base: position 748,634 of record JAGFMF010011403.1, read on the forward strand.
GGATACATTGGTATCCAAGCTACCCTTGGAACGTGTTCAAGGGGACGAGTGGGAACAAGCCAGCTGGCACGGACAGGTGGGGGAGGCTCTGGACCTCAGTCACAAGAGCAACAGGAAAGGCGGTAAGGGGTCAATACAGACAGAGTGTGCAAGGCAGGACCTGGGCAAACAGGTCCAAGGGTACCTGGGCAAACAGGTCCAAGGGTGATGCGAGCTCATGTCACTGGTTAATGTTTAAAGGGGATGGCGGCAGGCTCTTCTCTTCGTACAAAAGCACTGCCTGTGAGCAACACTCGTCAAAGAAAAGCCAGGAGCTTCAGGTGCACAGCCTTGCTTTGCAGATTCCCTTCGTGTTCATACAGTCTGTTCCCAGCTAGGTCATAGAGTGCAATCAGGAAAACGTCTTACCATTCGTTAATTTACTTCAACATTTAGCATTTCCTTTCATTAAGCCAACAAGCATTTACTGTACCCTTACTAAGTGTCAGGCACTATTTTTGGTGATGGGGACGCAGTAGTGAGCATAACCCAACCAGGTTCCTACCTTTATGGAATTCACATTCTAACTAGTTAAACAGATAATAAACCAAAAATAAACTGAAATATAACAATTTTTTTATTAAACTTTTTTTATTTTCTTACGCTGTTGTTCATTTTTGTACAATATTTGATTTTTTCCCTCAGGTGTAGTCCCCATAAATCTCCCAGCAGCACGTCACCTGTGAACTGTCACCGTAGTCCCTTGTGATCTTTCCTCCCCTGTTTGCTGTGTGTCTCAGAATCTACAGTTCCCCTGCTGTATGCTTCAGAATTACAGTTTGCACACAAGTTTTGTCTCTTTGTTTTTGAGCCTTTGTTCAGTTTCCCTATATTCCTCCTTTAAGTGAGACCAATTGATATTTTTCTTAATTTCTTTTTCCTTCTGACTTATGAAATACAACAATATTAATAGCAGGCGCTATGAGGAAAATAAAAGGGAGTAAAGGATGAGAGAGTACACTAGGCAGAGGAGCTACCTAATAAATATTGATTGATTGATTGATTAGGTATGCCTTTTGATTGCTTTAGCGAGTGCTGCCTTCAAAGAGAAGGAAGGAGGAATGTGCTAGCTTGGCTTCCACAGTGTGATTATTTTTAAAACATGAGGAAATCTCAGAGTGGGCAGTTCTCCGACATCATCTATTTATCAGAGAGCAAAGATTCAAACATTCTACCTGCAGCTGTCAGAGCTACATATTTAGCACAATCCCTATTGTTATGAGCAACTTGAAAAAGCTGCTACCTTCCCCACCTCCTCCAACCATTACCCCTTGTAATTACTGCAATGATTTCAGATGAAGATGTTAAAGTCCAAAATGTTTGTGAAAAAAATTGGCAAGCTGTCACTTCCGAATACCCTGCTGAATTGCTGAATGAATAATAATGCAAAAATGCTTACTGAAAGAAGAATAAATAAAAGCTCGTTGTTGTGCAATAAATCCTGTTCTGTAAAACACCACTGAGGAAGCTGGCTCTGGGTTTATCACATTTCCCTCCAAGTATTCAGGCCATTTTATTTAATTCTTTTCTGGGCTTTATTCATTTCCAGAAGCTGGTGTATGGGCTACCCTATTGTTCCTCATGAAATATTAATGCTACAGGAGTGTATGGGGAGAGACGCCAGCTACATGGCTGTTGATAGGAGCCGCCAGTGACTAGAATACATGATTAGTTTAGAGAGTGGCAGGCAAAGGAAGTGTGCATTGTGGGCAGAGAGAGTTATTATTCTTTAATTGAAAGAGAAAAGAAGGTGCCTACTCTCTCCCCACCTCTTTCTCTCTCCTCAAGACCTAGATTTCAGGGTCTGCTTCTTGCCCATAACAGGATAGTTATGGGCATGGAAAAGCAAGAGGACACTGAAGGTGACACAATCAATTCAGGTTGAATTTGGATCCCTCTGGAAGGTCTGTCTCTTGAGCTTGGGCTATGCTGTAAACTAGTTCATTGTCATGTCTGAGGAATGGCAAAGCAGGACAGATACGTAGACAATAACTACTCTTCTATGCATTCTACTTTGTCTATATATGTAGTATTAATGCATACATCGTGGTATCATCTGATCCCCCACAAATAACCCTGGAAAGTAGGATTATTTTTGCCTATTTCAAATATTAGTTGAAATTCAGAGAAGTTAAGTGGTTTGTCAAGGTCACACAGTCAGCACGGGGCAGAGATAGAATTAAAATCTAGGTCTCCCTGACTCAAGTTTAGGCTTTTGCTGCTCTTCTGTATTAGCCACTTTTACCCAGACTGAGAGAAGGTGCACTAGACAATATACAACTTCCTCCCCCTGGACCAATCTATCACCTTCACTGATGGCTCATTACCATTTATTATGTTAACCTTCCCAGTGACTTTTCACTTTAAAAGAGAAGCTTGTTACATCAAGGTAATGCCTTCCTAATTGTGGATTATAATGAAGTTTTTTGAGAACATGGCAGTGAACAACTCCAGGTTTGACTCCTTTTAAAAGCTTGATAGCTTGATAAGAGCTGAATCTAAAGTCTCTCATAATCTAAGATACTAGTCTCCTTGTTTAGACTTAGATTCAGCCATATCTATCAAGCCTTCAGTAAAGGCTAAGCCCCATGCTGCTCATTTTCTTTCCCACCATGATCAAGATCTGGAGATGAAAGTGGGGTCAACTGGAAGTTCAAAAATGTTTATACTGCTTTTAACAAGGTCAAATTAGAAAAACAAAAAAAAAACCCAAAAACTTTATATCCTGTTCAGTGATTTCTACAAGTGATGGAAGGTCCACAGAGAGGACTCTGTGGAAGCTCCTTACTCAATTCCATTTGCCTGGTGTTTACTAATCAAGCACCTTTTTTAAAAAATGTTTACTTTTTTAAAAGATTTACTTATTTATGCATGCAAGCACTGGGGTACAGGCCAGAGGTTTGTGGGGGGGAGGGAGTGAGAGGATTCACCACAGAGAGTGGGGAGCAGAACAGGCAGATCAACAGAAGTACACTGCTGAGGGGAGCAGCGGGTACAGCAGGAGAGGTCTGCCACGCCATGTGGGTCCCCTCCCCGGCCGGCAGCAGGGATGGAACTCGTGCTGCAGTGGCTGCGGTTTGCTTCATAGTGCATTACTTAACCCACTGCGCCACCAAGCATCTTTAAAGCAAGGAAATTAATTCATTTAATGAAGGTCACCAAAGTTTTCCCTCTACATCCAGAAAAGACATAAATGCCAAACTGAGACAATTTAACCTAATGCAAACTCTTGCTTACTGTAGGAATTAAAATTAAGATGTGTCAGATTTGCCAAGATCACTGATGACAATGATAAGGAAAACTGTCAATGAAGAGGAGCATAGTGCTGAAATCTTCTCTGAATTACAACTGCTTAGTTTTTACCATTGTTTAAAACAAGAACAACAAAATTTGTCAAAACTTTTACAAGTCATAGTGAAAGATCTGAAACAGTATAATTTCTGATCAATAGCACAGCCACTGAGAAGTGCAAACGTCATCTGCTATGTGATAAAGCAGAAAGAAAGCCATAAGAATCTAATAAAGAAATTAAGGATGAAGCTTTATAACTGAGAAGAGAATTGGAAAGACTTTCATGTGATGCACATCTGTTTTCAAATCATATGACATATTTATCATCTCACTTTCTCCTTTTTCTATTTTTCTTCTGTATTTTTTTTTTGGTCTGTCTCTCATCTTTCATTATCCTCAGGAAACAAAACAGTGAAGAAAGAGCCTCCTAAATAATGAATTGCATTATTAATTTGGTTTGTTTTCAGGGTTTCTGCTTCTGAATTAACATATTAAATGAAGTTCCAGAATTTAATCAGGGAAAGGAGTCTGTCAGGAAAGAGAAAATCAGCTCTGCAGGTGAGTAAGCCAAAACTAATTTGCATTTGGAACTGTGCTTTAGAGATCTTTGGTCCAAGCTCCTTCATGAGGAAATAAAATGAAAATCATGTGCTTTACTAGTTCAAAAGTCATATCCTTATAATAGCAGGGATAAAATGAAGCTCTTTGATTTATTCTGTTGAACCATCAATATCTGGAATCATTTGCAATCATGGACCGTTTGGAGAACATTAGTTGACTAGAAGAGGCAGTCATACAGTGTCAGCAGCATTGTGTGTACTTCTGTAGTGACTTATCCTGACCTGGGCTCTCCATTATGCCCCTTCTAATCCCCTTTACCTGACTGCTTGCATCTACTTCCAGAGGTCAAATGGGGCCAGGCTGAAAAGTTTTAGCAATCCCACAACCTCCACCCTGGAGTACCTCCTTTGAGGAATTTGAATGCAGGTACCTTGGCTACCATCTCAAATGCATACCTGTGAGATGTTGCCTATAGTTCAAAGCAAACAGAAATATATATTCCTACTGGGTTATAAAAATTGAAGTGGAAAAAGAACTGTTGATTCTAATTCCTCAACCCAGGACTTCAGATGCCAGTGAGTGCCAAGAATAAACACCCACTGAGCACATCCCAGAAACTTAATTGTTTTCTTGTTATTTAACATTCACAGTCCTCAGTGTACACTGGCAATGTTGCACTCAGGAAAGAGCCCTGCTAGAGTCCTTAGTGACCAAAGTGATGGTTACATGCCTGGAAGGGTAGGAAATTCAAACGCTAACATGGGGAGTAAATTACTTTTCCCTTTCTTTCTTTTCTATGCTCCCTTACAATGATTTATTCCCTCTTAGACTTCAACTTAAAGGCCCCATTCTATGGGGTTCCACGTCTATTAAGCCATCAACATGCACCATGGAGAAAGGAAGGAGGATTTTTTTCAGGTTAGGTAAAAAGATGGGGATAGTTAAAGAGGGAAGTTCCTGAGAAAACTGGGGATTGCCTTTAAAAAGTCATCTGGTAGGTGGACCTTCCATGGGCTCCCTGGAGGGAATTTTTTGAGCATTGAAGCTACCTGGGGGCTGAGTCATTGCTCTCCTCCCAGCACTTTTGCAAGAATGAATAAGTACACATTCACCCCATTATGTGTGCCCAGGAACTAGGTAATGAAAGACTTTAATAAACATCCTATACCACACCTCTGGTTCCACAGCAGGATTGACCCTGTCTGCCCCCTGGACTTCTGCTAAACTCCTAAGGTATCCTCCACCCATGGACATTACTGACCTACCCCACAGCCAGTTTTGCAGCACGTATATAAAACCAACAAAAGGAGATGGATCCTAAATACAGAAGTCGGGGAGTGGGGGTAGGGGTGTACAAGAAATCTGCCAACTCTCTATTTGGGGGCTGCTGAATACTTATCACAACCACAGAGAAGGAATCAGTAGCTAATGTTACTGTGTTTATAACAAAAAACCAAACCCCAAATTGTGACTTGCTCTATTTGCCCCTTCTGTCTGGGGGGAGGGGGGAGGTTACTTCTACTTGAGTTAAGGCGTATGGATGGCAAGCAGTCATGTTCCCTGGTCTTTGGTCAGCTGGCCATCTTATATTCTCAAGTCACCTCACTTCTGTCTGTTGGTAGAAGAGGCCAGACACAGGAGCTGCCTGGGCTGGTATGAGAGTATGAAAACCACAGACATGAAACACAATCTTGGGGGAAGCTTCAGTTGGTTGAGATCCCTAACTAGCTCATAGCACCTCAGAAAGTTACAGAACCATGATTTATCTTCTGCAGGTTAGTTTGAAAATGGGGAAAGAGGCTATAAACTAGGAAATCAGCCAAGTGTCTTTTTATCACTATATTGGCTGATCAATTTTAGGTTTGGTTTATAATGCTAGAGTTCACGAAATTTTTTATTTCCTCCCAGATAGTCTGCCCTTTACATGGTTCTTGGGTTACGGCCTCATCTCCTGATGCAGCTTTCCCCTCATGTCTCAGACTAAGAAGTTTCCAGTGCCTTGTGTCCATGATAGTGGAACTCAGCAACTGTCTAAACAATCACTTGCCCTGGCTAACATACCTGCTATGGCAATGGACACAGACAGATAGGGTCAGCCCTCTTCCTGTACATCAGCCCCCACAAGCATCACCAAGCAACTGAGAATATGTGAGTGAGGAACAAAAGTTTGAGCCCATTCTTTCAACGAGAGCAGAAATTAAGGACCCATAGCAACATCCAGTCACAAGCATCTCCTCTCTTATTTGCAACTCTGATAGTCAAGCCTTTCTTTATCTTTGATAGAGACCTGTTTCAAAGAGCAAGCACACAGAATCCTCAAAGAGGGAGCTCTAACAAGGAGCCTCCAGATACAGCACAATCATGAGAAAAGAAACTTTCTACAGGGGAACTTTGGATACTGTAGCACTCTCCTGTTATCATGGGGGGAGGCTATAGCTTTGTCATTCCTTACTTTTGAATAAGAGAAAAGTCACTCTCCATTGATCCCAACTGTTTCCACTGGGAGCTAGAATTACATGGGAGTGTCAGGGGCACAGGCCTTGGGGCGCACTTAAAACTTCCAGCCTGGAAGTACTAATGCTAAAGGAATCACTTGTGTTGTGTTGGGGTACAATTTAATGAGAAATGAAGCCCCCACTGCTTGCCCAGCAGGCAGGTTTGGGAAGCAGGATTGGTAAGGCTGCCTTGAGGACAAGGCCATAAAACCCACCACTGTGAGCAGAAAAGTCAGCCTAGATCTAGGAGTGCAGAAGCAGGGCCAGGCATGTTTCTGTGTCAAAGGCAGTGCCTGAGACCAGACAGCTCTGCAGATGACTTGTGCAACTGGTGCCGAGTGAGAAATTCTGCAAAAACAGTATAAAAACATCCTCAAATCCTCCTTCCAGCGTAGACTTTTCCCATCTCACCTACTGCTTCCTCTTACCAGGGTATTTCAATAAATCTACCTTTTCTCTTCTCTACTTTCTCTCTGGTGAATTTTTTCACCCCCATGTCTTTGGTGTCACCCCACCACATGTTGCCACATCTACACTCAGGGTACAGGGTGTACCATCTTGTAAAATAATCAGGAAACAACTGATTCACTGAGTCACAGTCAAATTTAATGTAAGGCTTCAAGGCTTCATTGCCAAAGCTCAAATACTGATGTCACATTCCAGTTTTCCATTTACTTAGGAGAAAAAAAAAATGAGACCCTAGGATTTTCTGAAAAAGTTGGAGGGGTTTTTTATCAAATATGATCAGGTTTAGCTACATATAGTAGAAAACCCAAAGAGGAGTGATTTAACAGATAAGGGTTTTATTTTTTTCTCAGGGACAGGAAATCTAGGTAGGTAGAATTGTTTAGCACAGGGTGGGGAACACCCCTAAACCCCCAAACTTGCCTGCTCTAAATAGGTTCTGCCATCTGCTGTATCAAGACAAATATACTCTAGTGGATAAGACCTTTGATGGAAAGGAATTTTAATATAATTAGTGCAATACAGAAAAGGGAAAGAATAAAGTTTGCAAATCAAGCACCTGAAATTACCCATCCCCTCTCTTGTGGGTAAATGCTAGTCAAACAGGGTTGGCCCAAAGCAGGGCCTTGAGGCCCAAAAGCCTGCCACAAATCTAAAGTACCTTCTGGTGGGGCCCCATAGGAAAGGGACAGAAGGGGCCCAGCATGTCAGGGGCAGAAGGAGCAAAATGAAAGTCAAGATAAATGCTGTGATTGTTAACCTCCCCAAGGGTTTCAAACCCATATCTATTTCAAACAGGTAAAAAGACTAAGAAGCAAGTACAGTTTCTTATATGTCTGTTGGTAGGGTAAATGGAAAAGTATCAGGCCTTTCTGCCCTCCTGCCATTGGTGTGGTGATGGACACCTGCGGTTCTGCACACATGCTTCAGTGGGCATGCGCAGGTGGCTGCACCTGGGGTTAGACACAGGCGTGTGGGGATGGCATCACGAGGATGCCGCAGAACGAGAGCAGCAGAACAGAAGAGAGTGAGATGCCATGAGGCTGGCAGCACCCTCCCCCCACTCCGCCTGCCCTGTATCTGGTCGCCTCTGATAATAAAAGCCAAAAAAGCCACTGAGGGCTCCAGGACTCTTCCTTGACCCATCTGCCGTAATCATCGAGAATTTGCTCTGTGCTTCTTGCTGGCACCACACTGTTCCATGTGCCTCCTCTAGGTCTCCTTGCTCCCCGTCTTTTATCTTTTTAAAATTTATTTATTTTATTATTTATGCATACAAGAGCTGGGGTACAGGCCAGAGGTGTGGGGAGGTGAGAGGATTCACCACAGAGAGCGGGGAGCAGAACAGGCAGACTGACCAAAACACATTGCCGAGAGCAACAGCGGGTGAGGCAGGAGAGGTCTGCTGCGCCATGTGGGTCCCCTCCCCAGCAGTGGCAGGGATCGAACTCGTGCTGCGGTTTGCTTCATAGTGCATTGCTTAACCCACTGCGCCACCAGGGAGGCCCACTCCCCATCTCTTATTCTCCAGTCTCCTCTCCAGTTTCTCCCTACTCAGGTCCACCCTTCATTGGGCGGGGCATGGAAGCCCCTCTTTTCTGGGGACCACCCTGTTACAGAATGACTCTAGCTAAGGTCAGAAAACCAGCTTCCTTCTACCCTTAGGACTCGGTCTTATCCAAAAAAAATAATCTTTTGCTCACAAAATGACCATGGTGGCTGCAGCTGCAGGGTGTGGTCCTCAGATGTGAGCTCCTGCCAGCAGCATGGGCATCACCTGGGTACTGGTCAGAAATGCAAGGCCCCAGGTCCCACTTCAGCTACCATCAGAAATGCCAGGGAGTGAGTCCCAGTAACTGGTCGTTCAACAGGCCCTCCAAGTGATTCAGATTAGAGACCCTCAGATCCAGGGAGCAAGGAGAGGCAGGGAGGGAAAAGGGCACCACCAGCTGAGTTGGATTCTGTTAAATATTTCCCAGAAGCCCCACCAAATGACTCTGGGTCTCTCCCCCTGCATTCCACTCTTAACTCCCTAAACTTCCCTCTCACCCGCTGGAAATTACAGGTTTAGCTTCCTACATCACTACCTCAGCAATATAAGATTCCCTTAGAAGAAGGGGCAATAATTAGCAGGAGAACAACAGCAAAGCATGCAGTCTAGGCACATTGTTTTAAGCCAGGCATATTTACAAAACTATTGTTCAGTGGGTAAATGATGATCCATTTGCAATTTTGTGCCAAGATATCGAACACCAGTACAGATGATGTATGGCAAGATTTGATCCAGCGAAGTGCATATACTCATGATACTGTGGTCAGGGTACCATTTCATAAGGTTAAAAACTAAATAAACCTCCACTGTCCCCAGCAGGCAGGTTTGGGAGGCCTGAGTAGATAAGGGAATTCATGAGGCTGCTGGAGACAAAGCCTAAAACTAACCACCATGACCAGGAAAACCAGCTCAGCTCCAGGAATGTAGAAGCAAGACTAGGACATGTCTCTGTGTCAAAGGCCAGTGCCCATGCCCAGACATCCCTGCAGATAACTGGTGCAAACCGCAAACCGGCACCCCAAAGAAGAGCAGGTCCCGGAAACAGCATAAAAGAAAGTCTCAACTCCTTCCCATGCAGCACTGCCATCTTGCCCCTGCTCTTATTTACTTCAATAAATCCACCTTTCTTGTTCTTCACTATGTCTTTAGTGAATTCTTTCACCTCTGCATTTCTGTCTTCACCCCAACATTTCTCCCCACTGCAACATAAGTCACAGCAAAGTTTTTTGTTTTTACATTTAAGCAGCATTTCTTTGAGTCTCATTAGATTTTTCAAAAGTAGGGAAAAAATGGGTAGTAGCCCTGACAGAAACTTCTAGGACTTACTTTTAGACATCAACTCACACACATAGCTACTGTTATTGTGCATTCCATATCCTTGCACGGACAGACAGGCTCATGAGAACGGAAGACAACCAAACTAGAGAAAACCAGATTCAAACTCATCAGAATACCCTCCATTTCTTCCTCATTAATACTCTGCTTCTAAAGTGCCAAGTGACAAGCAGCCAGCTCAATCAGAAATTTAATAAAGAAATTAACTTACCGGTTATGTCACCTGGTCAGAGCAGATCTGCTGTCATCTTTTACTTCATCTTTACTTCACTTGCTCTCATCTTTTACTACATCCACAGCTACAACTCTCTATACTGTAGTTTGTTAAGATTTGTCCTCCGTTGAGTTCCCTAGGAAGGAGACGCTGGGATACTATGGTTTGTTTTTGGAGAGAATTAGTCGTGAGTGTTTTCAGGGTTAACACCTGTGTGACCTGAGGCACGCAGGACTGGAGAGAGGGAAATACTGGACTGTGGATCGACCATAGCGAGGCCTTGGTCCATCTTAAAGAGGACTCCAGGCTGCCCTGACCTTTAATGTTCTTCCAATTGAGGCAAGAGGTGGAGCCACTAGATCCCCAAGCTGACCTGTCATTGGCTGCCATTAGCCCCAGAGGTAGTACATGTTGCGTGAGGCAGCTCCCTTAAAGGGCACTTCCTGGAGAGGGACTTGGCCTCGGCCTTCAGCAACCAATGCTCACCATAAACAGGAAAGAGTATATTGGACTGACAGGGGTCGAGATCTGAGGATGTTTCTGCATGGCGTCCACTACAGAAAGGATCAGAATGTTTTTAGATTCTATCGTCAGAAAATAGCTGTAATCATTAAAGTTACTAGTAAAAGCCAAGTCCTCACCACGACCTCCCTTCCTCTCTCATATGTGACACTACTTCTTGGAGTCACTTCCCAAACTCTTGTTCTTCACATACCTGCTTTCTGGTCTTCAAAATGTGGACTACCTCAGGGCCTTTGTACCCCCCCACTTCCATATCATGCTTCTCTCTAAATATCCATACAGTATGCCGTCAAGCACATTGCTCAGATGTTACTTCCCCAGAAAGAGGCTGCCTTGACCCTATCTAAATATCACTATCACTTGTAGTCCCTTTACTTTATCTTACAGCACTTATCTCTACCCAACATTAAATTGTTCAAAGCTTTCTCATTTATTGGCTTTTTGTCTGTCTCCCAACTATAACAGGAAAATCCATAAAGATGTGGTTTGGTTTGCTCCATCAGTCATGTTTTACATTATTTGATATTATATTATCTTGATATTGCTAACAGAGTGCCTAGCACACAGTAGAAAGTCAGTATTACGTGAGGAATGAATAAATAAATGCATTCAAATAAGTCATCTCTGATAAACTTATGGCTGGACAAGGAGTTCATTTTAGATAGAAATAAAGCATCATATTTTCAGGTAGCCAGAAAATTTTAACTGCTACATCATAGCTACCACCAACCAGTCCTTTGTTACTGATAACCTGCTATCTTGCATCGGCTTATAATGAATGTGTACATCAGTTTACCTATAGCAAATTCTCTTGCATTTTAGAATATGTCTTTCATCAATTAGACAGCTTTCATCATTTTTTTTGCATCAGTCATCTTAATCAGGTCCTATAGGGAGGAAAACTGTGGAACTTGGAATACAATCAAGGTGGTACTTCAGGTTTTGTTGTTTTACAGTTTAATGAAAACCTTAATTTAGGTTTATAGGCCAAAAGGCAAAGACAATGACTTCAGCAGCCCTGCTCAGCAGCATAACAAGGCCTCTGGCTAATGGAGCTTTTGTTCCCTCCTTGCAAGGGCTTCAGGGTATCTGTTTGATGATGCCCTGGGGCTGGGCAAGGAGAGTCTTTTTAGAACTTGGGGTGTAGGGAAGTGTATTTAGAGCTGGAACATCAGAGAAGGGAGATGAGGACCTTGCAGATATCTGTTCTCAGTCAAGTCAGCAAGTTGGTAACGTTGCTAGTTGAGGCCTCAGGAAACAGAACTGAGGTCATACCGTCTCCCTGAGACCCAGGTCATACACACAGTGGCTGCTAAACCCAGAGGACAAAGTGAGGCTCACTCATACTACTTCTGCAGCCCACCCACCACTACTCTGGCTCCCCAGGAAGACAGCAGTGGGTTCACAGGAGACGGCACCCTTGGACATGGAGTCAGAAACCCTTTGCAGGGCAGCAGCAGCATTAGGGTCACAGGTGAGTTTCCTTTACAGGCCATCAACAGGGGCAGGTGGAGTGGGGAAGGAGAAAGAAGACAGATGATGGCAATTATTATTCCTGTCCCTATGTCACATGGAGACACCCTTCAGAGTCTGCCAGCAATAACTGGGCCAAAGGGCACGGAAGATTTTCACGAGCATCTATTGCTCAATAATTATGGCATCAATTTAGATGTGACCTGGTGACTAACAAAAGTTAGGTGAATTTTGGGTTAAAGTGTGATTGGCCTTGAGTCCTTGCAATGCAATTATCCTGAAAAGCTACCTCTGAAAAGCCTCTTAAAAGGTTTAATTTACATCTCAATAGGATGCATCTGTTTTTAGACTCTGACTTTTTTTCCTTTTTTACTTTGTTTCTGCAAAAGGGTGATTTTCATATCTTAAATGCTTGAAAAATTCAAGTTCTCACCTTGTAGAATTGAGCCAAGGAACCCAACATTACCTGTGAGCTGTTGCCCTCAGGAGGTCTATAAAGCTGAATCTACACTGACCTTATTCTATAAATGCCAGTTCCCCCTTCTCACTTATGAGAAGATGCACAGCAGTCTAACTCTTTGCCCTTGCAGTAAGGGGTCATTTCCTTTGTGATAAAGGCTTCATTCTTCACTTTTAAAATTCTTTTTAAATTTAATCTTAACCACCTGATAAAGATATTGATTCATTTTCACAGAAGAGGAAATTGAGATAGAGAAACATTGGCCAAAGTCATCCAACTGGTGAGGACAAGGTGGATCTGTTACAGGGTAGGGAGAGGAGCACTTTAGACTTTTTAAACTTGCCCTCTCTGAATGGGTTCTGTTATATGTTGTATTAAGATAAATATATAAAATTTTTAATGGAAAGGAACTTTAATATAATTAGGGTATAATATAGAAAGGATAAAGAATATAGTTGTTAAGTATTTAAAATTACTTATTTCCCTGAGGGCAAAAGTTTAGCTAAATAGGATTGGCTTAAAGCAAGGCCCAAAAGTTTGTTACACGTTTAAAGGATTTTTTAGTAGAGATTTATAGAAAAGGGTTACAAAGAGTTAGCTAAAACTGGGAGGAAAAGAGTAAAATTAAAATTAAGATGAACGTTTTTGTTGTTAACTTTTTTACGGGTTTTTTACTTACATCTGTTTTAATTAGTTTAAGACTAAGAAGTAAGAGCAGTTTTTTTACATGTTGCTTTGTTTTACGTGCTTCCTCCAGGTCTCCTTGCTGTTTTTTATTTTATTTTTTTTTTCTTTCCTTCCTTACTTTTTTGCAGAATTTTCTTTTCCTTTTTAGTTTTACCCACTTAGGGCAGAACTGGGATTTTGGAACTTCCCCCTTTCCCTGGACGACCCTGTTACAGATTCAACCCAACCTGGATGTTTCTGGGGTCTCTCTCTAAGGACTGAGGACGAGCTTGCTGCTCTGGCTCCACTCAAGTGTCTGTCAGTTTTTTAGTGCCCAATTTCTGGCTGTCCCTTATCCCATCCCATTCTTAATTTCTAACCCTAAAGACATGCAGTTACTCTGTGAGCTCAGTTGGTTAATAGCTTACTTAAATGACTGACCAACAAATGTTTCACGAACATTTGTATCATCAACATGTTTTATGAACAAACCTCTTGCAAATGTAACCAAGAAACTGGGCAGGATGCAAAGCCTAAAGGAGTGAAACTGGCCACCTGCTGATGGGCTCTTCTGGATTCTTCCAGTGCTCCTGTCAAGGCCACTGAAATCCCCAGCAAACCCCTCTCCCCAGCAGTCCAAATGACCTCATTTTCTGAAAGCCAGTGTGATTCATCTCTGGGCTTTCTTTTCTGGAGGAAAAGTGGCAAGTCATTTCAAAGAAATGTAAAGTCTGCAATTGCTTTATTGAGCATGGGAGAGCTATCATAGCTGTGTTTGAATTAAAATTGCAAAGGCAGGTTGTAGAGGTAGAGGCTCCCAACAGAGTGTTTTGGGGAGACTTATTTCTTGACCTTCGGCTTGGATGAGCATAAGGTAAGCAGTGGTTAGTCTTTTGCCCATTGGCCTCTGTGGCTATCACCTGCAGCCTTGAATGTAGGAGGCACATGGGGGAGTGGGCTCGGGGCATGCACACAGCATGGTGGACACAGCATGGTCCACCAGGTGGACACCTGGAGTGTGGTGTGGGCATACGTGAGTGGGCACACCTGAGCCGAGAGGCAGGCTATAAGGGTAGCATGACCACAGGTGTGGCAGGGTAACCAAAGAGAGACAGGACCATGAGATGACTCCAGAGACCCCAAAAGAGTAAAATCCTGCAGGGGGCTGGGAGACCTGACACCCTGGGAGATCCTTGAGCCCGTCTGCCCTGCACCTGGCTGCCTCACTACAAGAGGTGTAGAAAGATCATTAAAAGCCTGAAAAAGGCCACTGTGGGCTCCAGGACTGTCCTTTACCCATCTCCCGAATCAACCCGACCCGTGCCTTGCTGCTTGCTGGCACTACAATGAGTCTTTCCTGAGCATACGAGACTTTGTCAAGGTGTCCATGATGTGGAAGTAAAAAGCACTGGTCAGCTTTTAATCAAGTTTCCCTTAACCAGAAATTCTGTTTCCAGAGGGACGCACCTGGCTGCCTTTCTGCCTTCACAGCCCTTATTGGTATTTCATTAGTAAGCATAAAAATCCTTCAGAATGATGCTCTTGTGCTTTGTAAAATCTCATCCAGTGTCCTACAGGATTCTCAGTCACTTCTTTATCACTAGGTTGAGAGTTGCTTCCTATACTTTCTTTTCTCCTGTGCGCATCTAGAGGAGTTGGAGTTACTAAAACCGGTGACAGCCCCGTCTTTCCTTAGTCTGGAGTGTGTTTGCTCCTTCCCCAGCCACTCTGCTCACATCCCAAATGGTTGTCAGGAGATTCCCAACACATTCATCTTGTTTTTTGTGTTACTTCCTCAAAGCCTCCTTCAAACCTCTTCACCCTTAAAAATCAGTGCCCTGTAGGACTATGTAAATGTGTAGTTGTTGCTAAATAAACGTGATTGAGTGGGTGGACACATGGTAACTAAGAGAGGTGGTAGAATCCTATTTTATGAAACAATTTTAGGAAAGAAATAAGAATTTGGATATGCAAAGGGAAGAAATGATTTTGCTCCCAAGGAAGAAAAAAGAAATTTCTATGTATCTCGTGATTGTCTCTCCTAGGCTCTGCTTAATTTCTAAGTGCCTACCAGCGGCTGACTGAGGTAACCTTTTGTGTTCCAACTGCCTCTGTGACTCCATAGTGTGAGGCAGTTTGGATGCCTGCCCCTGTGAGATCACCCTGCCCAGAGTAGAGGGGATGAGAGGAGAGAAATCATTACATTCCCATTATTCTCAACTATAATAAGGCTTGGCTCGTAATACAATTATGAGATAGTCATGTTTGTCTCATAACTCCAACTTCTCCTTCTGCTCTTCCACCCTATTCTGCCCCTTTGCACCCACCTCTTCCCACTGGCAAAGGTGAGGGGGAGGAAGGTGGGGCCAAGGCAGCCACTGGCTCCCATCAGCCCCTGCAGGGCAGGGCTCCCTGTGTCTCTGCCTCTGCCTCTGCCTAACATCTCTCAAAGCACAGCCCTCTCAGCCGCTTTGCCCAGCTGGGTTTGGCTGCTCAGGGTTAAGGCTCCTCAGCCCCTCCCCAGCAATGCTGCCATAGCTGCTGCAGGACTTTATGCCTCAGCTTGAGTTTCTATTGGTTAGCTTTCCCTTTTATTCATTTATTTGTATAAAATTTTTAATTACACAAATAACACATGAAAACCTTATGGTTATAAAATTTTTAATTTGCTCATAAAAATAAAGCTACTCTCTGCCTCGGCAATAAGCATCCCACCGCATCTACATTCCCAGAAGTAATTGTTCCTCTGCATTTAAGCTGGTATAAGAAAATCCAAAACAATGGTTTTGTTTCATATGTTAAGGACTTACATATTATCATATTGTGTGTACTGTTCAGTAAAGTGCTTTCTTCTCCACTAATATTTCTTTTGTTTTTTTTTTAAATGATTTTATTTATTTATGCATATAAGAGCAAGGGTACAGGCCAGAGTCCAGGGAGGTGAGAGGATTCACCAGAGACAGAGCTGGGAACAGAATAGACAGACTGAAATACACTGTTGAGGGGAGCAGTGGGCGAGGCAGGAGAGGGCTGCTATGCCATGGGGGTCCCCTCACTGGCCATGGCAGGGCATCACAAATTATATTCCACCAGTATGATACTTCAGTATCATTTACTACATCATAATACTCCATGGTGTCATATATTAAAATGTTCATATTTAGTATATCTTTACTATTGTTTTACACTTAATTTTTGCACTTATTATTATGCACTTACCATTGCATTGACTTATTCGACAAATATATCCCAGTTGTTGTCAACCACCAGAAAACGTCCACAGGTAGGCAGGGTCTGTAAAACTGGCACTTCTGTGAGCAGCAACCTGTGGGGGGGATTTGGGTGTCAGGAAAGACTTGTGAGCTCTAAGTCCCCTTCTTCCGCCAGTTCAGACACCACTAATGCTGTTTACTGGGATGTCAGCTGCCAGGGTGAGATGTCTGGATGTCTGTGCAAAGCTCAGGGCAGGGTCACATGCACTAGTGTGTGTAAGCATGCCAGGGGTCCCCCATGATCACTACTGAGTGGGAGGATTGGGGGCAAGAGAGCTTGGGGTTGGTGGGTATGGGAGAGCTTCCAATGGAGGGAAGGGTGAAGACAGGAAGCTTGTCTTTTGCCAGGTAGCCCCTGGAATCAGTTGAATGTTTCTGTAGGTTTAGTGGGACTTTGGTGTGTTCTTACTCTCGTTTTGAGGACCATCCACTTGGACTGTTATTAAAAACCCGGTATATATAATGATGCTGAGGGTGCTGCTAAGGATACAACAGTGATGAAAATGATAACGTTTTGCTGACTCTTAACACTCCTTTAAATGTAACATGAATAATTTTGTGAGTGACAGAGGGAAAATGTTGCTACAGTGATGAAAATGATAACGTTTTGCTGACTCTTAACACTCCTTTAAATGTAACATGAATAATTTTGTGAGTGACAGAGGGAAAATGTTGCTACTTATTATATCTGGTTTCACAGATATAAAAACGTAAATAAAAAGTCATGGAGTCTATGAAATATGGTAAGAATTCCCAATTCTCAAATGCCTACTGTGTGTGGCATTGTGAAGCCTTTGTACATGAACTATCTTATGTATTCATAAAATGTTCGATAGCTGACTTTCCAAAAAGAAAATACTCTGGTCTGTGACACTTGCCAATTTTCACAGTGTAAGTACTACCACTTGGCCATTTTCAATCTCACGGATGTGCAGTTACCAAATTGGAGTTGGGAAGAGAAGCAGTGAACTTGATCCCAGAACACCACTGGGTAGGTCGTATTATTATTTCCATTTTACAGATGAGGTAACTGAGGTTTAGAGAGGTCAGGTAATTTGTCAAGGCCACGTCATGGGGTATCCTTACAAATAAGGGTTTGAGTGCTTGGGCAAAGGGATCTGAAATCATTTTTCCAGCAGTCCACTCTGATGAGAATTCTTCAACTCACCACTGTTTGGGGCTGGATCACTCTTAGGGATGAGGAGAGCAACTGAGTCTTGTTCACACATAGGCATTAGACTCTTCTCTCCATCTGGCTTCCCAATGGAGGGGTAACAATTATCTAATAAGTGTTAGAACTGTCTAAAGTATAGTAAATCACCTATGAAAACTGTGAACATAAATCAGGATTATATTTGTGTTGAGATGAAATAATATATCAATTTTAGCCACAAAAGAAAATTAAAACCTCTATTTGCCACATATCTTCCCCCAAAACATTTTAATTAAGCTACCAGAGGTCACCAGGATGAAGATAGAGCAACTCTGACTTTTCTCTTTATGCATCTGCTGGAAAAGAGCATGTGATTAAACTGGTTGACACTTTCAGATCCAGGAAGGTGTGGTGAAGTTTGTGGCATCAGTTGAGAAGATATTAATCTTAGCTAGGTGAATATCCCAAGCGTGCAGCACTATAGAGAATCTAGACTTTGCAAGTTCACTGATGTGAGATAAAAATTCCCACATCTGTGCATCTGTCACTTCTTGGATTTCTGATTCTATTTGTAAGGAATAGATTAGATCCAGATGGGCTCCTGTCACCTGGCTACACCAACAGCATGCAGCATATTTAATTTATTTCTTTGCATCCATGTTCTGTGACCTTCTGCTTTGCCTGGTTATTTCCCGCATAGCCTACAGGCAGGTGTCACGTTTCAGTGGCCTGACCCCCGTGTAGGAATACCACCAAGCACACCAGGGCATGACTGCCTGGGCAGCTGCCAGATGGGGACACCTTCAAGGGAGATATTCACACATTGAAACCATGCCAAGAAGCAGGCACTCTTGTGTAGCCAACATGGCACTGGAGACACAACGCTGCTGATGCGTAAGAGGCCGTGGCATTTGTGGAGACTCAGTTTGCTGCAGACAGTGACATTAACCAGCCCGGCTATGGCCACAGTCATCTGAGTTTGGGCTCCTAAACCTTCACGTAGCATTTGTTTTTGTCCCTGCTATTGTCTGCTACAAAACCCCTGTCTCAGATCTCAACAGCAGCTGTATATTTCTGCAGACAGATTTTTCCAGTTCTACTAGCAAGAATGCATTAAATCACATGGCCATGTGTTCACTTCCAAACTGGAAATTCGACTTCACTTGGGAACTGGCCTAGCAACAGAACAAAGGCTGTATGAAAATTTAAAGGAGAGGAAATGCTTCTTTCACGTGGTATGGTAGCGAGTGACTGTGGACCTATTTACTGAGGCAGGACTGCAAGATTCAGTAGCAGCTGGCATGAAAACAGAAACCCTAGGCTGCCCTTGCAGTCACAGAGAACAGAGTGCCATAAAGCACTGGTAGGAAGAAAGATGGGAGACTGAACTTCAGTCTTCTGAAACACTGCTACATCCCCTCTTACATCCAATCAAAGGGAAAGCTGCTGACCTCTCTCCAGTTCCTTTCCTTGGTCCAACTTCTTACCAGGAAAATGAGTTTATCTCTCAACTCTCTTCCAGCCACCCATCTGTACAAGTGATTTATTAAAGGTCTATCCCTCTGCCCAGCACCATGCAAGGTGTAAGTGATATAGCTACAGAACTTCTGTCTGTGAGAAGCATGCAGACAATGAATTCTAGATGCACTGGTAATAAAGGCCAAGGAGGGAGTAAGTACCTTTCAGGGTCATCTAATTTTTTCTGAACAAGGTGGCCTGCACCAGCCAACATCTTTACTTCTTTCACTTTTCTTCCTCTGCTCTTCAGTTCTGCAGGAGGTGAACAAGAATGAGGTGGTGACACTGGGCATATCACTGAGAACTCTAGAAAATTGAATTATCTGAGTAACATGATTTGACAAGCTGAGATCTTCAGGCTTCCAGATCTTAATCTCCTGCAATCTTAAACCAGACATTGGTCAACTGTACCACATCAGCTCGTGGTTTTCATAGGCTTCTCAGTTTGTCCTCAGACTCCCCCTGCCTCTGATTGGAGGCAATCTAGACAACAGTGACCTTCCTATTGGCTTGCTAGCAGCTGGACCTAGGCCCTGGGGGGCTTCTCGCCCCCTTCCCTGTTCTTGGAATGTGCTCCCCACTCTCTCTTCCCCATTCCCAGAAGCAGCCCAAGGATGTATCCCTAGATAACCGTTGTGGAGACCGTCTGAGTTAAAACCAGTTAAAGCCTCTATGAACTTTTAAGATTTGGTGGGCAGGGGCCTTCCTGGTGGTGCCGTGGGTTAAGCAATGCACTATGAAGCAAACCGCAGCCATTGCTGCATGAGTTCGATTCCTGCCGCCGGCCAGGGAGGGGATCCACATGGTGAGGCAGACTTCTTCTGCTTTGCCCACTGCTCCCCTCAGCAGTGTGTTTCAGTTCATCTGCCTGTTCTGCTCCCCACTCTGTCTCTGGTAAATCCTCTCACCGCCCTGGACTCTGGTCTATACCCCAGCTTTTGTATGTATAAATTAAATAAATCTTTAAAAAAAAAAAGATTTGGTGGGCAGATGCAGAAAATGACTTGCCTTGCAGTTGCACAGAGCAAAGCCTCTATGTAAGATCTCTGAAAAAGGGCTATAGCAGGTCCACGGACCAACAGAGGACGGGTCACTGCCTGTGCGTTCTTCCCACGCACATAGTTGGTAAGACCACTTGGCTCAGGGAACCACAATAATGGGGTTTATTTAACAGACACGGAAACAAAGAATTTCTAAACCCACAAGTGGCCAGATCTCTCACCATAATAGTGTCCATAGTGTCTGTCCAGAAGTCCCAAACAAAAGGCCACCTATCCAAGATGGCGCCATCCCACCAAAAAGGGCCTGGGACGCGCCAGGATCTAACTCACCGCAGCTGGAGGTGCTCAAAGGCGGGACCGGAAGCTGGACCAGACAGCAGTGGAGGCTGCGACGAAGGCGGTGCAGGACGACCAGATAAACAGCCCTGAGACACCAGGCCTTTCAAACGGTGGCAGCAGCAGGGCCGGAGGCGGTACAGGCGCTCAGAGACTGCAGAGTCCGTGGCTTCTCTCTTCGAAGGTGGGTTTCCGGTCGCTCCTTCCTTCTCTTTGGAAGCCACAGTGGGAGGCGACTGGGAGCCTGGGCTTGCCGGCGTCCCAAGTGGGCGCCTGCTCTCCTTAGCCCCTCTTTGAGGGTACACTCTAGTGGATGCCTACCCAGTAGGACCATTTTCAATTTAAGTGACCAGTTGGCCCATTTCTACCCGCCTGGCGCCGGAGGGAGGGGCTACCCGCAGGCAGCAACTTTGGGCGCTGGCGGGGAAAATCGTGGCGTTTTTCCAGTGGCTCTGATGGCAAAATGCCAGTCTTGCCCTTCAGTCCATGCTGCAGGGTCCCAGTTTCACCTTAATTATTAAAACGGCCACCCCTCAACACCCTTTTCCTTCAGCTTCTCTCTACCCTCCGTGTATGGAGATCAAGATTCAAACTGGCCTGGGTGCGCCTGAGGCGGGAGGCAGAAGATGTCCCAGCTCCCAGGCTGTTCTCCCAAAGCCAGTGTCCACATGTTGCTCCCTGGTTCTTCAAAATTATTGTTTAGCTGCCACTTTAACAAGCTCAAAAATGTTCTGTGTGCTATATGGTGCTTCACATTTTTCCGCGAAGGCAATGTTAGACTTCAGCTTAAAGGGATGAATACAATTTTGAATGTAAATTGATGATCAAGTCTCAGTGCAAACTCGGGGTGTCCTGTCTTCACACTGAGCTGTTTCCCCTTGGAATCTGTACAGTGTGGGGGTTTGTGACATAGGAACTGACTGATGGTAAAACACCCACAAGGCACATCTGGGAATTTGGTAATTTATAAGAATTGTAAGCTTCATTTGTTGTAGTTTTTGTAGAGCTCAGGTTCCCAAGTTGTGAAATAAGTGGGGTTGACCTAAATTACTCCTCTGGTAGAATCTGTGAGATCTCAGGATGGAATAACCCTATCTCCATCAATCTTGGGAGCTCTGCCTCTTAGGCTGGAATCCTGCATATTCCACTATTGAAGAGTATCTCAGTCTGGACAGTGTGTGGGTCTGCTAATCTTAAGTGGCCTGTTCAGCCACCATTTTGTTACCTGTGGTTCTGTATTCCTAAGCAAGTTCAGGACTGCCTGGTCAATTAGTTATAGGAACTCAGCTCTGCAAGGTACCTTTCAGATCAACCAAGAGCTTAAAGCTTGATCACTCTGGGGAGGCTCTCCATCATCAGGTATGGGGATCACCCCGGGGGGCTGAGGACCAAGGTATGACAAGGGACCCCAGAAGCTGATCAGTGGAAAGCCTTGTTGATAAGACTAAAACCATGGCTGGGGATCTAGGGCTTGATCTCAATTATAATACCAAGTCATCAAGCAGGTGAGAAGTGACGGGAGGGCAGACTCACAACCCTGCGATTATAGATGACAGCACATTTTCTAGTTCCACCCCTCCCTTTTCTCTTTGTTCTCCTTCTCTCACTATTAATGCTGGATGACTATTCATCAAAAAAAGGCCAGAATCTTGCTCTTCAGCATCCTGCATCCTACAGTTGCTCCACGACTCCCATTTGTCAGTGCGTTGTTGTCAACCCAACATTAGTGAACTCTACAAATGAAATTATTTTTCTCTACCTAAATCCCAATATTTTAGTTCTTGTCTCCATGGATCCTTAGAAGTCCAGAAGACTTGATCTTTGCTTTGGAAAACATAACATCCCTTACCCTTGTAAGCAATTCTGATATTTGGAAAGGTAAAAAGACCACATATGGGATATATCCTGGAGGAAAATATATTTGAAGAGCTGAGTTGATTATAAGAGTTTATAGAAGGAATGAAATTTAAGCAGTACATGTAGATGAATTCTTAGGTATTACTGAAATATAAGCCTAGGAAAGAAAAAGTGATTTGATATGATCCTATGGAACAGAGGTAAAAGCAGCAGCACTTTTACTGCCAAGATAGATGACAGGGATGATGAGAAAAAAGCCAAGGGCATATTACAGCAGGTTTGATGAATGTCATCCCAAAATCTAACTCAATATTTGAATGCCATAAATTGTGTTAAGAAATATAAGGCCAAATAAACCTTTGGGACTGTTTGTGACTGATTCAAGGCAACTGAGTTTAAACTGCTGTTGATGAAATGGATGGGAGTAGAATAATGGTATTAGCAATTTGAAAAAATCCTAATAAATCAGGGATGAAACCTGATTCAGGTTCTATAGAAAGTCTTGCCAGAGCACATGGGCCCAGCTTGGCTAGAGTATGTGACTAAGATGAAAGTCAAAGTTGGATCATGGTTCACTGCAATTCCAGACTCATTTCTAAGCCTCAGGGGTTCTGTCATGTTACAAGGGAGACATCTGCTCTGATTATGGTCACCACATCTGCAACCCTTGTGTCTTCACAGCGTGCATGTCTCATCTGTGTACCCTTTTTAATCAACCCTTCCAGTTTGAGTTCGCCACATCTATTTCTCATATTCAAAGATTTTACCTCCAGTCAGGAATGACTGTGGACTTCCATGTGTACTCAGTCTTTGAAAGTTTCATGGAGTTAAACTGAATTGAGAAATATAATTCTGGGGCATATCACAATGGAGAAGTATTGCCAGGGTAACCAATAACACATATAAAAATAGCAATATTTGAAGTTGCCAAAAACTTGAAATAACTCACATATCTCCAACAGTTGACTGGATCACTAAATTAGTATAGTCATACAATGGAATACTATGCAACAATGAAAAAGAATAAATTATAAATGTGGATGATTCTTATGGAAATAATTTTGAGCAAGGAAATAAGACATATAAAAATGTACTATAAAATTCAACTTTTACAAAATCTGGCAAAACAAATCTGTACTTGAGAAATAGAAAATAACTAACCTTTAGGAAGTAGGGAAGGAGAATGTTGGAAGGGGACAAGGGGCTTCTGGAAGTGGGTCATGTTTTATTTCACAACCTTAGTTTATTGAAATATGTATATGACTTCTACACTTTTCTTTTTATATCTTATATTTACATTCGTATGTTAAAAAATAATGGCAAGGACATCATGCTTACAGGTGTGATATGGATCAGTTAATATCGACGAAGCTCAGATGCCACCTCACATCAGAGATTTCCCTGTTAAGTCAAACTTCTCTGATTTTTATCTCTCCTCTGCATTTTTAAAAAGATTTATTTATGCATTCAAGAACTGGGTACAGGCCAGAGGTGTGGAGGGAGGGGTGAGAGGATTTACCAAAGACAGAGTGGGGAGCAGAACAGGCGGATCTACTGAAACACACTGCTGAGGGGAGCAGTGGGGGTGGGGAGCAGCTGGCAGGGCAGGAGAGGTCTGCTGCACTGTGTGGGTCACCTTTCTGGCCAGGGATGGAACTCATGCTGCAGTGGCTGCAGATACTTCATAGTGCTGTGCCTTAAACCCTTGGGCCATCCAGGGAGGCCCCTCCTCTGCATTTTTATCACTCTTTGCACATACATACCATTTCAGTGTCTGTCATAATTTGTTGGACTAGCTAGCTCTTTGAAATTGTCTTCTACCCACACTAAGTTTAACTTACCTGATACAGAAATCATTACTTACTGATCTGTATGTCCCTTCAAGCACCTGGCATATTAACTAATACATGTTTAGTGAACATTTGTGGGCTCAAGTTGACCCCTTGGTCACACATGTGTTGAAGTCTTACATTGTCCCAATTAAGTTAGCTGATATTTCATTAATATGACCGTTGACTTTTAAAGGAGAGACCATGAAGTGCAGAAAACATTACATACTTTGTACTGTTACCTCCATCTTTGGAAACCCCTTATTCCCATAAACATGTTTAAGCAGCTGCCATGTACCAGACCCTCAGGTTATGAAGAAGTTGTTATCCTCAGTGAGTTCATTTGGAAACTGAGGAATAATAAAAGAGGGTAACAGTGTGCCTCAGGTGTTCACAAAAAAAAATCACAGAAAAGGGGAAATTACAGGGAAAAAAGAGTGAAGGGTAAACACATTCATTTTCCAAGAAGTAAAGGGTACAGCATAGCAGGGAGTATCTTGTTAACACACGAACTCGCAGGAGACCTTCTTTTTAGTGCCAGGTGTGGCTGCCAAAGAGGTTCTACATGCAGGGCTGTGACAGAACCTCCCTGTGTCCCTCAGGCTCCAACTTCCTCTCCTCAAGGACACTGGCCATACAGCCTTGCTCCCTCCCTCCTCACTATCCTGGCCACACAGCCTGAGATGAGTGCTGTGATCGACATGTTAGCCTGACCGGCCTGCCCAGAAAACTGTGCTTTTCCTGCCTGGGTCCTGGCATTACTGCCTTGCAGGACGTCAGTTGCCTCCACATTTGATGGCCTGTCACCCACTTATTTTCCTTCTGAACATAAGACTCCTGAAATCAGTCCTCTTGTTCAAGAGCAGGTACAAAGGGAGGGGCAGGTTTGACATTATTCTGCCCCGAAGGTAGATAAACCAGGTTAACCTTCCATCTGAGGGTGTCAAGACTGATCTCACCACTAGATACAGAAAGAGACAACTTCTCTTTTGATTAGGGCAGGATGGCCAGATCTTTGCTGTGGGCACTGTTGTGTGCATTGTGGGGTAATTAGCAGCATCCCTCTACCCATTACATGTCAGTAGCACCACCTCCCAGATGTGACAACACAAACTGTCTTCAGATAGTGACAAATGTTCTAGTAGGGAAGAAACATCTGCTCCCCACCCCCACTTGATAACCAGGTCCTTAATGAGACCATGCCCACAGCTTTTGATACCATAAAATAACTCAGCCAGTCAACCATAATTTGGTGAGTAAATGTTAATTATTAATGCCAATGTCATATTTGTCATTGTTAATAATTTAATATTGATTATCAATACATTATTAGGGTTAGTAACATCCCTATCTATTGGGGAAGGTGGATGGTAAAAACGGCTAGTGGGAGAGAAGAACAGGACTGTGGCGAGTCTGCAGCTACACATGTAGACATCAGGACTAGCAAATTCTGTTGAATTTCAGAAGTCCCCTGATAGCAGCTGATTTGGACAAAATTATTTAGCTGGGGAACTTAAAGGCTTGGTTTTGTATGTCAACCATCAATTGATAAGAAGCAGGATCAGTATAACATAGCTGGTCAGTGTAACTAGTATAACAAAGAAGATAAAGAATTTAAAAGACCGGAACTCAGATCTGGCTCTATTGTTATTACATGTATATATTCAGATGAGTTACATTTCTTTTCTGAGCCTCAGCTATGACATAGAGCTTCTACCACAGACTTCTTAATGCATTTGTACTGTTACCAGGCAGGGGGAGGAGCACCCCAGAGACCCCAAATCTGCCCCCTTTAAATAGGTTCTGCCATCTATCACATTAAGACAAAACATACTTGTGTGTAATACCTTTAGTGGAAAGGAACTTTAATGCAATTTAATGTGATTAAAGAGAAGAGAAGGGAAAGGATAGATAAGATAGTTTCCAAATCAAACACCCAAAGTTACCCATGCCCAGCCAGACAAAGTTGGCTGAAATCAGGGGTGCTGAGGCCCAAAAGCTTGCCATAAATCTAAGGCAAGGGTCCCATAGAAAATGGGCAGAAGAGGCCAGACAAGCCTGGAAGGAAAAGAGCAAATTCAACATCAGATAAAGGCTGCCATTGTTAGTCTCCACACCAGTCCCCACCAGTCTCTTACCCATGTCCCCATGCCCTTGGTACAAGTCCAAGGCAGAGAAGAAAGCGCAGAAATAAGTGGGTGACAGGCCATCAAATGTGGAGGCAACTGACGTCCTGCAAGGCAGTAATGCCAGGACCCAGGCAGGAAAAGCACAGTTTTCTGCCTCCTCCAGGTCTCCTTCTTGGTCTCCATCCTTCTCACTTCCTTCCCTCAGTCTCCTCCTCCCTGCTCAGTTCTCCTCTTCCTTGGAGGTGGCAGGGAACCTGAACGTCCCATTTCTCTGGGAACCACCCTGTAACAGTATAGCTTTTGTGAGACAAAGGAGGCCAGGCTAGTAGGAAGCCCTCACTCATGGCTGATACCATGTGCAACGTGCCCAGGGAACTGATCCTGGGCTCCTGGGTCCTGCTTCATTAACTGACCTTCAGGTGGGTGGGCCCTAGGAGTCATCCCTGATCCTACACGTATTTCTCAAGTTCTCTGAAAAGATTTAGCTAGGGTAGTCTGAAGGATTTATTTACACCAGAAAAATAAAGCTAAACCAAAATATAGGTGATGGGTTAATGGACTAAGCATGACACATTAAAAAACATTAGAGGTGATCCCCCAAATTTGTGAAATGAAATCAGCTCCTGTTAACAGGCTCTGTGGAAGAAATATAATTTTGACTATTCATCTATGAAGAGTAAAAAAAAGATTTAACCCTTATTTTTTTGGGATTTATTTATTTATTAATACAAAAACTGGGATATAGGCCAGGGGTGCAGGGGGTGAGAGGATCCACCAGAGACAGAGTGGGGAGCAGAACAGGTGGATCTACTGAAATATTTGGGCAAGACAGGAGAGGTCTGCTGTGCCATGTGGGTCAGCTCCCCTGCCCAGGTATTGAACTCGTGCTGCAGTGGCTGTGGATGCTTCATAGTGTAGTGCTCAACCCCTTGTGCCGCCAGGGATGCCCCAAGATGTAACCCTTAAAAAACTACCTTCTTATCTTCTCACTCACTGTCCTTCAGTTCTTTTCATAAACTGGAGCTTTTTGGAGCTTTCTGTTGTGTGGATATTAATATAAAGAGACCTTATTTACATGCTGGAGGCCAGTAATGAGAGTGCACGAACTTGTATAAATCAGCAAACTACATGGTCCAACAGTTCTTTTCCCTACCATGGGAAATGATACTTTCTCACTCCAGTTGAGTGTGGAAGGAAGTTCTTCAAAGGTTAGTTGCGGTTTGTTAGCTTTGATTCAAAGACGTGCATGAGTCTTGCCACGAATGCACTTTCCAGTCTGTTCTCATTTTTGCTTTTTGTTTCCAAACAAACTCATTTTGTTGAAATAACTGATGGCTTTTGTTTGAGATCAATCCTAAGAAGAGCTCTCCTTCCTCTTCAGGGGCTGGGCAGTGTGTGGTTCTTTTCTCTTACCAGTATTATAACCAGTATTTTTTTAAAATTTATTTATTTATGCATACAAGAACTGGGATACAGGCCAGAGTCCAGGGAGGTGAGAGGATTCACCAGAGACAGAATGGGGAGCAGAACAGGCAGAGTGACAGAAACACACGCCAAGGGCAGCAGCGGGCACAGCAGGAGAGGTCTGCTACGCCATGTGGGTCCCCTCCCTGGCCGGCAGCAGGGATCGAACTCGTGCTGCAGTGGCTGAGGGTTTGCTTCATAGTGCGTTGCTTAACCCACTGCACCACCAGGGAGACCCTATAACCAGTATTATAACTCCTCAAGAGATGTATGTGGAAGCTTGGGGATCACAGGTATGACTGCAGAGTTGCTTAAACATAGAAGAAGGATTGATTACAACACCCAGGGGTCAACACTAAGGGAAGTTTCACATCTTGAATCTTTTACCTTCACTAAGAGGACTCACAAGTCTCTCGTAATTTAGAGAATTTAGATGTTGATCAAGAAGAGAGGAATTCCTATACAAGGAATAAAAGTGCTTACCCTTTAAACTAAGCCCTACTACTCCTAAGATACATGTGATTCAGAAAAAAGGACTAAGAAGTTTCTATGACTCCATGGAAGGTCACATTTATCTACAAACAAGCTCTGTGAAAAGTCTCAGTTTTCAGTAGCCTCGGATGTCCCAGAAAAGTCTAGTTTTATGGGAACAATGTGGGCTGAAGAGTTGAGATTATCCTTGTATCCAGATGATAAGGGCAGATCAAAAAAGTGAAAGAAATCACCAGCTGGGTTTTCAAAGAGATCATGAAACTTGGGGAAGATGCCCAGTTTTTAATTATACCGAATGTAAAAGCTGAGGATTTGCCAGTACACCCAGGCAAAGGAAGCTTGACACTTGCCAGTTTCCATTTCCAGAAAGGTACATGCAGATTTTCTTTTTTACCCTTGAGTCTCAAGGCTTAAAGTCCATCATTATATTTTATCAAACTACGAGCCAACTCATCCTTTTCTGCAAGAACTACAGAAAAGTAAAGCCAACATTCTTCCACTTCTTCCTGCCAAGAATGACTCTGTGTCCCCAGGATGAGTCTTTACGAAGTCTTAAATAATCATTTGTTCCAAAACATGCTGGGCTGCTTACGCAGGGCCCCAGTGTGATCCCTGCCCCTTCCCAGAGATTAAAGGTGCATACAGAAATGACTACCACAGAACTGTGTAAAGTCATTCATTAAATATGTATAGAAAGCCCTACAATAACTAGAAACCATGCTAGATAGTGGAATATCCATCTACACTTGTCCCTTCTATTTTTTAAAAATTATTTATTTATATATATTTTACATCATTGTTCATCTTCGTATGTTTGCTTTCTTTTCTCAGGTGTAGTCCCCATACGATTCCCACTACCAATTTACCCATGCACCATCACCATAGTCTTTTGTGCTCCTCTCACCCTTGTTTTGATCCCTCTCCCTCCCCGTCCCCTGCAGAATGTCTTGGATTTAAAGTTGTCTGTTTACATTGCTATTATTTTTTTCCCTCATCCCTTATTTGGTTGCCCTATATTCCTCCTGTAAGTGAAACCGTTGATATTTTTCTTTTTACTTCTGACTTATTGCACTGAGCATTATCCCTTAGAGCTCCATCCATGTTGCTGCAAATGGCATTAGTTTATCTTTTTTGATTGCTGAATAGTATTCCTTTGTGTATATGTACCACATCTTCTTTATTCAATCATCTATTTTGGGCATTTGGGTAGTTTCCAAATCTTACCTATTATAAATAGTGCTGCAGTAAACATAGGGGTGCAGGTATCCTTTCGAATTAATGTTTTTGTGCCCTTTGTGTAGATCCATAGCAGTGGAATTGCTGAGTTATATGGTAGCTCCATTTTTAGTAGACCGAGGAATCGCCACACAGCTTTCCATAGTGTTTGAACCAGTTTGCGTTCCCACCAGCAGTGTAGGACAGTTCCTTTTTTCTCCATATTCTCACCAACATTTGTTGTTGCTAGTTTTTTTTTAAAAATATGTGCCAGTCTCACTGGTGTAAAGTGGTATCTCATTGTGGTTTTCATTTACATGTCCCCAAATATGAGGGATATTGAACATTTTTTCATATCCCTGTTGGCCATTTGCATTTCCTCTTTGGACAAGTGTCTTTTTAGCTCTTTTGCCCATTTTTTGACTGAAT
The DNA here is from genome assembly GCA_019455555.1 of Galemys pyrenaicus. Lineage (NCBI taxonomy): Eukaryota > Metazoa > Chordata > Mammalia > Eulipotyphla > Talpidae > Galemys > Galemys pyrenaicus. Next base: position 778,402 of record JAGFMF010011403.1, read on the forward strand.
TGTTTACTTTGAGTTGTGTGAGTCCTTTGTGATCAGTTCCTTATCATTTGTATGGAGTGCAAAAATTTTCTTCCAATCAGTAGGGTGTCTCTGTTTTGGTTAATGTATCTTTTATTGTACAGAAGCTTTTTAGGTTGATGTAATTCAAGCTGCTTATCTTTTTCTTAACTTTCTTTGCTTCGGGGATGAATCTTTAAAGATGTTACTGAGATGTATGTCATGTAATATTTTACCTTTACTTTCTTCTACATATTTTATGCTTTCAGGTCTTATGTTCAGTTCTTTTATCCATTTTGAGTTGATTCTTTGTGCATGATGTGAGGTACTGGTCTAGTTTTAAATCTTTTGTTTATGGTGGTCCAGTTTTCCCAGCACCCTTTGTTGAACAAACTTTCCTTGTTCCATTGCATATTCTTTGCTCCTTTGTCAAAGATTAGTTGTCCATATGTGTATGGCTTTATTTCTGGATTTTCTATTACATTCTATTGGTCTGTATGTCTGTTTTTGTTCCAATACGATACTGTTTTCATTACTATGGCTTTGTAGTATAGATTGAAATCTGGGAGTGTGATACCTCCATTCTCCCTTGTTTTAGCCAAGAGAGCTTTGGCTATTAGAGATTTGTTGTGGCTCCGTGCAAATTTCATCAATCTTTGTTCCATTTCTTTGAAGAATATCATTGAGATTTTTGTTGGAATAGTATTGAATCTGTAAATTGCTTTTACTAGAATAGCCAGTTTGATAGTGTTAATTCTTCTAATCCATGAGCAAGGGATGGCTTTCTATTTCTCTTCTTTTTCTTTAAAGATTTATTTATTTATGCATACAAGAACTGGGGTACAGGCCCAAGTGTTCGGGGTAAGAGGATTCACTAAAGACAGAGCGGGGAACAGAACAGGCAAATAAACTGAAATACACTGCTGAGGGGAACATTGGGTAAGGCTGAGGAGGTCTGCTACACCATGTGGGTCCCCTCTCTGGCCAGGGATTGAACCGTGCTGCAGAGACTGTGGAGGCTTCATAATGCAGTGCTTAATCCCTTGCGTCATCAGGGAAGCCCCTCTCCTTATATTTCTTTTAATATTTTATAGTTTTCTTTATATAGGTCCTTCACCTCTTTTGTTAGGTTTATTCCCAAGTATTTGATTTTTTTTGGTTTCAGTTACAAAAGGGATGGTTTTCTTGATTCATCTTCTTCAGATTGATTCTTTGTTATATACACTAGCCCCTTCTAAACAGGTCATTATTATATTATATGAAAAGTGAATAATACACTTTATTGTTAGACATATAGGAAATTATGGGTTCTAAGAGGAAGATCAGTTAACCACATCTGAGGTGCCAAGGTGTTGAGAAGGAATAGAAAGATTTCCAGGAGAAGGTGATCAGGAGTTGAGTTTGATGGAATGTGGAGATGCCAGATGTTAAGGCAGGGACTGAATAAGTCAAGTGCAACTACAAACAATCCATGTACATCAATAGCAAAAGGGCTGAGGTCAGTACCTCATTTCACAGATAAAGAATCTAAGTCCAGAAGGTGAAATGACTCTCAGAACCAAACAGCTGCTTAGTTGCACAGCTAAGATCAGAATGGACAGGGATGTTTTGCACTGAATATTGAGGCTTGAAAACATGAGGATTTGTGTTTTGGTGCTTCACCTAGAAATTCACAGTGAAGCATACCCCAAAATACATAGCAAGCTCATAGCAGAAACAATCAGGTTTATGATGAGAACATGCCCTTTCTTATTAAGTGCTAAAAAAACCCAAAAACCAAGATTTGGAGAAATGGACCAGCAAAGAAAGTAACTAGGAAGTAAATCCTGTATAAACATAAGAGAAGCTTTCACCCTATTTCTTAACCCTCCTCCGGAGTCCTGTAATGCCACTATTTGTAAAAATCTGAAAACCCTGTTATATGCACATGAGGGACAATCATTTAAAATATACTTTCTGTAGTATTTCCATCTCCTAGAATGATTGTTGCCCTGGGCCTCCCCAGCCATTGAGGCCTTGGATTTAAGAGCTTCAGGGAAAGGGTGGAGATCAGCTTGAACAATAAAGTTATTTCTCATATCTCACTAGCAAATAGGATTTTGAGTCACTGCAAGATTATAGTCTTCAAAGCCAGGCTTCGGTGAGGAGAAATGGCTTTCTAAATTCCTTGAGCTCCCATGAACATATCAGGAATCAGGGCTAGTGGGCTGGCTTGTTGGTTTCCATAATCCTGGAGTTGAGAAAACTTTTGATATAAAGGAAAGAAAGTCTTACTTATGTAACCTGCCTGGCCCAAAGCAGAGGGTCCTCTGGTGTAGCTGGACCAGCCAAGGCCTTATTAAAGGCTAATGTTCAAGGCAACCAATGCTGGAAAGGAGAGTTAGCCTGGCTCTGCAAAGCGAGTTAGGAGATATTTAAAGGGTAGGTGCACAAAAGGGGGTGCAGGAGAGCAGCATCATAATTTGTTCTGGGCACGTGCAGACAGGTTACATTCCAACTATGCATGCAGGCTCCCTGCCTTCTCCCTCCAGGGACTTGTGAGATAAGCATCAGTCACTATCGAATGCTTGTTGTCTAGCATGGCGCCTTATGGTCAGTGTGGTGTGCCACATTGTTTGGACAGGGCTCTCCGGTCCATGATAGTATTCCCCCTGTTCAACAGGAATTGGAGCAACTCTTATCCTAGCAGCTGGCAACTTCTTTTACCTGGGCTGTCTCATTCCAGGGGACAGGCAGGGAGAAATCTGGCTTCTTTGGGCTTGAGGGATTGTGGAAATATGGTGATAGGGATGAGGAAGAGTGGAAAAGTCAAATACCTGTTGATGGGTTTCCCCTTTTGGGGGAATCTTGAGTGAACACTTATATTGGTGACCTGCTCCCCTCTGTGTTTGCAACAACGGCCACCATTTACTTTTATGCTTTGGGAGTGGCTCCTTCTGGGCTCCTACAATACTATGTTTTGGTTTGGTGAATGCTTCAGGTTCAGAGAAATCTGGCAGGAGGAGATTGTGTGGCTATGCAGAAGGAAGTGGCTAGAGAGATGATCCTGAGGAAGCTCTTTCGGCACCACTGAAATTTGGGATGTTGGGCAAAGAATCTGAAATTTACTCCATAGCCTAGTGAGAAGTCACAGAGATCCTAAGAGGAAGGAGATTGGCAATTTCTTCCTGGGGACAGAAATACACAATTGCCAAGAGCATGAAATCCAGTAGTAAAGGTGGGCCATGAGCATAGAGGGATACTTTTTCTTGCCATAAAGTCACATGAGACCATCCTTGGTAGATGCCAGTTCTGAAATCAGATCCACCAGATAACTGATGCCAGGTATGCAGAGGGTCAGTGACTGCCTCTCATTGACTGCCTCTCCTGTTGAACAGGGGGAATACAGTGTTGCCTCTCATTGTCTCAGCATCCCAATTATCTCCACTCTGACATCCCACCAGCTACTACCCAATTATCTAAAATACTGTCAAGCTTTCCCCTTCATTCCAAGTCATCTTAAAATAAGACAAAGAGAGTAGAAACTGCCATGTTTAAGAAGTTCATATTTAAACTAAGTGGTGCATATACAAAACAGAATACTATTCAGTGATTTTAAAAAAGACGAAGTCTTGCCATTTATGACAACATGGATGGAACCGGAAGGTATTATACTAAGTAGAAGTAAGTCTGATGAGAAAGACAAATGGCTGATTTTACTTTTATGTGAAATACAGAGAACAGTACAAAGAAACAAACTAAAACAAAACAAACCTGAGACATCTGTCTACAGAACTAAGGCTACCAAAAGGGGAAGGTGGAGTGTAGAGTAAAATATGGAGGGATCTCAGTGGACTATGATGAAGAACTATGGATGCCTTGGTGGTGAGTATGATCTGGTAATGTCTGAAGCGGTATGAACTTATTTACCCTATGGCTTTCTGTATCAGTGTTGCCTCAATAACAATGAGTGCAAGTGAGAGTACATACTGGGCTTTTCCAAGAGTGACAGGAATGAGGTTGGAAAATTCTTACAGTGTCAGGAAGAAAAAAGTTTTGGAAAAAAAAATCACTGGATAATAATCAGAGCAAAGTCTGAAATTGGGTATGCTTGTTGCTATGGAGAAGGAAGTTCTAAGGGGATGGCTTTATTTCACTTTATTGCTTCAGTATCAGGAGCTGCCTACTTAAGTATGTCATGGTGGTAAACAAATAGATTCATTTGTCTAGCTTGAACCCTAATGTGAGTTTTCCTTCTCTGGTGAGAGTAAGCAAGATGTGACTTGCATTCAATCTGTCTCAGCTTTTGGGTGGTCTCCTAGTGATGGATTAAACCTAAAACCTGTATCTCAGAAGAGAATCTGATTGAAACTCTGACTTGTCTTTCTACAAGTTACTCACAGAACTATGTGTGCAATTCTGAATTTCTTCTCTTAGTGGTTAGTCATTTTCAGAATCCAATCTTCTGATCTAATGAGAACATGAGTCTGTATTAAGGCAGGACCATTCTTTTCATTCATTTGTTCAGCAGATATTTCTTGGGAATCCATTATATGCCAGGCACTGTTCTAGACATTTTCCAACACTGAATAAAGCAGACAAGTCCCTGGTTCTGGGAAATTTTTGTTCTATTGGGGGAAATTGATGGTAAACAACTAAACATATAAGACTATAAACCTGTTTTTTATTTTTTATTTTTTTATTAAAATATTTTAAAATTTACATATACTTGCCATTAATTGTAATCCCCATGTATTCCCCATCACCATCTCACCAGTGCACCATCACCTCAGTCCCTCGTGTTCCCATCTTCCCTCAACCCTCCCCCTCCCCTCCCCACCAGGTGTCCCCAGTCTGTCCTTGTGTCCTCATTTTTGTAAACCTGTTTTTAAAAAAAAAAAAATAAGGAAGAAAGAAACCAGGGCATGTAACCAAAAGTGAGTAATGGCAGGGGACATTTGATAAGTGGTCGTGGAAGACCTCTCCAGGGGAACAATGTTTGGGTTGAGATTTGTGTCATAAGAGAAACCACCCATGTAACCTCTGAGGGAAGGGCTCCCAGGGAGAGTGAACAGCATGAGCAAAGGCGTAGAGGCTGGAACCTTCAGTGTGTTGAAGATCAGAAAGTGAGAGGAGAGCTCCGAGTGAGTGAAAGGGCTGGTGGCAGGAGAGTAGATCTAGGCGTCAGGTGGGTGTTGAGCATAAAGCCTTGCAGGACATGGTAAGGACCTGGATGTCATGTTAAATATCTTGGGGAAGAAGCATTGAAGGCCCAAGAAGTTTATTTTTAAATAACCCTTTGGCGGATGAAATGAGTTATCAGTATCAGTTATGTGGTAACCAGGGACGAGATCAGGAGTTGACAAACTTTCTCTATAAAGGGCCAGAAAAGTAAATATTTTAGGTTTGGGGGTGATTTGATCTCTGTACACTTATTCAATTCTGCCTCACTAAATCAGCCATAAATAACCCATGAATGGAGTAGCATTGCTGTATCCAGTAGAACTGTATTTACAAAAACAGGAGGTGGGCTGGATTTGACCCAGGGGCCCTAGTTTGCAGACTGTTAGATTAGATAATGGGGTCTGGAAAGGCAGTTGAGTGCTTCAAGCACGTGGTGGTATATGTTTAGTGGGAGCCTAGAGAATTTTAATGAGCTCTGGAAGGGGGAGGGTGGGAGGGTGGCAGTGACACAGATTTTACATTTCCTGATTTGGCAAGGACTGATCCAGAGAGAACGTGAGTCTGTGTGTCCAGGCAGCGTACTGGGTGGGTGGTTTCATGAGACCTGAAAGTTGACAATTTTGCAGTCTCCTTTAAGAAAATGAATATAAAATTATAAATACAAAATGAGGGACAGTATCCTGAAGAAAACAAACAAAAAAAATCCTGCATAAGTGACAAGCCCTGAAGCTTGAGCTTTATTAGCTTCGGGGTAAATCCTCCTCAGCCCACTGCCCCCCAGCTCCTAGCAACAATCTGAGCCTCATTATATTAAGTTCGACTGCCTTAAATAAAGCTTCCTTTAGTGACATCTGGTGCATGACTGATACTTTGAAACACCCAGAATCCTAAAAAACAAAAGCGGCACCTGTTCTGGATGTATGAGGGGCTTTGCTGTGTCTGATTTGTTGTTCTGGGGTTCAGGCCCAGCCCCATCCCAGTCGCCAACAACACAAACAGCAGCTGCTTAACAGCACACTGCTGGCTGGTACCTGATATTGGACTTGTGTCCTCACAGCTATATTTCTAAAAATGACACTGGAACCAAGAAAAATGTATGCCAGTGCTCTGGGTAATGAAATGGAAGATGTTTTATGGACTGGATTTATTCTGTTTTGTCCTGAAATATTCTGCTTGTGATTCAGAACTTTCTCTGGATTCTACAAATCTTTGTTGGGAAAATACTTTGGTAAGAACCTTAAGTGGAGCCAGGTCTCTTAAATATGCATGTAGGTGTGGAAGTGGAGAGGAAGGTTGGCTCGGTGCCTTATGATGGGAGAGTCGTGAAAGAGGGGGCCAGGGAGTGGGGTTTGGATCCTGTGGATGAGGAATTGATGAGGCCATTCCTCAGCAACCTGTCCTCCCTTTGCATCCTTCCTCTGCCCTTTCCCTGCCACACAATTATCAGCTAAAGCTACACAAGGTAAGCAGGGTGAAGAGAAGGAAGGCAGGATGATGGGAAAGGACAGAGAAGCATGCTTGACGTGCATAGATTTCTTTGGAAACAGTAAACATAGTTGAATTCTGCAGCAAGAATGTGGAGGAGGCTGTCGGAAGTGGGATAATGGAGAACAAGCCAGTAAGGTAAGCAGGAGCCATGGAAACTCACAGAAATGGTGAGAAAGATTTAGATTGCCACACGCCCTGGGGTGAAAGTTGGCTCCAAATTTAACCACAATGATGAAATGAGGAGGGGTCCTGCCTTACATCAGTAGCTGTGAAGGCAGCAGGCTCGGACTTGGTGGAACCTCTACAGGGAGAGGAATCAGCTCACAGACCTAGAATATTGGTGAGCACATGTGAAATAATCCTTGGAGAGCCTAGAAATGTTGGGGCGGGGGAGGGCAGTCAATAAGGACTTGAGCTTATATGTGAGTCCACACTTGGAAAGCCATGAGATGTGAGTATAAATGTAATGTGACCTCACTGGACGCCCCAGGAGAGTGAGGCCCAAGGGTAGTAGGACGCCTGTGAGTTGCGTATTTGTCTTTCCCGCTTGACTGTTAAGTCGTTGAGGTCATGAACCTAGTCTCGGTCACTTTCATAACTTTGCCTGTCTCCCAGTCACTCTTACTCCATCCTACCCAGTGCCTAGCATAGCCCCTGGCGTTATTGTATGCGCTCAGTGATTGTAAGTGTGATGAATAAGAGAATAAAGAATCCGGGCCTCCCTGGTGGCGCAGTGGGTTAAGCAACGCACTATGAAGCAAACAGCAGCCACTGCAGCACGAGTTCGATCCCTGCTGCCGGCCAGGGAGGGG